>QUSE01000019.1:448185-506544 GCA_006508115.1 Apiospora malaysiana
TTTTTGGCAAAATTCTAATCTTAATTTAGGGTCCCCCCCCCCCCCCCCCCCGGGTTAGGTGCTAGCACACATAGTTGAAACACAATATGGTCAATATTAGTCAGTGATGCAGCAATGCCTGCCGATGATGGGCAATGCTTTCAGGGGTAACATATGATCGAGTGCGCTATAGGGATGAGCTACTAGGTTAGGTGCTTTGTTTTCCCGTCCAATCAAAGGGACCTTTACTCTGGCATGTGGCGTGAATACTGGATTGTTCCGACCGGGTGGTTTCCGGAATCTTTACACTCTATTTTAGGCGCTTCTCGACTCCAAGACAGTTCGCATCCAATTTAATTGGGTTCTGGAAATTCTGGAACCATGGGGCTCAACCCAGCGTTGACGAGCTTAATATATTGGACCTGATGTTAGCCTACTTAGACTCAAGTCTTGCATACGCATAGAAAGTCTATTGCAGATGCTTGAGTAATATATTGGGAGGGGAAGCCTGTGCGTGCAGGCTTGTCTTAAGCGAGCAAGTTATCGATCGACATTTCAATCTCCGTAAATAGATCTCTCCGCGAATATGGATATCTACTCCCCTATTCGTTCCTGGGGACCGGCGGTGGGAAAGCCTGACCATCTCGCACTCTTTACGAAACACGAGTCACAGTTTTTGGAAGATACAACGCACAAAGTTTGCCGTTTTTCTCTTCTACTGAGTCATTGACTGTTGATCAGATGAGCTTCGCTCGTCCACACGTGGAATGGCAGTTCAGGTGAAAGCTTGGGCTTAACGAAAGCGAGAGATGTTCTAAAACAGGTAAAAAGTAGCGACGGGTGATTCGCATCACACCAATATTGTCCTGAGTCAATCAGCTCGAAACTATCACGCCTTCATTTCTCTAGCGCAATGGTAAAGTGCGTCAGTATTATTAACATGGCGGCACCTCCCGAGAGGCCTAACCGGCTGGCACGAAGAGCAAGTCATGTAACGCGGGGATGACAAGCCAGGCGATGAAAATAAACCTCCAGAAGTTGGCGGCAGTTATCTAGTGGCCTTTGTGTGTACAACGGCCTGCTGTACAACCGATAGGATCGGATCATGACTAGAATCCCGTGTTTGACAGGAACATTAACCGTTCCTTTGGATACGAAGCCTCATTATTGGTAAGACACTTCTAATCAGAACAAGCGATGTTTTTACTGCCTTTCAAGTTGCCTGCAAACAAATATACATGCTATAGTCCCTGAAACCAATCTGATGTGATATTGAAAGCTCCACCCTCTAACCAAATACACCATCGTTTGTCGGAGTAAAGTCGATATGTGGAAGGGTCTTGGCGTGATAGGGTACATCGTCGAGCATGCTCGAGTCCATGCCTTCGAGTAAAGGTGCCGCCATGCCCATCTAGACAGTGATATGTTATCATTCGGTTCCCGCAAAGAAGTGGTGAACGCACATGACTTACCCCATAGTACTTAAACTGGTTAGAATGCATCATGGTAGCGCCGCGAACCCGTACCTGCCACCGGAACACGGCCCAGCCTAGCGGTGGCACGTCGTGGACCAGTTGCTTAGCCGGCGTCCGGACGTTTAGATTGACCCCGGCCCGCAGGGCGTCCTCCACCGTGTCCCACTTCCACAAGGCGTCCGCCGCGGACCCAAGCAGGTACATGGGGTCGCCGTGCTTATACAACGACATTGTGTCGTTGTGCGTGTTGCGGACAATGACATCGACAGTGGTGCCCCAGGGCAAGTCCCCCACAACGGGTGCCTCCACGGCGGTCACGTTATCGAGGAAGAGTGCCGGCGCCATCTGTGCGCGGTACAGCTGCCAAGGCTTCTTGTTGAGGTAGAATTCCGTAATATGTGGTTCGTACTTGGAAGGCACCGAGCCGATCTCGAAATGCAGCGTCTTGTTTGAGCGCGGCGGCGCAGATGGAGGATAGGGGCTCAGAGAGGCCACCGTCGTGGTGTTGCAAGAAGCGTGCATGGAACCATCAGGATACACGCACGACTCTACGCCACCATGAGGCGGAGGGATCGTCATGGGAGCTCCGTGCAAGGGGTACCGCAAGGCCTAAGTCCAATCAGCGACGGCGACATTGCAAGTGAAAAGAGGTAAAGGGAAACGTACTGGGTATCTCAGAATACTATACCCTTGAAGATTCTGATGTGTGCTGGTTGAAATTAGGCGCATGGCGTAGTCGGCTCCTTCTTGATCTAGCTTGATCAGAACCGTATATCGAACTCCGTTGCTAATGTACAAAACGTCAACAAGCTGGGGTTCAACAAATCCGCCGTCATTGGCAACGATCCACATCTTGTGGTTGTCAATGGTGAACCTGACGGCGTGCTCAAATCCAATATTCAAAACGTTAAGCATGATCCAAGGCCGTCCATGAGTTTCAATGACCTAAGCATATCTTAGCATGTTCAGATTCGGAGAAGACAGGCATCTGCGGCTTCGTACCTCGTAGTCCGCATCGGTTGGACTGCATGGCACACCTTCATTACCGGCTTCAATAGCGCACCCGGACTCGTCCAACTTCTTGCCGTTCAACGTGGGATAATCAGGGTGTCTGCAATGCCGACGTCCCTTGGAGTTCACAAGGATAGAATCGTAGCAGTTGAGGTTCGTCCCCTCACTCTTCAGCTGCATGACCCGCCAGCCAACGTCACGTCGGTAATAGTTCCACACCAGCATATGCTGGATGTAACGCTCTGCCTCGTGGATTAAAGACAGTTCAGTGAGAGATGAGGTAATTCGGTGATAGGGTCTGGGTCTAGACGCCGAAGGGGCGATGTAAGCCACCCCATGAGCCCCGTCGATGATACCAACACCAGTATGATCTGCATACCAGTTCAGGCCCCAAGTACCGGTGGTGTCGTAGCGAGATGTGAAGTTCCCACGTTGAAACAGCCCGTACTACAAGCCTATAAGCACGGCTGGTCCAAGACATAGCAAAAGGGAAGACGGCGAACCTGATTTAAACCTCCTGTCCCGTCGTTCCAGAAACCATATCTGCACGATGCGTCAACAAAGTCCTGCTGTCACACCACTTTGTAAGGAAATCCAGGAGCTTACCTGCGGTGGTTCATACCCGACCAGTGAATCGAAACCTGAGAGAACAGATCGTTGTGGACGTTCAGCTCAACTATATCTCCCTCTTCGGAGTAAAGGGTAGGACATGGTGACTCTCCGTTGCACACAAGCACGCCTCTCCAGTACCCCCCATCTGCACAGTTTCTGTTAGCATAGTCCAAGATAACAAAGTGCCAGTTTTATAGAGAGCTGACCCAAATTCATCCAACGAGCTCCTACTGTGACGTTGTACCTCCGAATAACTTGCTCAGTTACTGGTACATCATGAGTGGTATGTCCTACGTGAAGCCTTGGTTGGGTATCATAGTCCAAAGAATGGGGAATCCACCAAGCTAACATGCACAGACTGCTGACGAGTGCTGCGGCCAGCCATCGGGATTTGTAGCTGCGTGAGACTCGGAGGGAGGATTCCGGATAGATGGGACCTTGCAATACCATCCCGCTGCACGGAATTATCTTCGTGATTCTCTCGTCTCCGTCAAGAGGCTTCATTTTGAAATGATGATCGAGGAGTATCAAAATCAGCGCAACAACACCCTCAAAGAAATGTGAAGTTGGCCAACTCTTCCTAAACAATACAGAACGCAAAGTGCATGTAATCGAGTGGCAAAGCCACTTTGGCAAGATTGCTGAACCGACATCACTTAGACTCTTGAACATGTTTGGTGAGGAACAATTACCAGGGACACTGATGCAGGGTTCCAACTGCCGTGCCCGCAGACGTTGGGTCGTCTGAACTTGCGGGGAACTGGGGGAACTGGGGGAACTGGGGTAATGATTCAGGCACACATCCCCCTAGACACTCTAGCGGCAGTGTCCTGGGTCCCCTGAATATGCAGATCAGTGCAGCCCACGTATTGCGGTAGTATCATTTGTTTTGTAAGCCCCTGCTGTAGTGTCTGCGCTATTGGGATCTCAAGCTAAGTATCCAGTCTACGGGACAAGGGAGAAGTATACTTTGCCACTTGACTTGCTCTCCGGGGGATCTGCAATGATCGTTCCACGGATATTGCCATCTTCATCAGGTCATATTCTATCTTCACAAGCGAATCAATCTAGATGGATCACAAGATCCAACAGGAAGCGAATAATTCCTATACGTCCTTTCGTTCTCCGGCGACATGTCCCTTGGTGATCGGTATTCGATTTACCGAGCACGATTACTTTTTCAACAATCACTGAAGATACTTCAGAACTTGATCTTTACATTCCACGCTGTGTTGATATCATGAAGTTTGAACGATTCATCTTGGCGTCAAGTTTGGCATTGTTGGGTGTTAGTGAAGGGGTCCGGCGGTATCAGCTCAACCTGACATACGCATGGGACAAGCAAGGTGTGCAACTTCGATCGTCCAGTGACACGCATCACAAGCTAAATTCAAGAGCAGATGGTCACGGTCGCCCAACGTTCCTGATAAACGACGATACTCCTGGGCCTGTACTGACAGTCAATGAGGATGAGACGCTGGAAGTGGTTGTTAGAAACCACTTGCCAATCGAGACGACGATTCACTGGCATGCTAATCTTCTCGGTTGCAATCAAAGTCAGTACAAAGCACTAACAAGCATACCAGGCATGGCATCTATCAAATCAATGAGCCATGGAATGACGGCGTACCAGGCGTCACTCAGGTTTGTCGTACCAAACTCATCCGCACCGTGCTGGACCACGCTGACCGCAGGAAAGTGGACGACGGCGCCCAGAGACAATTACACCTACCGCTTTACGCCAACGGGTCAGTATGGTAGTTACTTCTACCATGGGCACTTTGGGCCTGCATTCTCAGATGTGAGTTTCGTATTTTCTCAAATCGACGTCCCTCTTAAAGGTATCAGCGAGTCATGCTGACAGCTGCATCAGGGGCAACGTGGGCCGCTGTGGATCATACCAGCAGACTGGCGTCCCAGGCCCTATCATCTCATCTCCGAAGACAACCACGATGTCAGGGCCATGCGCGAGGCGGAAAAGAACCCACGCCATATTATCATCGCGGACTGGAACGACCAGCCAATGGACATGTATCTGATCCGCTTCCGTGACACTGGCTACATTCCTGTCTGCGCTAACAGCCTCACGCTGAACGGGAAAGGCGGTACCAGATGCGAGTCCGCCCGGGACATCGAGGAAGCCGGTGGGCCTGACCGAAGTGAGCGAGGGTGCCAGACTCTTATTCCTGGTCATCAGTTCACGAATCCCGACCACTGCACCGAAACCCACCCGGAGCTCGAGGTCGTCCAAGCTGCGTCTGGCGAGGAGTGGCTCTATATCAACTTCATCAACTCGGGGGCCCATCACGCTCTAGGCATCAGCGTCGATGAGCATGAATTCTGGGTGGTAGGCTCGGACGGCGAGTTCGTCCACCCTCAGAAGGTCGTTCGGACACACGTGAATCTAGGCGAGAGAACGAGGTATCCCCTTATCTCAGTTCTAGTATGTTGACCGAGTTATTGCTGACTACCGCGATAATAGCATCTTAGTCCACCTCGACAAGCCGGCTGGTGACTATGCCATTCGGCTACATTCGCTACGTCATGAGCAAGTCATCCAAGGGGCGGGAGTTCTACGTTATCCAACGACAAAGGTGTGAATGAATTAGATAATTATAATGTCCCCCATCACATACTTATCCGATTTGCGCAGAATCTATCAACAACTTCCAATCGGACTGTCCCGAGCACCAAGCCATGGCTCCACCTCAACGGCAGTGTCATCGATCCGTCTAGTAAGGTCATGGACGAAGCCAGTCTGGCGCCGTTTCCCCCTCGCCCTCCACCACCTAAGGCCGACTTCAGCCTCAAGTTCCTGGTCAACAAGACTGGCCCCTCGACCTGGGTTCTGAACGCAGCCCCACATGAATTCTTCCGGCAGAACGTTCCGCCTATCATGTGGAACGAGCAGTCTCGCGGCAAGACGTCGTGGGGCAACTCCAACGGGTTCCTTCGCAACGGCTCCGTCGTCGACCTCATCATCGAGAACGGTGCCGATGTCGACTCCAACCACCCGTTCCACAAGCACAACCACAAGGTCTGGATCATCGGCCAGGGCGAGGGGGGGTTCCCCTGGCGCGACGTAGACGAGGCCCTGGAGAAGGGGGGCGACGAGGTGGCTCAGTACTTCAACTTGGATAATCCTCCCTACCGTGACGGGTTCACTCTGTACGCAGGCGAGGGCAAGTTCGTCGTCATTCGCTACCACATCTTTTTCCCGGCGGTCAGCATGCTGCACTGTCACATGATTCATCATTTTGCTGTAAGTTGTTGCCATCACAGCACTACACACTACATTTGCTACCGGTTATGAGTGACTGACAATGCTATAATGCAGAGCGGACAACAGGTCATTCTATTGGAGGGTATGGAGGTTATGCCTCCTGTCCCGCAAGAGTTAAAGGACAAACCTCATGTGGAATTTGATATGCCTGCTCGTTACGGGCCACTCGATTAAATTGAAAGATATTACGTCTGTTAGGTATTCCATGACGCTGATCAGTTTGAAAGGAGTTCGAAGTCTTACAATTTGGTTTATTCAAACCGTGAATGTACAATGCCCCTATCCAGAATCACAAACGGGCAACTGGATTTGGGGTGGATACGTGAATAGTCCCTGCGTTCTTCCTACAATGTGAACTCCATAAGAATTGCTGGCATGCCAATTACCAGCTCCCATGTGTGTTCTCACATGATTAGCATACACAATCAGGAAGTCAGATCAATTCCCGGGATTTCAATACAGAGGTGTATCAATGGGCGGGGCGAGTGTATTGTCCTTTTCGAGCTTAGCTGCAGGACTGCAAGTCCGGTCTGCCGGATGTTACGCCCGGCGGGATGGAAACTGGATGTTTATTAAAGTGAAGCTAATTAAAGCTTGCCGAGTAGCCAAGCACCATCCGAACCTGCTTTTCTTCCAGCTTGACTCGATCTCAGTCGCATCGTCAGGGTCTATTCCAAACAAGGTTTCGAGGCCACCACTAGGGGAACATCCTGATGGGATCCCGTGCAAATCAATCAGTTTAGGTGGTTGAAACAACATTTGGGGGAGGAGTCAGGTAAACATCGAGATCTTAGAACGACAGTTGCAGGAATGGAAGTTTCCTTGGGCCGATTTCTTTCTGTGTGACTGTGCCAAGAACACGAACACGGAAACTTTAAATAAACAAGAAACACGCACCGCGGAGGCCCAAGACCAAGTCTTCAAAACTTTAGGGAGTGCTGTGTTAATTTCGAATGTTCGAGACTCAGGGACAGACACCCGGGTGCTGCCTGGGCAGAATGTGAACCCCTTTTCTTTCGTCAGTCCCAATCTCCAGCTCAGTGATTGACCTACATTGGAACCCAAAGCAATATCGGCGTCATTCTCCTCAGTTCCGTAACTTTCCTGCTGCCCTCGCTGTAGGATCGAAGATCCAGGTTCATTAGCGTCCCGAACACGTTGCCTGAGCTCTCAGATCGGCTGCAGACAAGCCCCATTGTGGTTCTTTACAGAACATCGGTATTTTCCAGAGGTACGAACTGGGGTTGAATTGACGGGGTTCTAGTCATGACCTATGGACGGCAGATGCCAATTCTCACCACTTCTGTTTGTATTATCAAGTAAAACGCCGCTATTACGACGCAGATGTGGAACGCGACAGTTCATTGCGGCATCGAGTTTTGACCTGTCATAGAATCAAAACGGAACAATGCGTATTGTGTGTTGTACCTAGCGCGTCAATCAATGCTGCTTGGGGCTACGGCTACATGAGAACAAGATAGGGCACGACTTGTGGCCAATGCCTTCAAAAGCACCGAGTTATTGTGGTGTCTTGAACATTTGACCAACGGAACGCACAATGGAGTTCCGATATTCCGAAGTTGTTGATCCTTCTTGCTACGATACCAAGGGCCTAAGTGGCGGCATCGAGGTCCGGAAGAGCAAGCTCACGGAGCTGGAAGACCGAGGAGCCATCAGAGCTCATCAGGACTGGTCTCGTTACGTCGGGCCCTGTCAGGCGTATCGCGGCGGTCTAGGGCCAGAGTATAGCTTTGTTTCGGTGGTCATGCCCGAGTGCATCCCAGAGAGGATGGAAGTAGTAGCATACGCAAATGAATTCGCCTTCATGTACGATGGTACGCAAATCTAAGTCCTCGTGGTTTACTTCGCCTACGGTTGTTGACAAATTTTCAGATATCGTCGAGTGTATGGAATGTGATGTGGTGAGTTCGGTGTGCCGCTCTCAGGGGTAAAGTACTCATGCCAAGGCCTTTTAGGGGCAAGCTGAGAACAACGAAATCATGAACGAGTTTCTGGAGGCCTCGCAAGTTGAGTCCAGAAGCGAACCACGTGCTGTGATAGACGGGAAGGCTGGCAAAAAACGAATCCAGTCCCTCATCTTCAGTGAAATGTTATCGATCGACCCCGAGTGCGCCAAGACAACCATGAAAGCCTGGGCTCGGTTCATCGAGGTGGGCTCGGCGCGGGAGCACGACATGCGGTTCAAAAGTATGGTCGAGTACATACCATATCGTATCAGGGACGTCGGTGAGATGTAATTATTGGACCCTACCCCTCTTTCTGGTCGTCAACACAACTCTGACCTAATCATCACAGGTACTGGTACGGAGTGGTCACTTTTGGGATGGGCCTTCGGATTCCAGACCACGAAATCCAGCAGTGCCAGGCTCTAGTCGCGCCTGCATGGATATCTGTCGGTCTGCAGAATGATCTATTGTCCTGGCCAAAGGAGGTCGCGGCTGCCCGGGCTCAGGGGAAGGACCATGTGATCAACTCCATCTGGGTGTTAATGCAAGAGCATCGCATCGGTGCCTTTGAAGCTATGCAAATCTGTCGAGGTCTCATCGAGGGGTATGTGGCGGAGTACTTGGAGACTGTTGAGGCACACAAGGACGATGAGACCCTTTCCGGAGATCTTCGTCGATACCTCGTAGCCATCAAGTACAGCATCTCTGGTCACCTCGTGTGGAGCCTCAACTGCCCGAGATATAACCCGGGCATCGCCTTCAACAAGAAGCAGCGCTCGTGGATGTGTAATGGTGTACCAGCCTTGACTTCTTCTCCTGACTCGACGACCGAGCGCAAAGAAAGTGGATATGCTGGGGATGGCGCGGCTATTTTGGCATAGATATATCAAGGATATAGCCTGGTCAGGTCAAAATCTCTGGTAGTCCCTCAACTCAACTTCTCCCTTACACATGAGCATTTATGAACACCTTTGCCGTGAAGCTGGTGGAGCCATTCGGCACGCTGTAATATTTATGGTATTGATGTATGAAAGAAAGCCTTTCCAACATTCCTACCGATACAAACTCACCCTTGATGGTTCACCAAGGCTGATTATTAAAGAGCGATTGTTCACTTCACAGTCAGTTCGCCTTCGGCTAATCCCCATTGCCTCATCCAATGCGCAATCCAACTGGTATTTACGGGACCCGTTGTCCGCAGCGTCATGCTCGCACTTTCCGCCTTGGTGGTATCCAGACGTGGCTGGCTTTTTCGCTCGCTGATGCTCTTGTAGAACTCGATCAGCTTCGCCGCTGGGTTCTTCTCCACATCTGGGAGGCTTCCGCGACTGCTGTCTTCGAGTTGCTGAAGCCAGGCGTCAAAATTAGCTTTGGGTAAAGCCACATTGTTGCATATGTACTCTACGATGCTCACCCAGACGACAAGGTGGGGATTCAGGACATGGAATACTGCCAGTGGGGAGTCGGCCGAGGTGGGGGAGCTTTGGGTGATCGACTCCAGGATCTCAAAGAGTATGGTAGCCACTTTATCGACGGGGAGCCAGTCGACGGTATCACGGCCGGGGAAATTTTCTGGCAAAAGGCCAATATACGCAGAAGAGTTGATCAGCTGCTGTTCTGTCAGTCTTTGCTGTGGTGCACCAGAACAGCAATAAATATGAGCGCTTACCGCCGGTATATACTCGTGTCGGTTCCAGAGACCTTCGGACCTCTCTACTGGCCCCGCCACAACTCCGATTCGACAGACTGCCGCTCGGAGACCCGAAACCGCAGCGGCTCGCTCTAGTATCTGCTCCGATACCAACTTCGCCTGTCCGTATCCCATAGTCGCATTCTCTAGATCTTGGACGGGGCCCTCTGGCACCGGATCAGGGCCGGACCACGCCCCGACAGCCGAGACACTGGAGACGAAGAAGAGAATGGGGTCGTGTTTCGAAGACAGACACAGGTCCACTAGGTTGCGTACGCCCCATATATGCGGCTGAAACGACGTGACGGCCCAGTGGAAGTTTACCGGCCACTGGTTGTGGATGACGTGCGTCGTTCTGGCCCGCAGGTTCTCATACGCCGCGGGTTCGAGTCCGAGGCCCGGGGCGGACATGTCTGCTTGCAGGAAGAGGACCTTGTTTTCGTCCCATTCCGACGTGAGCCCTCGGCTCTCGGCGATCTTCTGCTGACGAAAAGCTGAATCGGCTCCACGGTTCAAGCACACGATGCTCGTAACTTCGGGCTTGTAGTACATCGTTTCGAGAAGGTACGAGCCAAGGGATCCAGTGCTGCCTGTCAGCACGACATGGATTTCCCGTTCTTGCGCTGGACTGGTATCTTTGGCCGTGGCTTTGTCTTTCGGATCACGTTGGGGTAAGTCGGCAGTGTATAACCGTAACAGTGACTTCATTTGCCCCAACGCATCTGGGGAGTCGGGCTGGTCGGCGTCATCGCCTGGTACCTGGTTTACCAAAAAAGACGCTAGAAGGCGAAGGGTAGGATGCCGATAGATAACCGATGGAGGAATTCCCCCTATTTCCCGTGAGAGTCTCATCACGTGTAGAGAGTCGACGCCGGCCTTGAAAAGGTCGTCATCTGCTTCTACCTCTTTCCCATAGATTCCGGTCAGCTGTGTCTTGAGCCATGAGACACAGTTGTCTATCGACTTGAATATCCTTCGGTTCGAGTCTCCTCCCTGTTCAATCATATCGTATGCNNNTATCGTATGCCGCAACGATATCATCTTGATACAGCTCGAAAGTCGCATGCCGTTGGATCTTTCCCTGACCGAGATAGTGAATCGGACGCATGGGGTCTGTGAAGAGGATGTGGTGGTGGTCGAGCTGAGCATGTGCGGGCGCATAGGCATTCGCTTCGTCAATAAAGGACGAGAGTTCCCGTATCAGGTGACGCCGCTCCCACTTGTTAGACGGCGGGCTTTGGTGAGCTAGCTCCAGCAACGCCAGCGGCTGAAACCGGCCGTGGCCCACCACCATGGCCCCTTTCACCAGCGGGCAGCTGGTCAACGCGGCTTCCATGAGGACAGGGACGAGCTTCTCGCCGTTACTGAAGACGATAACATGGTCCTTGCGGCCGCGGTACCGCCACAGAAACGGCCTAGTCGGATGGCGGTCGTATAGGTCGTTCATGGGCCATTCTTCCAACTCCGGGTAGGCGTAAAACACCCCCTGCAGCGGCTCAAGCTTCCGGTCCCGCACAATCACAAGCTCGTATAAATCGTCTATGGTCTTCCGCATCTCGATGCCGGAATGGGTCGGGTGCCAGTAAAAGTATTGCCAGTCTGACATAGAGGGGCAAAGACGGGGCAAGCAGGCCGTCTCGGTGGCGCCGATGTTTCCAATGACCCGCGAGTACTTGGATATTTGGTCGCCAGCAGATCGGGATAAGGGAGCTATTATTGTCTAACATCAGCAACGACTAGCATTTCGCCGATATACGCCCATGGGGGAGAACTTACCTCCACTTGCGACAACATAATAGAGATGCCTCATATGAACTCGCATCTTTGGCTGTGCACACAAATCCTCGAAAATGGATGGCGCATTCATCGATCCTTCAACATCGGCAAAACGGTGGATCTCGTCGACGTACTCTGCGTTGGGCAGCACATGGGCTGCGCCGAATACCAGCGTCACCCCCAAGGAAAGAGCCCAGATGAGAGCCGCGTTCAGGCCGCTGGTATGGAACATGGGCAGTGATGAGTAGACCCGACGGGCCGTCTGGTATACCTCCGGCGGCGGCACGTACCCGTCGACGGTCGGGATGGTACGCCAGGCCTCGTACGTGCTCAGCATGGCGTTCTTCCAGACCACGGGCTTGGGGAGTCCTGTAGAGCCCGTCGTATGTAATACCACACACGGGTCGTTCCGCGCTTCCTCGAACGTCTTCGTGTACGAGTACGGTTCGACGGCTGACCCGTCGAGGAAGGTTCCGAGATCCGGGATCGTGATTGTGCGCATGCGGCGCTTGGCTAGGATGGGCTGCACCCGGTCTAGAACACCACTTGCTAGCAGCATGACAGTGCAGTCAGTCTTTTCTAGAATGTGCAAGTGCCCATCCAGGTTATTCCGAGGCGATGTGAACACCATCTAACCTCAGATGTTTAGAAATGGAGACGGTCTCGATTCTCTGAGTGAGAGTCGGTATGGGGGAGTCAGGATATGATGCGTACTTTGTAGCCTACTTTGATTGCCGACAGCATCAATATGAGGTAGCGTAGGTCGTCTAGGGTGAGTCAGTACAATGATTCCGGCCATGATGCTCACTCCGATATCCTTACTCGGTCCATAGTAGCCAACGGACTCGAAGTTTGTCGGCTTTCCAAGTTTGTCCGACAGAAACCAGCTGGCCTTATTGATAGCATTGGCGAAGCAGCGTGCCGAGATGTCGACAAATCCATCTCGTGGACTCGTTGATCGAGGAAATGAAAAAAGGGGGTGGTCCGGGACAGCTTGTGCCAGTTCATCGGGTATCAAGTGAGCTAGGCGACGGCAAGACGCATGTTCACGCTGGAAAACAGGTGGGATTTCAGGGTACACCTGCGTTATTTCTGTCATGGCCGGTCCCTCGGGCTTCCAGATCTGCTTATCCGAAGAAAGGTAAAGGCCAGCAGGGGTTGTGCCACGACACTGATCGTTTGCGTGTTCTCCAGTGAGGATAGGAGGATATCCTCTCTATGCGATGGGACAATGATACTTACCTAAGCGATCAGAGATAGTTGCACATCGGGGCCGAGAAGGAAATGATGCGCATTACCTATTCATTCGAGCTGGTCACGTCACTGAGAGAATGATGTAAGAGTATGGGTTGGGGGAACTTCACTTGGGTCATACTACATACGTCAACTTGCAGAGACGAAACTTAGACCCTGTCCGGAGAGTTCCATGCAACGTTGATGGTTCGACTCGGTTGGAGCTTAAATCAGTGAGGGTTCATCCAGAGTGAAGACTGCCTTGTACGAAACGTGTCTGATGTCTTGGCATCAAAAAGAAGAAGGGAAAAAGGAAATAAGATTCCATGATATAGATCCACGTTCACTAGAACACGCAACAGCTAGACAGTTGCAATCAATATAACACTTTAATTACATGAGAAGAGGCGACACACTTCTGGGCGACACCAGTGTCGCTGCATGTGCTTCGCCGACGTCTCATGAGGATATGGACTACTGCGCACTTTGACTCGCTCACACTCTCTACAAGATGGGTCCCCTGTTTACTGCCCTGTCAGAAAGCCAGATGTCTCTAGCATCGGAGTCTTGAGATATACTTTAGGGGCTGGGTTTGACGTCGCCCCTGACCCTGCGATGGCCGGGGCCATGGGGACAACGATTGGCCCTATCGTGTTTTAAGTGGCTCGCACCCCTGTCCAACGTCCGAGGGAAATGATTGAAACGCAACTTCCCGTCCAGCACATCACCAACTTTTGGAACGCGCTGCGCAAAACCATGGCGATTTGACATAAAATCAGGGCTCTTCAACAGGAACAAGCACGGAATTGTGGTTCCAACCAGCGGCTTCATCCAACTGAACGGTCATGTGCCATCAGTCCCATGGATATCGCAACGGCGCCTCCACCGCCTGTGGTTCGAATGACCACGTAGTCCCTGTCTGCTGGGGTCGGGGTCCCTGTGCCGCCATGCTCATGATTTGCTCCCCGTGCCGTCTCCACTAGGATCATATTCGGGCACCGGCCCGACAGGACCCGTAGATGCTTCTAGACCAAATAGGGTGCCGCGCCATATATCAGGCTCGGTATACGGGCCCGGCTCCGAGATTACCTCTCTTTGGCATGATACAGATTGCGGTATGAGAGAGAATTTCGCCATGAGTGGTCTCCTAAAATGGTTATATATAATATGTATGGTCCTTGGTACAAACGTGCGTTTCTAGGTGTTGAATTCGAATTAAACCACAAGATGCATTCTAGCAATAATCAGCAACGTGCTTATCCCTGAACTCAGACGGCGGACTTAAATAAGTAAAAAAAATTTATCACCGACGGGGCTTACTGCTGTAATACACTTTCGGATATAAAAACAGCTTACCAATGTTCAATAGACCATAGCGCGTTATTCGCAGTAGTGCATCCGGTCGTTTTCCATTCGCTCAAAGTGAACCCCCCTTTTCTACCGAAGAAAGTAAACAGCTAGATTCACTATAGAACAAACATTCGTTTCCAAAGCATCTCGCCAAGATTTTGAGGTGTCGTAGGCCGTAGGGTAATATAGTCTTCCCGGAGGGATCCATTGACCTCTGTTGTCGTCAATGTCGCACAGTTCAGTCGATTGTGCGATTTCCTCAATCTCCCCAAGGCTATGGTGTTGCCAAACATTGAATACTAGAGCTACCCCTATTTCATAGTCAGAAATAGGGGTTGCTCGTATCATGTTTTGATGGCTGTAATTATCACCAGTCGGACAGACACCTGCGCCTGATAACATAGAACAGTATACCCTCAGTGGCCATGGGACGACCTCGATCCTTAACATGCGATTTCTATACCGTAAGTGAACTATTTGAAATGTTGCGTGTTCATAAGAACGATTCAGGAACTGCCACTTGGATAGACTGTTGTGTATTTCCCATGAGATCCCTAGCCACAGATTATGTAATCAACCAATGCTTGATGGCATCCCACCCCCTATTATCTCAACAGGTAGTTGGGTAGTACAGTAATACAAACTTCAAATTTACGAGAGTACCTCAAATAAACACGCCTTCAGCACCAAAAAGCATCCTCATCATCGCCGGCAAGCTGAGGCAGTGGTCATGCTGGATCCGTTGTCTTGGTCCCAACACTTCGTTGGGTGGTCTCCGGTAAACTCGTTGGCTCATGATGCCGCACCATCGATTGAACATGACATTTTGACCAGATCACCTTCCTAAGTATAGATCGTAAATGGAACGAAGTGCAGACAATATTTGATCACACACCTGTTGATGATTGGCATACCGCCAATGTTTTATGAATGAATATTGCGGGAGGCCTTCAGGTGGATCTGAACACCGTGGGAAGATGATTCTAATCGAGTAGATTGAATAGTCATATTTCATGGCCTATGCAATTGTCGTGTCGAGCCTGGGATGATTTCCAGATGCAGAGTAGGCAGAACAATACAAGATCTTCCTCAAGTAGATTTGTCCATGAATTGCCAGCTCAATGCCCGGTAGTTGGCAAAAGTACCTCTGCCCCTCGTCTGAAAGCTCCAGGGAGTAAAATGTAAAACAACTCCAAACGTATTGGAGTCCCCGGGATTCGAACCCGGCTCTCCGCTTCCTCAGCGGGCGGCATCTTACCCCGTCACACCAGGATCCCGATGAGATGTTGACTGATATTCAGCAACTGCTTTGAAAGGGATTAAATACCAGCATTGGTACGAACATTCCTGGCTACCGGAGTTTGTCCGTGGCAGCGGTGGCTGTTTGTGACAGAGTCACAAAGGCGGCTAAACGTGGCTCGGAAGAGTACTTAAGTATGGAAACGTCATATGTTAGATGGCGAGTGAAAGAAGGCATGATGTATGTGTTGAGGTTGTGCGGGGCTTGGAGGAAGTCAGGAAGGAAGGCGGGTAGAGTGGTGTGGGCGAAGCACCCTTTTGAACTTGTAAATCTATGTACCATCCCGGATACGCCTAGCGAAATCTTCCGCATTTCCCTAAGTCTTAGGTCTATAGCAAGGAGTCAGTTGTTTACTCCTCATACGGTCAGGATGTGGACTCCTTGGGCCCAAGGGGAGCCGAGTATTACGTCCGTCAGCCCTGAGAAGGAATTATGCAATCAGTGCCTAATGGAGCGCTCTTAGTCAGTGCTCTCAAATAGGCATCCGTAGTCATAAGTTTCCACCGGTTCAGACTCCGAAGCCACCCCAGTAAGTCTGCTGCAACGCTTTTCCGGACTTCTTTGTTGTCTCGTCTTTCCTCGGCGCTTGGGTACGTGAGGGTCGGGACTGATGTGCAGCTTTGTAATTACCTTCGCGGCATGCCACCCAAATGATGAGGAGAAGCATCAGTGCCAGAGTGGCGTCCACTGCCGCGTTATGTCTCAATGACCTAGACCTGCCGGTATATACACTCAAGCTTCTGAGATAAGTGTAGAGGCTTAGATGCCGGACGGGGGCATTTGACAGCTTTCGTCCAATATTGATCTTCTCCAGGGCTAGATCCTTGGTGTCCGCCCAGCCATCTACAAATTTGAATACCTGGCACCACTGTGACGATAGGGCGAACAAGTCCATATTGAGCTGGAAGTCAACCAGAACCAGATACTCTTTGTTGTTTTTCAAATGATGACTGTAGGATGGGCGTCGATTGTGTCTTGTCCATCCCCTCTCTGCAGTTGATGGGGTGGTAAGCAGATGGCGGTTGGAATTAATCTTGTACATGTAGGTAGGGATTCGAGGCGACGCCGCAATGCAGAGGCCCGAGTGGAAAAAAACTCCGGTCTTTATTTATGTAGTGTTGGGATGCTGGATAGAAAGTTGGTAGCGGAGATGACTTAAGAGAATTTTTCGCAGTCAAAGGTAAAAACCCTTATACATTGCCGTTGCCTAATAAATTGAGCGACGCAAGGCGAGCATTCACTCCCTTGACATGTGGTCAAAGATGAGCAAGTTCTTGGTGTAGAACCAACTTCATTAATTTAGGATCCGTTCTATTTTGGAGATTGAATGGCACAATAGCCTGTTGATGGCATGGAACGAATTACTCATCTATGACCTTCACTCTTGCTGTGGCCGCCCTCACATTTGATTGTTTCATGGGCCACATGTGTAAAGTTGTGTTGGTCCGCTCTCCACATGGACCAAGTTCGCATCGACCTTTTGCCTCGATACATTGGAAACCTGGTGACTCACTGGAGAAAAGTTGACGCCATCTCACTTCAATCAATTGCAATTCGAGTTGAGGAGCTCAAGGGCCTGCTATGGTTAGTCATCAGCCGGGTCATTTTGCGACGAACGAACTCACTTCCGAAGCACTTGCTCTGCTCCTGTCATATCTGACCAACGAAGAGACCAGATCGCGGTACGGAGGCTCCACCTCCGGCAGTATCTCTGACCACTCGCGAACATCGAAGGCGCGATACATCTCGAAAGGGGGCGTTCTGAAGTGGGCGGCCTCGGGCCACGACTCGCGCGTCGGGCTCCCCAGGGTTTGGAAGATGCTGAGAATGAGGCCGAGCTGATTACCGTCCTCGTGTGCGGCGCGGGACTCGAAGAGAGGACGTCGAGGCGGCTCGCGACAGCACTCAACTAACATGGCGCCCGCACCCCACATATCGACCGGGGGGCCGTACGACTTATCGCCAAAGAGCACTTCGGGCGCCCGGTACGGACCCGTGCCAATGTCCAGAATCTTGCCGTCGGCCGGTTCCGTCGTGAGGGACAGCTCCGGGTGCCAGGCGGTGCCGAAGTCAGACAGGTACGCGGGCCCGTCGGGCGCCTCGAGCAACACGGCCGATGGCTTGATGTCGCGATGAACGATACCCCTCGCGTGGAGGTCCTTGAGGGCGCCAAAAATCTCCGTAAAGATTCTCCGTGTTTGCGCTCGGGTGACGGGTTCGCGGCGGGCCAGGAGAGACTCGAGGGTCAGCGGCATGTAGGGAAAGACCAGCACGAACCGCTGCTCCTGGTCTCGGAACGTCTCGAGCAGCGGGATGATGCCGCTCTGGCTGCTGCTGCTGCTACCGCAACTGGTCAGCGAGGCCAGGATTTTGGCCTCGCGGAAAGGGTCGTGCGGCGCGATGTCTCTGGTCTCGGTGATTACCTTGAGCGCTCGGGCCTGGGCCCTGTACACTTCGGCCGTCACTCCACCAGCCACATGGTGGCATCCGTGGTACGAGCCGATGGTAATGCCCGGTGACGTCGCAGCCTCATCTTGTTCGCCCACAACTTGGTGGAATGGTGGCGAGGGCGGGCGCTGCTGATGTTGCTGTGCCAAAGGAGCACTGCAGATGGCATTGTAGTCGTCCTGATCAGGATTGGTTCAGATAAATGAACTGCAATGGCACACGGATTTGGGAGGAAAGAGGGGGTGTTTTCGAAGGCAGCCAGATGTGGCGGCGCCGTTGATTTTACGTACTATCGAGGCCGAGTCCTTGTAGGCTTCATTTTCTTTGGAGAAAGCTTCTTTCTGGGCAGACGTGTTGGCAGGGTCGGATGCCTCGATAGCGGCTTTTCTACAGTGCGGGGTGAATGAGCTTTCTTGAGCTTGAGACCATGTATCACCAGATTTGCTTACATCTTCTGGATATTCTCATAGCGGTCCAATGAAGACAGGGCAGTACGCCAGTCATGCTCAGACGACATGGCCAACCAATATTTCAATTTCCAGGTTGGTCGATGGATGGCGGATCAAATGCCTTATTTCCCTTTTGCTTTCCCTGAAGGCGTCAAATTAGGCCGCATGTGGCTCTAATAATATCTAACCTTAAGTTTCTGGGGTTGGACCAGCGATAACCAGGACTCCAGGCGTGGTACCCGCACATCAGACGACACAGCATTTGTCACTGATTGATTGAATCCCAGTTCACTGATGGATGGATGCATGGTAACATATGTATGCAATGAAAATAGCATGGGCATGAACGTTGTCGCAATGCAGGGCTGCAGCTCCAGAAATGTATGGACGTATGCTATTGTACTTATTCGTTCCACAATACCCCATCACGAACGAGTTCCATCTGTTATGCGTTTCACAAGGTCACGATTGATAGAGGGTTTTGCGCCCAAAGTCGTGACCGCAAGTTCAAGTTCATGTTCGGGTTCTAACCGATGAAATGGCAAGATGGAATGACGTTTGGTCATGGTGCATGAATTGGGCAGCCGAACTATTCACGCTAAAAATGGTGGTACAGTTTCGATGTCCGCCTCGGCTCCATCCTTGCTTCATTGACCAAGCATCATTTTGGAGAGGTCCATTATGATGCAGATTATGTATGTACAGGTTGGGGAGCAGTGGCGCTGGACCTAGTTGTAAGCTTCTTTCCCTTGCGCGATCTGGGTGTTCGCGAATGTCCATCCAACCAACACGAGAGCGCCGAGGAGGGAAAAGATGGAGATAGAGAGAGAAAATTACAGTCTATGAGGATGAGATGAGATGAGCACGGAACAACAAAAGGCAAAAGGGTGCTAATCAAATTGATTGAGGCGGCAAGCATTGGCGTCACAGCTAGAACAGGTGGATTGACCTAGCATTCGCGGAGTGCCAGAGTACTGGTGACTGGTCAGGTGTTCGTCCATTCAGGTCTAGAGGTTCAAGTTCCATCAGTCGCATGTTCAATTGAGTCCCAGTCCAATAGTAGCCCCCTGTAATCTGGAGGTAGCAGTGGTAGTGGTAGTGGTAGTGGTAGTGGTAGTGGTAGTGCCAGAGTGCCAGAGTGCCTTGTCCAGTCTGCCAGCCAGTGCTGCTTGTACTTGCGCAGTACGTAGCTTATGTAGTACCTAGCTAATGTTCAAGGCCAAAAAGTGGGAACAGCCGCCCCGGGCCATACCAGCTCCATCTAATTCCATCGTCGCCGAGAGCAGCGTCGTCACAGTTGTTGTCAATTCAAAGGCTGGGATGTCACAACAAGCATCCGACACTTTTTTCGATCCATGAAACACCCATCACCGTCTGCCTTCTCAACCTCGTTTCCCACTGCGCTCGCCCATTTGTGCATCCCTATGCCTTTCCTTGCATCCTCCGCCACGTAGCCCGTCTTGTGTTTACATGAGTGCTCACCTGAGCTACCACCTACCGTCGCAATGGATGACTCCATGAGAGTAGAGTACCCGGCTATGCTGGTAAGTCGCGCAATCGCTTCATCCCGTCTTGCCCAGTTGTCAATCTATCGCCATCAGAGCATGGCAGTGATCCTGCCCAGCTTCATGCTGCTGCGCAGTTGCCGCAAACCGCCGCGAACAAATTTTGCTGACGCATCATAATCACGATGACAACAGGCAAACCTCCAGCCTCTCCAGGCCGTACAGGCTCTCAACGACCGAGTGAAGCGCATATCCAAAGTCAATATCGAAATTGCCGACTGGTTACAGGTACGACCGAAACCGCCTCTTCTGCAATTCCGATCCAACTGCCCCAGCCCAGAGACGAGACGCTGAACCATGACCCCCTATAGGAACGCCGCAAAGTCGAGGAGCAATATGTTCAAGCCATGCGAAAACTCACGCAGTTCAGAGTCCCCAACGCGCAATCCGAGCTAGGGTACGCCAGCCCATCACTTTCCCGGCGCGAACATTCTTTCGGCTAACCTGCTGGTATAGCACATTTCAAGCACAATGGGACAAGATCTTACTCTCGACCGAAGCCATCGCCATGTCCCACCACCTGTTCGCCGCCAAAATCGAAAAGGACGTCGAAGTCCCGCTGCGTAATTTCCATGCCAAGAAGGAGACTCAGAACATGACAACAATACAAAGCAACCTGCAGAACATGGCAAGAGAGCTAGACGATGCGCAAAAGAAGTCAGAGTCGGTTGCTAAGAAAGCCGGCAAGGCCAGCGCCGCCAAGATGGACCAGGCCGCATCCAAGCTCGAATCCGCGACAAACCAGTGGGAGTCGCAGGCCCCTTTTATTTTCGAATCCCTCCAGGCTCTCGACGAGACGCGTCTAAACCAATTACGCGATGTACTGACCCAGTATGGCACTTATGAGGGGGAGCAGGCACAGCAAAAGCAATCCGAAGCCGAGTCGGTCCTCAACAGCTTGCTCGACTTCAATACCGCCAACGAGATTCAAGCATTTGTCGCGAAAACCACCGCCGGTCGGCCGAAACTAGAAAAGCGTTTGACTGCGTCGCGACAAACGTCGTCTGCAGGGGCTACCTCGTCCTCCCCAGTGCCGCCGCCCATTCCACCGGTCCCTCGAACCCCTGAAGATTCCAGAAGTGTCCACTCGGGACCCAAGGAAGAGAAAGGGAGTGAAAACAAGCTGCGTAGTCGCATTGGCACCATGTTGGGCAGGCGGCGGCAGAGTGTCCACGGCGGCTTCGGGCAACTCTCTCCTCCCAAGGGACCGTTCTCAAGAGCTAAGAGCAGTCATGGCGTATCGCCGAGGGCATCTTCCAGTAATCTCAATGACGCCCATAACAGGCTTTCCTCCCTCGCCGAGCGCCCCGATATGATGGAAGAGTCGGCTAAGCCCGAGACGAACGGCAAGTCTAGCCATGAAGGCGCGAACGGTGTGGGCGGTGATTCTACAACCGAAAGAAAATCCGATCAACTAGAGCCATCCCACATGAATGGCAACACGAGCGCGACAACAGACGTAAGCGATGTCGCTCCCCCGCCCGGCCCTCCGCCAGCACAAAAGGAACCGGAGAAGGACGAAGAAGGCTTTACCATACCAGCCATGCGACATGACCCGATATCTGAAGCCGAGAAAGAAGCCGCAGGGGATGAGAATGAGCCGGCCTTTAAGCTGAGCATTCAGAAAGAGCCTGTTGCGGAGGAGGATCCTGAGGAACGCCAGGCTGCTCTCTCGAAGTTCACGAATACTCTTTCCGCTTTGGGAGCCCCGTCCCGCAAGACAGGCACAATTCGCGGTCGTAGGGATGTTAGAAACACCATATACGTGCCTGCGCCTGTTTCCGAGGGGTCGTCGGCAAGCAACCCTTTCCCGCCTACGCCGAGTCTCCCTTCTGTCCACTCGAAGCCCCCGACAACCTCTGCACTGGTATCGGAACCTAGCGTTACCGGAACCTCGGACACGCAATCCGTAAGGTCCTCGAACTCGCTGGGGAACTTTGCCCACTTCAAGCACCCCGATTTGCACGAGCCTGGCCTATGTTCGTCATTTATGGAAACTGTCTCCGCAACGTTTGAACGTGGTACCATCAAGTCCGCCAAGGTCAGCGGAGAGATCGCGTTCTCTTACAACCCCGAGGAGTCCGCTAGCCCACCTAGTAAGTGCATCTTGATTCCACCACCATAGCTGATCTGTAGAGACTGACCAATATAGCCCATCAAACGATTCGCATAAACAATTTCCCTGCTTTGGAGTCGATTGGCCCGAACCGCATCTTTGTCACTAATACGGCGCCCGACCAACCGGACCACTTCACGCTCGATCTTTCGCACCTACGGCCCAGTCAACCTACTGTTGGCTTCTCTTACCGCCTACACGTCGAAGAAGCAAACCCTCCGCTTGATCACGTGCCGTTGATTGTTAGCCAGGCCTGGAAGCCCCAAGGTGACAAGCTCGGACTGCTCCTTCAGTACAAACTCAACCCGGCTTTCAAGTTCAAGTCCAACGACACTGTGACGCTCCATAATGTGGTTATTTTTGCTACGTACGTGGGTAAAGCATCTGGTGCTCAAACTAAGCCCCAGGGTACACACCTAAAGGATAAACACCTGGTCTATTGGCGTCTCGGTGACGTCACCCTGAGCACATCCCAGGATTGGCAAAAGTTGGTCGCTCGCATCGTTGGCGAGGGTGGTATTGAGCCGCAACCGGGCACAGTTGAGGCACGATGGGAGTACGTCTCGGAAGCGGCTTTGACACAGGATATTGCCGATATCAGCGTGTCCAGGTTGGAGGAGAGTAAGGGCAAAGAAGTCGAGCTCAACGACGACGACCCATTCGCTGACGTCGGAGAGTCTGCTTCCACCTCAGAGGAGCGATGGTTTGACGTCCCAGCCGTACGGAAACTTGTCAGTGGCAAGTACGAGTCGTTGGGGCAGTAAGCGACGTAGGCTATTCAGGCCTCGAGGTGGTGTCAGGGTGCATCTTCCACTATGAGGTTTTACGAGGCGGCTTCTTGCAAAAAATGAAACAGGAGGGAGGGAGGGAGTTGTACATAACCTGCGAGAATACATGGGGAGAGATCATATAAGATCTATTTTTCTTGTTCTTTTGTTTTCTAGTCTTTTTTTTTTCTATGTCCATTCATCGACGACAGAGAGTCAGCGCACGTAGTATAGGGAATCGCATCCAAGCCGGGAATCTCATTGTGTTGGACTGCTACAGCAAGCTGTCTTGACATTTTCCATCCCTTTGTGCAGGACATGCATTATCATTGGTGATCATGCTGGCTTAGTAAGCTCAATCAGCAGCCACAAGTGGCTTTTGTGTATATCACCAAAGTATCCGTAGACCGAATGCAGTCACCCGCCAGAGTAAGACGAACATGTATAGCCAGCAGCGTCCGGTCTGCGGGGTCGATAGCCAAGCCGTAAGCCTTCACGCTGTGTCTACTCAAGTACTTCTCAACAATCATCCGCGACCGATCTGATCATCATCATCCAACATCTACTACCATCATCCACCCAATCATGGCCGAGAACAACCTGCTCTATGAATGGTTTCCCGCCGTGCAGCGGCCCTTGGTCATTAGCGCCCCGATGTTCACTGTGGCGAACGGGACCATAGCTGCCGAAGTAACCAAGGCCGGTGGCCTCGGCATGGTGCCCGCGGGCATGGACCCATCTGCGAGCTCGCCGCACCTCGCCGCGCTGGACGAACAGCTCACCCTCGCCCGTCAGATCCTCCAGCAGAACAGCAGCAGCAGCAGCAGCAACAACAGCGCAAGCTCGGACGGGAATAATGCAGATCATCAGGCCCCGCTCCTCCCGATCGGCGTCGGCTTCTTGACCCTCCTCGCCACGCCCGACGCCTACCGCGCCAACGTCCTGCCCATCCTGCGCAGGCACCGCCCGGCCTTCGTCTGGCTCTTCGGCTCGGACCCGTCCGCGTACGAACCGCTCATCGCCCTGTTCCACGAGGAGGGCGCCGAGTGGGGCGGCGGCGACGGGCAGCGGCTCAAGGTGTTCGTGCAGGTCGGCACGGTCGAGGCGGCGCGGCAGGTGGTGCGGGCCGGCGCCGACGTCGTGGTGGCGCAGGGGAGCGACGCGGGCGGCCACCAGTGGGCGCAGGCCGCGAGTGTCATGACGCTGGTTCCCGAGATCGTGGATGCGCTGAAGAGTGAGGCCGATGTTAGTAGAGAAGGGAAGAAGGGGGTCGCTGTGGTGGCGGCGGGGGGCATCGTGGATGGGAGGGGGGTTGCGGCGGCTTTGGCGCTGGGGGCGGATGCGGTGGCTATGGGCACTCGCGTAAGTCTGACTCTGCCTTTCAATGATTCTAGTTGGTGCGATGACCTGCAGGTGTGGTTGGTGGTTCGATATTTCAACGTCGAAGCTTGGGTTCTGGCTGACAAACATCGTTATGAGAACAGTTCATGACCAGTCACGAGGCAGACTCGAATGCCTTTGTGCGGAAGACCATCTTGAACACCAGCGACGGCGGTGCAACAACAACAAGGTACGCACTCATTCACCTGTGTAGCTGTGATGCAGTTCCTGCTCGTGGTCTGGCCTGTAAACTAATCCGCCATCATTAGGTCTTCTGTCAACGACGCCATCATGGGCTATCCTACCTGGTCCAATCTCTATGCCGGCCGAACGACGTTGCACGTGGGACTTGCAGACATTGCGAATGGCGTTCCCATCGAGCAAGTGCACGAATCCTTCAAGACGGCTGTGGCAGAAGGGGACGAGACACGAATGATTACTTTTGCGTAAGTCGATTAACCTAGTACTTGATTTAGCCATTTCTGCGAGACCGCGTGAGTGCCCAACTAACCGTCATAATTCAGGGGCACGGGAGTCGGTTTGGTTGGGAAGTCGCAGCCCGCAGGAGAGATCGTGCACGAAGTGCGGGATGAGGCGTTGGCTGTCATCGCGAAGCTGAAGGGGAGTCTCTAAGATTATATAATCATGGATAGTAGTCCGGGATGCTCATTGGTTAGATTGTGTTTGGCTTCAGTTACAACCACTGGTGTTCTTCTTAGGAGAGACGGCATGACATCTAGCGCTGGGCGTAGCTCCGTCTTGGAAGTTCAACTGGCTCTTCCTTCTGCTGGGCTGTCGTCATGCTTGACCGTGCGGGCTTGCGTTGGCCCCTGAATTATACGACCTACCCCTTTTTGAATGCAGGACCTTGAGAGAATACCTGCTAAGTTGTACCTCTCATGTATACACCACTACTACTTAAGTGCACTTCCTATAATATGCATCAAATTCACTTTCCTTTTCTCAAGATAGAGTGGCTACGGATCTGAGCCATGCATGGGAGGGTAAAGGGGGGGGGGGCCGGGGCGGGGGGGGGGGGGGGGGGGGGGGGGGGGGGGGGGGGGGGGNACCTACCCGGGCCTCCGGTCCTCCCCCAGCCCGGGGCGGCACACCCCCCCCCCCCCCCCCACCTCTATTTACCATTTTTCGGCCCGTCTCGAGTGTTACAGTACATGTAGGTGACTTCTAAGATCTCACATCATAACTGCGAGCAGTACGCATCCCATCCGTGTAGGCTGAAATTATGAAGCAGATAGATATCGCCAGATCGTCAATTCCACATTGTTGGCTACTTGTAGATGCTGACTTGCAAAATAAGGTCGGGCGGGCCATGAATTAGTAAGACGTGAGAAAAGTGCCCACCAGCTGCATGAACCGATCGCGCTCCTCCCAGTGTGGCATGTGGCTCGAATTCTCAAACACCACCCACTTGATTCTAGGAATGGACCTGAACCAAGGTTCAACACACAACTCATTGACCTCATCATAACGCCCGTTCAGAAGAAGCGTATCGACGTTGATGTTCTTTGCCTCCTTTGATCCATCCCAATCCTTCAAGTTGCCGTCGACAACAATCTCCGATGGACCTTGCCTATGAGGAAAAAGCAGCAAGTTAGAAACAAGAAAGCGTCGCTGTGATATGAGTTCTCCTTCATGAACCACTTACATCGTGTTGTAGGCCGTCGGGTCGTCCTTGAGATTGACAAATGCCTGTTGGACCGGCTCGGGCATGGGGTCTATTCGACACACATGCTGCTTATAGAAGAAAGCGCTAGCGCGCTCGTAATCGGGCGTCTCGAGCTCTCCGGTCCTGTCCCCGTCCTCAAGGACCTTGCGCACCTCATCCGGCAGACTGGCCCGCAGCCGCTTGCCGCCCTCGACGAAGAGGGGGAAGCTGGCGGGCGATCCGCAGATGACGAGCTTGATCAGCCCCCGGGGGCGGCGGGCGGCGAACATGCCGGCGAGCATGCCGCCCCAGCTCTGACCGAGCAGGTAAAAACCGCGGTCGCGGAGCTGCAGGTGGTCGATGAGGTTGTCGAGCTCCGCGATGAAGAGGTCGAAGGTCCAGAAGGCGTCGTCTTTCATCCGGTCCCGCAGATGGGTCGAGCGACCGCAGCCAATCTGGTCGTAGAAGACGACGGGCATGCCATATTGGTCCAGTAGGTCCGTGAGTGAGGTGAGATACTCGTGGCCCGCGCCAGGCCCTCCGTGGAGTGCTATCAGGGGAGGGTGTGACGACCCGGCCAAGTCGCCGACAACTTTGTACCACTAGTAATAAGCAACGCAAAACTCAGTAAGTAGGATTTCGGCGGCATCTGGTACTGGGAGAAAGAAGTGACGTGAGCTGTTGGAATAGTCAAGATGATTGGCTTACTGTGCTACAGGGCCTCCCGCTGTTGGGCGCATCAAAGGCGACTTCTCCTTCCACTGCTTGGTGAACCATGCTGGCACATTACCTAGTTCCCTATCCAGATAATTGAGTCCGAATGAGTCTAGGAATATAATGACGGATCGATAATCTAGGTCCGAAGGATTTTGTTGCGGTTGACTCTGAATCCAGCGAATTGTTGGCTGTTGGTTGACCTAGCTAGATACTTATGTAAGTACGTATGCCAAGATGGTGGGCTGCTGTTGGATGCGCGGGATATTGCGAGAGGCAGTACCAACATGGCTTGGCAATGCCGACATCGAAATGGCTCCCAGATAGGAAGGTGTTTACAGGTGTCTACAGGAGCCAATAAACAGGCATCGTTATGTTTCACAGCAAAATGCATTGGCTTACTGCTTGTGTGACTCCGGCTGCGACCCCGTTATCCGCATCGTTATTGGCTAAAAAACAGTAAGACGATGCAGTCAGCGTTACATCCGAAACGTTCTTGTCAACGTACATAGCCATTGGATGGCTTACGGGTCACATCTGACTGCCTGCTGCGAAGCCGAAAGCACCGCATTTGGTCGTTATGATTCGAGGTTGGTTCGTTAAAGCAAACCTTCTTCCTCTCAAAGTTCACCACATCTTCTACGTCGGCTAATTGTTGCGAATCGGAGGAATTGATTATGTACATTCGTGCCTTGGCTGCCAAGGCGGTGGTCGAAAGGATTCGTCGCTAATGCACGTCCGCCGGCAGATCACCCTCTCTCCGTCTCCCCATCTCCGCATCTCCCCAACTACCCTCTACACCAGGCTTTTGTCGTATGGGACGGGTCGATACGTGTACTCGCCCGGCACCAACGCCCTGTTGCGTGCCCAGCTGTTCACGCTGTCCCACTTCACGCACGTCGTCTGAGAGTGAGAGCCTAGCTGCGAAGCCTGTGGCCTTTGCGGATCGTACACCCATATTCCCGTATGCAGCTCCACGTTGGCGTGGCACATAAGCGCCTGGCGAATTGCGTTGATGCAGTGGTCTTGGTGATTAGTCCAACAAGTCAGCCAACAGGTCACCATGGCGTGTTGAAGGTTCGGGACAAGAATGAATGCCTACCAGAATGTCCTTTGTCGAAGGGGCCGTGCCCGTTGCTTTCTTCCTCGCCGAACATGGCTTCGTAGTAATCCCAGTGGACCAGTCTGCGCAGATTGTTCAGGCAGTGGAGGTGGTGATACACTCCGAGGACGCCCAGGTAATCCCCTCCATCAACCTGGATGCGGTTTGTCGAGTTCTTGTTGAGACGATATAACTCCTCGGGCGTGACGCGAATGTTCAAAGCTTCAATCTCTGTGAGCCAAAGCTGTCGATTTCCTTGAAAAAGAGTCCACATACCGTATAAAAGATCTTCCCAGAGGTCATCAAGCTCAGGCGAAGGCTTCATGTTCCAAGGGTGCTCAAGAGTGTACCATTCCTGTCGTTCCTCGTATTCGATCACATCCCTGGGTAAAGCTGCTGACCTTCAGAAACTGCTATATCATGATAAGGGGTTGGCATGGACGTACAGTCATGGAAGTCAGCGCCTTTGCATTCGCTTCGAGGACCGAAGGTTTTGACAGTATTAATTGTCAATAGGATCGCTATGTAGGCCAGCAGTGTTACTGCCGTAAGGCTCATGATGTTGGTGCCCAGCCATGGTCGAAGGCGGGAACGTGAGCGAGGAGCCGTTGCAGCCGCAAGCTCAGCATCGTGCTCTGCCTCGCTCAGAAGAGGAGCATCTTGATCTTCAGAGTTCTGACCCATTGTGAGCCTTTTGGAGGCGCATATAACTCTCAGAACCGATATGCTTGATGATAAACTTGGATAAAAAACAGTAATTTGTCTAGTTGGGGTGGGTTGACATTCGGGAAGGCAGAAAACTGCACAAGGACGAGCCGGCACGAGGATGATTAATTACGAGAGATGGCAGATGAGTGGATCAGTGCGGACTTCCTATCGATACTTTCCAGCACCACGAACGATCTTCTTCCGGCAACATGTCCAGTTAGATGGAAACGCATTGCGTCAGCTTACTTGTTGATCTTCGGTGAAGCAAACATGCACTGCAGGGATACTAGCAGACACTAGTCCTGGAATATCGCTCAGAATTGGTCCGAGTACTCCATTGTGTGTGTAATAGGGTATACATTGGCCTAGGCCTTGTCTAGAAGCTTCCCGCTTTCCTTATCAAGTATCCCTTATAGCAAACTCGATATACATACAGAGCTCCATCGCACGGAACCAGGATCAAGTGCTTACGGCCAGGCCATAATCCGAGCAAGGGTAATTCCCATGAAGTGGTATTTATTCGCCCATTGTAACGATTCTCAGCCCAAACCTCCCTTTATCATCGACAAATACACCCTCGAACTATTCGGTCTCAACTCGAAGCTACAAACCTGATCTTCATATCTTCAAAATGCTTTACCGCTCCGCCGCCGCTCTCTTTCTGGTCATGGGCTCCCTTTCAGCCGCCGCCCCTGCAGGTAAAGGTCGACCAACAACAAAGTAGTACAACCCTCACTGACTCAGAACCAGACCAGTCATACAAGTCCGTTATCATTACCGGCGGTGATGTGGTACCCGCGGAGAATGAGCACATCCGAGCCAGGGCAGCAGCGTACAAGTCTGTCATCATTACCGGTGGTGATGTTGTTCCTCCTGAGGAGGAGAAATAGGATTCATTCATGTCTTTAAATGAGTCCAAGGATATGCGAGGTACTGATCAGGAGGACATCATCGAGCAAATTTGGATGGAATGCATCCGTCTCTCTCTTTTTGGAATGCGTTCCCGTAGACCAATGACGGCCTCCGCTCTCTATTGGATAGAAAGAAATGGTGGTTCAAATATAACAGAGTTGAGATGAATGATATATGCGCTTTCCCGCTTCGAACAGACCACCTTGCAATCTGTCAACATCACATGAATTACGAATATTCGTATATTACACTATGTCGCTTTACCAACATGTGACCCTGTGCGTGCTTCCTCATTTCAAATCTGTCCATTATTCTTGATTTGCCTACTCGCATTATTCGAAAACTCGGTAGAGACGTCCCGTGTGAGCTTTGTATATCCTTTTCGGTCACTGCTTGTCGTGGCTGCCGAGTCACTTTTCTTCTGACTATTCTGAGATAATGTGGCCAGGGGATAGTGAGAGACGAAGGAGGCGTTATTCACCTGCATTATCCCACTCTGCAGAGACTGCATCAGAGGCCAGAAGTACACAACGCAGGCAGTGGATATGCTGGCAAACTGGGCCAATTGCATGCAGATGTAGTATGGAGCAGCCCGGAGGGTGTAGTTGGCTTCAAAAAGGTGTGGCACGTAGTAGAGCTGGAATGAAATAGCCACAATAGCCCTGCAGTTGTTTAGTATATTTCATGTCAGAGTACCGAGTGATCCGTCGGGGGCTGACTGACAGTGCTCGGGTTGAGTAGAAGGCGAGAATGCCTAGGCGAGTCCTCATGGGCATATGAAGGGGCAAGATAATGAAGGCTGGAAGGACGCAAAGCGCCGCATCTGTAGCTATGCTGTTCCCAGCTACGTAAAACAAGATAGGTCGCTTGAGGAGTACCAAGTCAGTGATCCATGTTGCGCAACGCGACGTCAAAGGGTTTGACCTACTTGAGCCGGACATGCCGCCGCGTCGCTTTCCCAGGGTCTCCGTGAGCCACATTGGAAAGCGATTGCGAGCAGCCCCGAGATGGTAAAAAGCACAATAAGGGTGATCAAGACCATGGACATGACGCGATGAGTCCGGTCAGGCGATAGCGTAAACATGCTGGTGGAAGCAGAGAGTTTGGAAAAGCCGATGCAGAGGACAAACAACATGTCCCTCGCGTACCCAGCCTGAAAGATGTCAGCCTGGAATGCCAAGAGACCACCGCTCTTCGTACTTTGAGCCCTGATTCCAAATCCTGATCAGATATTTGGCCTGAATCTCTCCCAAACACGCGACTTTCCGGGATTATCATGGTGCTCGATTCACCTAGACTCAGTGTCTGGAATTCCCATCAGTTTAACATGCTGCGGTATAGTGGTCCAACGAAACTCACATATGCCGTGATGATCAGTGCGTCCTCCAAAGTGAACCTCATATTGCCTTTGATGAAGAATCGTGTCATGAGTCGAAATCCGAGCATCAGGGAAGTCAGGGAGATGAGGAGCCATGTTGTCAACTGGATCACAGGGTTCAAGTTGGACTCATCTACCTCATTGACTGCTGTGTTCGGCGTGCTGTCGCTCCCTGATGAAAGATTCATCATGGCACAGAGTAGCGTTCTTAGTGTCCGAGACAAATTGACGCTAGGATGATTTTGGATGAAAGCGTAGGAAGACTAAGCATGACGACGAAGAAAGAGGTTCTCGAAGGGCGTCGCAGGGGATCGAGGGCATATGGTCAAGGGGGTAATGGATGAGAAGGAAAGGGGAGGCGTGGAAGGACCCAATGAAATTCGTGCACTCGGCGGGCAGTCGCTGGAGCCTTGTGAAAAAAGACCATGGGGTTGCAGAGGTTGCAGGGGTGTTTCCGGTGTTATGGAGGTTGGAGGGATGTTGATGGTTAGGGGGGGCCGGTACCTACTGACTTGGGTAAGAGATCATCGTCACTACTGCATGGAGTGTCAGCCCTATTACCTAGCCCGCGAACCTGTCGCCCGCCCGCGTCTGACATGCATGAGTGTGGTAGTAGTGACTTACTTGGACAGGAGATTAGTGTACTACGGCTAACCAACAGCCTTTACCTGGACGACTTGATTTGAGACTTGATAAGCATCAAGTCAGCCGTATTTCGTATTTCGGTGCCGACAATTTTACAGTTTACCATTTACAATTTACAAATTACAATGCATATTGGTCGACAAGGCCGACGGAAGCGGGGAAGTATGACCTTGCTACCTGCAGTGCCGAATGTCCAGAACGGACACTCGCGATTGGACGGCGCCAGACCGGTGATCGGCAAGTTATGAGCACTGCCTTTCTTCTCTCAAGTCCTGTCACTGTGTTGGCGTTTCCCCCGAAGTTACAATCTAGTACCTGTCAGTACCGGAGCTCGCCTCCCCTTTTGGGTCCAATCCCTTGTCCATCTGTGTATGTCCGTATCATATAGGCGACGAACCAACAGCTACCCAGTCCCTCCGAATCTCGCCCCGATGTCACAATCACGTCCTGCTTCTAGTTGTTCTTGTTTGCTACCTTTCTTTGTTCACCCTAGCCCACCATGATCAAAGACAACGGGATCGAACTTCGTACCACAACCCCTCCAGCTGGCGAAAGAGCCTCGGAAACCGGTCAAGATTCCCAGCACAAGTACTACAGCGATGATGAGACCCTACGGCGGCTGGGGAAACAGCCCCGGCTCCAGCGGACCTTCGGCTTTATGTCGACTCTAGGCGTCTCATGCTCCGCCCTATGCACTTGGGAGAGTCTACTACTGACCTCCGTCCCGGGTCTCGTCATCATCGGGCCCGCCGGACTTACCTGGGCTCTCGTCTTCAATTGGATCGGCATCATGGCCGTCTACGCCGTCATGGCCGAGTTGGCGTCAATTGCGCCGACCAGCGGTGGCCAGTGTAAGTAAAGCCACCCACATCTTGGTCCCCCCTTCCAAGCAGGCCGTCCGGTCCAGGGAACTAAGACGTGAGCAGATCATTGGGTCGCCATGCTCGCTCCGAAGCGTGCGTCCAACTTCCTCTGCTACCAAACTGCTTGGCTCACGACTTTGGCCTGGCAGGCTATATCCTGCATGGTCGGATACCTCATCGCCACCCTCCTCCAAGGCATCATCGCATTGGCTCGACCAACGTACGTACCACTGGATTGGCATACCGTTCTACTCATCTGGGCGTTCGGTCTCGTGGCAGCGACTCTCAACTGCACCAACAGCCGCCTACTAGCAAGTCTCGAAGGCCTCATCCTGATCTTACATCTGGCGGGCTTCTTCGGTGTGCTGATTCCCATGGTCTACCTGTCGCCACATAATGACCCGTCGGTAGTATTTACTACCTTCATGAACGAGGGGCTCTGGCCGACCCAGGGAGTCGCCTTCATGGTCGGATACCCCACTGTCGCGACTGCGCTCTTGGGTGCCGATTGTGCCGTCCATCTGGCCGAGGAGATCGAGCACGCCTCTACCGTCGTCCCCCAGGCTCTCATGTACACGATATTCATTAACGGGGGGCTCGGACTTGCCATCATCATTGCCATGCTCTTCTGCATGCAGAGTCTAACTGATGCGTTGGCAGCCGTTGACACTGTGTTCTATCCAGCTCTTCAAATATTCTACTCGGCCACGAGATCAACCACGGGTGCCTGCCTCATGGCCGGCATCGTCTTCGTGCTTTCTGTAGCGGCCAGTGTCGGGATTTACGCATCGGCGTCACGTATGATGTGGTCGTTCGCCCGAGACAAGGGATTGCCGTTCTCAGGGCATCTAGTCAAGGCATGTTGTAACTCTTTCTCCGACATCCTCGTCCTCAAGGTTACTTGAATGGTGTAATTGCTGACCAAATGTGATGGGGGGAACACAGCTGACCAAGAACTCATTGCCGCTGTACACTGTCTGTGCTACATTAGGCTTCACCGTCTTGCTTTCTCTCATCATCCTCGGATCCGCCGTCGCGCTGCAAGCCCTATGCTCGCTGTCCGTTGCTGCACTGTGCGGGTCGTACACTCTACCCTGCTCTCTGCTACTCTGGCGCCGTCTTACTGGGGGAATACGGCCGTATCTGATGGAGCCCGCGGATCCCGAACAGGGATTTTTGAACTGGGGACCATGGAGGATCCCTGAGCCGCTTGGGACGATTATCAACTTGTTTGCTTGCATGTACGGCTTGCTTACATTCTTCTGGTCATTCTGGCCTCAGACGAACCCACCGACGCCCGAGACGATGAACTGGAGTGTTTTGGTCTTCAGTTCCGTCATGCTCTTCAGCATAGCGTGGTACTTCTTCCGGGCAAGGAAGTATTTCCAAGGGCCGATTAGAGAAGTTTAATACTATCGTATTTAAGGGTGCCATGGGATTTGGTCGAAAGAAGTTACTCTGCTGTACATAGAGCACATGCCTTACCGTTAATAGGGGCTCAGAGGTTATAAATACTAGATCTATTGGCTACCTAAACGGGGGTTCTGGTCTTCATCGACCACATTTTGCAGCAGGGAAGTACTGCATTGTCGTGATTGTCGGAATCACCAAGAATACCCAGCTCCCTAGTTTGCTCGAAGTATAATTCTGCCCTCCATTGGTCTTTGGGACTGGAGAGGAAGGGTGGCTGTGGGGGAAGGAGAGGGTTGTGTCTAAGGCATGGTCACTGAGTTATCCTGATTTGACCATGGTGGGTATTCCCCGACCGAGACCTGTGATCGGTGGACGATATACCCCTATCAATTCAAGACTTTGTTGAATGGCCTAGCACTGGCCATGTGCGTCTGTTGGTGCCGAGGGAAGTACACCTGGAGATCACAGCTGGGCTGAACGATGCTAAGTTGGGAATGCAAAAATTCAAGTGTGAGTTCATAACAGTATTTGACATCTAACACATAGGTAAAGGTGAATCGTTCAAAGAATGGAGGCCGGAATGTTCGTATCAACACAGGCCATAAGCATAGCAAACACATCAAGCGGACGTTTGTGTACTAAACCCCTAGCTATCGCGAGATTTCATCCTTTATTTAGTTTAGTTTAACACCCATGTATTACAAATATCCAAATTCCAAGTAATGAAGGTAGAGAAAAATAAAACAAAAATATGCAGATATACCAAGCTGATTCCATCTCTAGTACGACACCTAATCACTTGTTCCGGCCCCAAAGATAATCCCGACGACCCGCGTCCAACGGTCCAATAGCCTTACTCCTACCCCTTTCGCCCTTTCGCCCAGTCATTTGACTTTTTTGATCTCGTTTTACTCCGCCTAGCGAAATTAATGCTGCCCATTGCAGATTGCCCCTATGTTGCAAGCTCCGGTCTGCTTCTTCTTGTCTTTGTTTTTCTTGTCTTCGGCCTCCTTTTTCTTCTTTTCCTCGGCTTCCTTTCTCTTCTTTTCCTCGGCTTCCTTTCTCTTCTTTTCCTCGGCTTCCTTTCTCTTCTTTTCTTCGGCTTCCTTCTTCTTCTTCTCTTCGGCCTCTTTTTTCTTCTTCTGGAGATCTTGTTCCTGTTGCTTCTTGTTCTTACCGGGGTAAATGATCTTCTCCTTCTTCGGGTCTGACACCTTCTCGAGCTTCTTGCATGTTTCCGTCTTCTTAAGCTGGCAGCCGATCAATGCATCATCGACGAGGGCAGAGTCCGGGAGGTCGACCAAAGCCACTAACAAGTTAAAAGGATTAGACCCTGGAGTATTTCTGGGCGCCTTATGGCCGATGAAGGAGGTGGAAAGAAAGTAACTTACTGAAAACCCCCTCTAAACTGAAATCGAAAGGCGGTGGTACACCACAAACATCCTTAATCTTATCGCTGAAGAAGTCGCTGCCGCTTACTAAAATCGATGGCATACTAGGTCAGTGGCAGTCCTGAACAATGAGGTGGGAAAGGAGGTTTGCTAGCTATGCCTTGCTCTTCCCGAATGGAGAAACATACTGTTGTTTTGGTAGGCCGTCTTCGCTGCCTTGACCATCTTTGCGGTGATCTGAACTCCCTTGACGTAAACGCCAACGCCGGGGATGAAAGAGATGCCCACGTCAACGATCCCCTTGAGAGCGGCAAATCCGAACGCGCATAGTTGCTGAAGCCCTTCCTTGATAGCTTCGCCAACCTTTGCGAAGCCTTCCGCCACGAAAAGGGTGATTTCCTTTGCGATTTGGGGGACGTCGCACTCGCAGACGCCCGTCGCCCACCTGTGGCCGTTTTCATCCGGCTTATATACCGGCTTTCGGTTCGCCTCCTGCATAAGGATGCACTGGACGAAAGAAAGGAGAGAATATGTCAGCTAGGCCGGCTCTGGCTCCGTTTGTCGCGTTCATTCCAGAGGGAAGACTTACACTAACTCCTCCCATCTTCTTCAATGCCTCGTCGCGGTCAATCTCGCGAGACTCGATGGTGGGCATGGTCTCTCTCCGCCCTCTCCCGCCCCTCCCCTTCCGAGGGCCTGGGTTCTTATCGCAGTACTTTCTGCAGAGGCCCGTGGTTCTGCGTGGATCCCAGTCGGTGGAACCTTCCCACGAAAGGCACAACCCGAGTCTTTCGTAGTTATTGACCAGGTTCTCCATCTGCTTAGGTGATGGGTTTCCCTCTTTGGGGAGCTCCCACTCGTTACCGTCCCGGATGGCCACGACATGGGAAGTATCTGGGTCGGAAGGCTCTTGAGTGTTGCCGGTGGGAGAAGCAAGGCCGCTGGCAAGCAGCAGAGCTGCTGCTAACAAACCGAATGATTTCATACTGAATGATAAGGGACGACACCAAAATCAAAGACGACTCTGTTCAGCAATAGTGTCTGAAGGATGCAGTAGTTGGTATCTAAAGCTTTCTAATGATTGCCTGTTTTAAGTTGTTGCACATTATGCTAACATCCCAACTGTATATATATGAGGTTTACATATTTATGGGTTGTGTTTCCCTAGACACATATTTGCTGCCTATGGAATTCTAAGGAATAGACGAACAATCGCTGTAGCTGCGCCCCATCCTTAGAAGGGGAGACTCAGCTTACAGCCTCATGTCAGCAGTCGAATTGACGAGGCTGAGCTGACTTTCGAGTTCTTTGCCCTGGTTCGCCCCAGCACTACTACTATACGAAAGTTGCAGTTTGACCCCCAACCAGGTCTAATTATGAAAAACCACGTATATGCTCATTTTTTTGGTTCACATGGCCTGAACCTAGACATTTATGTCTGCATTAAAATTGCTTCCCCTGCTAGTTTTAGAAGATTTTCGCCTGAAATCTACATAGCCTTCCAGGTTGATTATAATGCTTGAATTCAAGTACTTTTCTATCTAAATTTATAGTCCTTGCGATACTCAACCGAGTTCTACGCCTTCAATTTACTGCCACAACCACCTTGCAACGTGGTAAGCGTGTGATAACCCTGTATATTCTTGGATTACATCAGCAACACATGATATGATCTGAATGTCAGATAGCCATGGATAAAGTTGAACAAGCCGTCGCTTTTGCTACCAGAAAAGGGTAATAACCACGAAAGCCTCCTATTACATCCGTTTGTAGATTAGCAGCAGGGACCAACACCTATCATTGATGAACTACTGATCCAAGTGGCATTCAGGAACACAGCGAGATTGTCGCTGGTGGCCAATAGCAAGCGCTTCAGCATGGGATACCGGCGGATCCAGGCGATTTCTTCCCACGTGGCGTGACTAAGCCATTGCTCATACGAGATTGCGACGGTCTCGCACGAGAGGAGAGAATCCATATCCCAGGATGCTTTGACATAATGCGGCAAATTCATTTTCTGGGTTGATGTACATGAAATCCTGTTGCCAGGCCCAGAAATCGATGTTGAGGCCACGGAGGTAGCGGCAGCTGCCAGAACCGGGGGAGCGTGGCGCCGGCACCGGGGGCGCTGTCAGTTTTTGGTACCGCAGCTTGGAACTCTACAACCAGCGTCATGATGCTTGATGGGAATGTAGCTTCCCGCAACGAGGCCGGCCATACCTTATGAGGTTTGCGACGCTTGTAGCAGCTTCGATACTACCTCCACCCACGGTCTTAATTCCTTAGCCGCGACTGATACCAAGGCATTGTCCGCTCGGCTATGGCTCGAGTCAGTATCTCAGCTTTTCCACTTTGGATACACGATCTCCCGATCACACGACAGATAGTGGAGACGGAGTTCTACCGGCGGAATAACGGTGTCCATGTGGATAAAGGCCCAGGGTTGGTTCAAGATTAGATTGGGGAAAGAAGCGAAGCTGGGCTTATAACTGATGTAAGTTTCGATTGCTAATCGAGGATAGCTGTTATTTATAATAACAACTATGCATCGCTCGTGTAATTGAAAGGATGAGGCAGCGTAACATCTTGTATGAGTGCGTTGAGATACAGTCAGCTTCGTAAGCACGACCCCCATCAAACAGAAGTAAAATTGGTGCCATGCATATTAATGTTCAATGTTCAGCCAATCCATAAGTCTTGCCAAGGTCCCAGTCAACAGGTCCTCAAACACCTCGGGATTAAAGTACGACTCATCAAAGCCGCTGAGGGCGCACAGCCGGCCCCTGAATGTGTGAAGCATGAAGCTGTTCATGAGTTTCGCCCCCAATGTCATCACATAGGTGTCTTCGATCTCCAATTCCAATGGGTAGCCTTCTTCGCCTTCTTCTTCGCCTTCCTCTCCGCCCTGGAAAGACCGCCGTAGGAAATCCTCCGCCACGCCCAGGCTTGAGAATGTAGGTGTGTTTGGCGCCGGGTTCGCCGGCCCGAAAATCGACTGCACGTAGTACGTGAGGGCATCCAAACCCGTGGGGTCTTGCCCAAACTCTCTTCTCGTGGATTGGAAGAACCCATTCATCTCCTTGGCAAGCTCATCCATAGACCTCTCCTGGGGAGGGGTGCCCTCTTCCGTTACCTCGCATGGGTCAACCATGTCCAGCGCATATGGCACCACGACGTGATAGTCCACGCCTAACGGGCAGCTATTGTTGACGGATGGTGAACGTGAGATGTCAAAAGTACCGGTCAGCCCGTGCCCGGCCCTTGATCGTAACCACGACCGGACGTCGAAGTGGTGGAAGCAAACCGCATATCTCCCGCCACCACTGCTTTCCTGTTCGGTTGATTGCATTGCTCGGGTGACGCTCGCAAGTGCCGCGTAAGACGCCGCAGCGACAGTGATGCCCTTCTTTTTGCAAGCATCGACTACGGCGGATGTCTGGGCTTCTGAGATGGATGCGCGAAGGTAAACCCCTGGTCCGGCGGGCCAGTCCTTGGGCTCCCCCATCGCCGGAAGCGGCACACGAGGTGGCAGAAGCACTATGTCTGATTTCATTGCGGACATCACTAGGTCGTGTGCTTTCATCCACCCCTGGATGGATGGCCAAGCGGGGAGACCAAGGAGGTCGTCGCGTGCTGGGGGAAGGCTTGGGTGCGATGACTCGTCTTTGGACGATGCAGGGAGGAATCGGGTTCCGCCTTTCTCTTTTTCGGAGATGGGAAAGGCGAAATTGGCTCCCACTACCTTCTCCAGAAAGGCATCCCAGAATACCCAGGTGCCACGCGCGTCCGTGTAGGCATGGTGCGCAGTGAGAACCACTTCGTTGGTCGTGGGAAGCCAATGTAGACGAGGGCGTGATTCACGCCTTAGAGAGCGAGTAAGTCCACGGGCGTTCAAGTCCGGGTGGACCAGGAAAGTCGCATCTAACCAGGCCGCCCTGCTCTCTGGCGTTGGCACCCTGTATGTGTTGAAGTTCGTGCCGAACTCAACTGCCAGGCCCGGATGATCGTCGCACATCGCGACCCACGCTTGTCTGAGACGCGATTGCATGAAACTGGCATTGACAGGTCTATCAGAGTTGAGACTTTTCGATGGGCGATATCGTGCATTGATCTTGACGACAGAGACTACAATGATCGATGTACGCTCAGCCTCCGCCTCGCCAGTCACCCAGTTGGCGAAGAACTGAGCGAACGAGTCGTGTGTTTGGGCGTACATCCCTGGGGATGAGAGAATCCAAGGGTGGTTCATCGCTGCAGATAATTCGATGATGGTGGATGCTGTTTGTCCGAAGAACTCAGAATGAGGAAGCGCGCCCTATGATTCATGCCCTTTTGAGCACGATCTTTTCTTCCCTGACTCTACTATACCAGAGGAAAAAGGGAGGAATGCAGACAACCCCACTCCACACAAGCCAATGACATACCACAAGGTTCCCGGGCTGTCAGCTGAGAACTTGCCCTTAAGGAAGGATTGCCCTTTGAGGAAATATGATGCGATCTAGGGGGTATCCTATGATGTCTCTCGCTACACAACCACATTGGCCCCCTCCCGCTGCCGTCGCTGCATCAATCCTTATTCGCGGCAAGAAATGCATTGAAGGCGGAACACAAGCTGATCAAACAAGTCTACCATCCCTTGGCGAGCTTCTCACGTGTGTTCTTGACATGCCAAACACCTCCCTTTCCTACGATCCACAGCTCATTCTCCCCGAAGACGAGATTGACCGGTTCTTTGCCGCCCCCACCGACCCGGATCGAGCCCAAAATCCATCCAGACTCTGGGTCCACAACGTCGACGACCTCGCCCCCGGCACCGAAGATCCATCCGTTCCGGCTGGCGCGGACACCGTCGTAGAAGTATTCGATAGCTCGGGTGAGCAGCCGTCGGTTGGTGAGCAGCGGTAGCTTCTGCCCCGTGGCCTTGGACGTGGCGAAATCGAACGCCCACAGGTCGCGCGGGCCTTGTTCGTCGCGCCGGGATGGCTTCACGCGCGAGGCGCCCGTATCGGCCACATAGAGCGAGCGGCCGTCCGGTGACACAGCGATGCCATTCGTGTTGCCGTCGGGCAGATACATTAGGGTCTTGGTGCGCAACGAGGTACCATTGACGAAGTAGACAGTGGGCTTAGTGGGGGCCCCGTAGGGGTGAAGATCTCGGCCCTGGAAAGGAAACCAAGTTAGCACACCACACACAATCACATCATGGTTGTCAGATGCGCACGTACCCAGCCTGACAAAGAGTCCGTAAGATAGTAGTTTCCCTCTTGGTCCATATCAAGGTCGTTGAAACTGATGAACGGCTGTTCGTCATGGTTATTGAGGATCGTTTTCCGCTCCCATGTTTTGGGGTCAATGGTAGCCAAGTAGCCGGTCTCCTGAGGACCGCCATCTGTCACGACATGGAGCTTGCCCTTGCTGTACACGCACCCGTGCACGTTCCAGGTGGGCGGATTGGTCCGCACCTTACTCAAGGTGTTGGTTTTGAGATCAAGAAGGTACTGATGGTCGTAGCCCGGGCTGCCCCATTCCACAAAGTAGAGCTGGGACGTCTCGGGAATGTAGCAAGGGGCTTCGTGGATCAGAAAAGGCAAGACTTGGAGCTGCTCAACCGTCGCGTCGGGCCCTATGATGTCAAAGAAGCGCGTGTCATAAGCGACGAAGCTGGTTTGGTTGATTTGTTTGTTGCTTCGTCACATCACGCCATCAGCAAGTGTCTCCGATGCCAGCCAAATCAATGACCTGCTTACATGACAGCGACTCTGTTGTCGGATACTTTGGCTGCAGATGGTGCGTCAAATCCAGAGCGATTGAACTCGCCAGGTATGACGGCCAGGAGGGGATTTTGATTGGATACCCATGCCCACCGGCTAGCGTTGAACCCCGTGGGGATGGCACCGAGTTGGCTCTGAGCAACGACCAGTCCTACCAGACCGAACTGAGCGATCGTGTTTGAAAACATGATCACAGGAAAGTCGAGTGTGAAGCAGCAAATTAGGATGAACAGGAACCCAGGTTGCTAAGGCATTACTGCGGGATATACATATAAATATATATATTCATGAACTACAACCTCGGACCGGCGCCGAAGGGGCCCGTAGCGCAAGCTGGGAAGTTCGGGGGGTCCCCGACGATGCCAAGGCCAGGTAATGGACCTGCATTGCAGCGATGATGGTATTATAGTATATGGAGGGAGCCGTAGCCGTAGGCCATCTGCCAAGCGGCTTGAGCCCGGACGCTAATTGAGCGGGCTCGCGGTCGAGCTACTTGATTGATGCTTCAATAGACGAACCTTAGTATATCTTATATTAGGTCGTAAAAAACGAGGCCCAGGGTGTTCTTGATGTCTCAATTGGTCAATTGAGGATGCGCAGTATGCGCGTGGAATCCTCTTTGGTCGGGATGGTTTGCAACGAGATATGAGGTAGGGTGCCTGTCGCCTGCTCCTTGTGCGCAGCTCTTTGTGATACTGCCATGATCTTCATCGGCAGTTCCACAACGCCAAGCGGCAACCATTTGATTAAGAATGTCTTGGTTAACGCATCCATCTCTGCATAGGACTAGGTTGCCCCAATCAAAAGGGAGTCGCAATCTGGAGTTTGAGTCCAAGGGGATTCGGAATCGAGTGTCCATGTTGATGGGTCCCTCGCGTAGAACCTCGCGCTCTCCCAAAAAGGAACCAAAAAAAAAGCGTGGAGTCAAGAAGGCAAGCAAGCGGTGTGGGGGTTGTTTGTGTGCCTAGCAGCTGACAGCTGACAGCTCACCTTGGGTGGCGTATGCTGCTGCGCCCCACTGAACCCCAGCCCAATAACCCAATATCTTGATCATCGCTCTCAGGCTGCCATCTTTCGAATCGCAATCCATCCACGAACAGCTAACTTGCTTGGCTACCTCATTCATACTTTAATAGATACTTGTGTATCTTCAGAAGTGCTGGAGACTTACCTACTATCATTTTCTCCCGTTAATTGAATCATGGTTATCAAGCCAATCTACGAGCCTGACTTGGCTGCCCCATACCCGCCTGATACCGATACACCGCCACACCAACGCAGTCAGGACTCTCAGTATCGCAATGCACCGCAATCACCGGGCTTCCCGCCACGGGAGCCTATGATTATGGGTTTTCCGCCTCCGGCTCGACCTATGTCTTCCGAGTCATCACCCAGGGGCGATCCTGCTGGCTATCCCACCTCCCCGCAATATCTGTCTTACCCCTCCTATGTGCGCGGCCACTCCTACCAGCAACCGGCCCCGGCTCCCGTCCCATCTCCTTACCTTTATTCCGGGCAACCCACCGCGCAGCAGTATCCCCAACAGCCAACGTACGCTGAACCTTCGAGGCCAGAGCCTGTCTCTTACTCCCCACAGCCGCCTCAGTCTCCTCAACCTCAGTACACCACCACCCCGCAACCTGTCTTGTCCCCTCCAGCCCAACCCATATACCCCGCCCAACCGGTGTACGCAAGCCCCCCGTCACCTCCGACGCCAGAGCAGCCGGTGTATACGAGTCCCCCGGCACCCCCACCGTACAGCACCTATGGGGACGTGAAGCAAGAATACCCTCCTTCTGCAGCCTCTGCTCCGGGAGCCATGCCCGAGCTGGCGTCTGATGATGCCGAACGCGGTCTGATGGGAGCAATGCTTGGCGGTGCGACCGGCGCCTTTGCTGGACACAAGGTGAACCACGGCTTCCTTGGCGCTCTGGGTGGCGCCTATGCTGGCCACAAGCTTGAAGACGCCCTGAAGGATCAAAAGAAGCACAACAGCCGGCCCAGCTCCAGCAATAGCCAGCTGCAGGCGCCATTGATGGTATTACCGCCACAGCCCATGGATGATGAGCCGGTAGCCGCACCGGCACCCGGCCCCTCGCCCTCACCCAAGCCGGAGCCATCGCGGTTCGGCAACTTCTCCCACAGCTCCTCTCGGATCAGCATCGACCGAGACTATGACCTGATCGCCGAGTGCCGCACCATCCGTGGCCACCAGAAGCTGTCGTCCATCTCGCTCAACCATTGCTTGACCAATATGGATGGCCATTTTAAGTGGGCCGGCAAAGACCCTGGAAACTTTGGCGCCTCGGCGCGAAATGTTCGTCTGGCCGACGAAGGCCGCGTTCTCGAGGCGGATCTCCGCGCCAGAGACGGGACTTGGCGGTTGGACAGGATCCACCTTGATGAGAGAATTACTAACATCAACGGTGATTTACAGTTGAAGAACTGAGATAGGATTCCCACTTTTGGAGGTGTGGTCGGCCTGATGATTGTGAATCTGCGTCATCAATAACATGTGTAACTGAGGTAGCTATATCAATGTGCCAACCTGCCACCAAATTATCAAGCATCACAAAAAGCGTTGTGTTGCTTAAAAGCTTCTTTCAAGACTCCACAAGCCGTGTGTTTGGGAACGAACTCATTACGCCGTATTCAATTTGCCGGACGACCTGGGGGTGAGATGTCGCAACCTTGAGAAGCTAGCATCACGTGTAATCATGAATCAAATATGTGGTGTGACCGTTGAATAACCTATTGGGACTCACTTGCAGCTATATAATGATACGTTAAGCACCAGTGATGGTAATCCTTGGAGGTCTCGTGAGAGACTTCGCTTACGATTAATCAGCAACTGCATATTACTTGATTTGCACCAATCAAATACGATGCCAACCCCCAATATACGAGGTGGCAACCAACACCATCTACATTCCCTCGAGTGGTATTTCATGATAGTCGTAAGGTCAAGTCGTGGTGCTCATCCAGTATGCCACCGGTTCTCGATGTGGGTGTAATCGAAGGGTATAGGTGTATAAATATGTGTGTATGGTAGTCGTATCTTACAAGCGTTTGGTTTTTAATATTTGACAGTATAGCCCAGTGCCGTACCAACAACAATTATATTCTGAGCATAACCTACAAACCCACATAATGCAGCTGAACGGATTCATTGATTTCGCTCTACCCCTATCTTGCCTACTACTTGTGGTGGCGCCTGCCGTTGCGTTGCCTACCAATGACCTGACTGAGGGCGCCGCCTCAAACCACCCGGCAACGCCGGACGGCACCTGTGGTCCTGCTACGTCCGGAGGCTACGCCTGTAAGCAGGGCTACTGCTGTTCGAAATGGGGCTATTGGTAAGACTTATCTCACTCTATACTCTCCTGTCTTTTCGAGGAGGGACCTGTATATCCTGCTTGCGGATGACGATTAATAATCCTGATTTCACACTTTAGTGGTGTCACGGACGAGTACTGCGGAGCTGGTTGCAACGCAGAATATGGACAGTGCAGCATTCCTCACCCGCTCAGCCCAGACGGGAGCTGCGGGCCCAAAAGCGCCGGCCCGTACCAGTGCGCTGAGGGTAACTGCTGTTCTTCTTATGGCTGGTGGTAAGTCCTTCTTGTTGCTCTTCGTACTCAAGTGAAGATGAACCCGTAACTAACCTGCTACGCTAATCAGTGGTCCATCGGAGGAGCACTGCAAGAACTGCCTACCAGGATGGGGTAAATGTTAGTTTCGAATCCGAGGCAGCTTGAGGAGTCATGCTCCAGCGTCAAAAGTTTGGACTAAAGATGGCGGTCTGTTCTTGGCGGAGAAGCTTCAGAGTATACTCAAATTGCAGTGTTCGTTTTCCTATGTCTCGGAAAGGGGGTCCTAGTGCATCAATACGGTGACTCGCAAGAAAAGGGTTATTCTGTCGCAAGTGTTGTGCCTTTAGTACTATTTTATTTCTATTAATGGACTTGAAGTATTTTGATGAACATTGTGGATTTCATAACGGATTGTGCTTATCCGAGTACAAGAGTTCATTAATTACAATCAGCCTGCCCCTTATTTTACATGACACTGAAAGAAAGAAAACAAAATGAAGAAGAAAGATAAACCATTATGTCCAGGGGTTTCACCACTCAAGGCCTCATTTCCACTATAAACATCATATGAGACGTAAAAAAGAATGACGGTCGATCCTGAATGGTCCATCCTCGTTCGTTGCCAGTTTGGCAATAGATGACACACCATTGATACGTTTTCTGCCTCTTACAGCTGTTCTGGGGGGGCCTGTGTCCTTTGCGCAGAAGGGCCGTCGACAGAGGCTCCCTTGAACACGATCGAAAGATCTAACATGCTATCGGCTTCGGAATGGGAAGCGGAGGCGTCAGGCTCGTTTCCCTGGCCAGCAGAAGTTTCACGTAGTTCGTCTACCACAATATCATCTTCCACGATATCACTGGTAGAGACGGTGGTATCAGCATTCGTGATCTCGCTTTCATTCAAAGTGCACTCGGTCTCTTGGCTCTGGCTGCGTTCGCACAAATCATCCGAAGGTAGATCCAACCTTGTACTTGTGGGGTCTCGAAGTTTAGGATGCTTCGGGTCCGTGATATCGAGGCCAGATAGCACGTCGTCCGCTGCGCTTATGGGGATGGTGAGGTGCATTTCTTCCATGTACTGAAACCGATCTGCTCTTCTGCTTGGCGGTGTATCTTTCAACTCATCCAATACTCTCCATTGACTTTTCCTTCTTTTGGGCCCCGGCAGCTCAAGAGCTTTCACTCTTGATTTAGTGTGCCGGCACACTCTAGGGTTGGGTGTTTTTGATAGGCAAGAAGAAACTTCGACATTGCCTAGCGCGCTGGTCATCATCTTCGGTGTCTAGACGACAAGCAGGCTGAAACCAACTAAAACGAGAGTCAAGACTTAGTGCCGTATTTTGTAGTAAAGTAGATTAAAAGACAACTATTATTATTTCCCTGGTCCTTTCACATCATTAGATGCACTCCATAGCTTTAAGAACCAGGCAATGAGGGGATGAACCCTGTATCATTGAACAATACGATCCTTATCTGACCAAGGTTGATGCTAGCTTCACCTTCATCATCATTCCATCTACTGGTTTACCCGTAATCTTAATGATTTATGAGTTACTAGCGAAGTCTTCATGGAGTTATCAGAGTCTCAAATCAATGCTTTCATCACTCACGTTGCACATCTCCGACTTGACATGGAATTGACCTTTGTCATTAAGCGTCGGTCGACCATGTTGATCAGTGGAAAGTTCTCCAACGCCGACCTTGGTAAATTCATAACGTTGTGCCAGCATTGCAATGATGACACGGATCTCTATGTTAGCCAGCTCCTGCCCAATGCAGCTTCTCGGTCCCCGCTCGAAGACTCGCCAAGAGCTGACTGGAGGAGCATGAGCGCTGGATGATATGAGCCACCTCTCTGGTTCCAAGTCGTCGAAAGAGTCGCCATATACTGATCGATCGCGGTGGATAAGGTTGTAGTTGAGGTAGATCCAACAGTCGTCGAGATTGTAGTTGCCACCATCCGGGGTTGTTACTGTGAAGCCCGACCCGGGTGGGGCCCAGCGAATGGAGCCCGCTGGTGGGTGCAGACGCATCACCTCCTTCAAGACAGCTGAGATGTACTTCATGTGATGGATAAGCTCGACACCCCCGGGCGCGAGGAGCTTCGCGCAGACGATGGCTGGGTCTCGCGCCCCGTTTTCTCCGAATATTGAATTCAGTTCTTCACGGACACCCTTGAGAACACGAGGTGTACGGAAGAGCTCGTAGATGGTCCAGTCAAGGATAGCGCTTGTGCTGTCATGGCCCGCAAAGAAGAATGTTTTAAGCTGATCGCAAGTTTCTTCCAACACCTCAGGTGTTAAGGTATCAACGCCTTGTAAGCTGAGCGCAACAATAGTCCTGAGCTTATCCGGCTCATCGTGCTCTTTCTCTCTGGTTTTCATGGCAGCAAAATACCGGCGGACCACGTCTCGTAGCCTCTCCGAGATGCGCTGTCCTAGCCTGCGTCGTCTGAGGTAAGGTGGGGGGCCATCCACCATGGGAACTGGAGCTTGTCATCCGCGAATGCTATGAATATGTGTTAGTCATGAAGTTCGTGGGTGGGGAATTGTGACGATATGATATACTTACTCTTGATCAGCTCTTTGAACATCCAGATCAGCTCACCTTGTTGATTCGCATGCTGGGTATGCATGTCTTCGCTGATCGACACGGCTCCAATAATGTCAAATGTCAAGTTAGTCGTGAGCTCGTCAAGCGAGAATATCTTCCCGCTGCGCACGAAACTGTCGATGTTCTCGAGATAAGGTGTCATTTTGTCCATTATAACAGGCAGTAGAGTCATGAGGTGTTGTGAGGCGAACCCGGGGTTGTATCTTCTTCGTATAGCCTTCCATTCCTCATACTGGCGATATATTAGCGACGTCATATAACTCAAAAAGGATCCCTTGCCTGTTTGAGCAGAATTGACCTGTGCCCTATCAGAGGTTGATGTGGTCTACTGACCATGATTTCGGCGCGCTATACGGGAAGGCGTTGGACGGTTTGGAATTTTTTTCAGCAACGTGATGGCTAGCAACGACGAGCATAGGAGGAACGACGGGCCAGTTGTCGACTAGCATGATCGCTGGTTGCCCCAGCGCTCGATTCATATCCAGAAACATGGAGTCTATGTGAGCCCGCAGGCATATGTCAGTATCGCGTTGGCTATATTTCTCAAAACGACATCCACCTACCAAGTGCAACTGTGCGAGAGGCTTTGCAGTTTAGTGTCATGCTACGTCAATCCCAGGACGAGATCGAAACGAGAGAAGCTGGCTTACGTAGATACAATATTGGGCTTGTTGGAAATGGAAGCCTACGCTGACGCGGTCGTTGGTGTTCCTGGCGAAGGTCTCAATGTTGAACAACGGAAAAGACTCTCTATTGCCGCAGATATGGTTGCTATGCCTAAATATGTTCTCTTTCTAGGTAGTACTTCACCCAAGTTTGCGTTCATGAGCTCGTACTAACAATCCCTGCTTAACAGACGAACCAACTTCCGGCCTCGACAGCCAGACCGCGTGGTCGATTTGCACCCTCCTCCGGAAGAGGTTAGATAATGGACACACAATACTGTGTAAATTGCATCATCCCTCAGCGCAACTCTTCGGAAACTTTGACCGGTTGCTACTACTCAAAGATGGGGCCACACTCGGCCCAGGTGCATCAAACCTGGTCGGCTACTTCGAGGCAAAGCTCGCAAGTGTCGTTCAGAAGAGAACCCTGCCGAATGGATGCTGGAAGTCACCGAAGCATCTTCTGGGACTCAAAGCTGTGATGAGAAGCGGCAATTAAGTACTGAGAATCAGGACGCCACGCGACGACTGCAGAGTCATGCAGCAAGATCTGACGTACACCAAACGAATGAAGACAACACGTCAAAGGGTGCACAGAGCGAGTTTGCGGTTCCGCTTCAACAACAAATTTTCGTCTTGATCAAGCGCATGTTCCGCGATCAATGGAGGAACCCAGTTCGTTTACACATGAAGACCGCGGTGTGCATCGGGTTGGTATACTTTGTCGCCATCAACGAGATATTCGAAGCCCGGGAGAAACATTCAAGAACCTACTCCTGGGTAGCTCTATTGATCACAAACAATTTTGTTGAGTTTTTCTGGCTATCAATCGTATGCGTTTTCCTCTCTCTGTGCTGGTACTACCCAACGGGTATGCAACGAAACGGCACCTTTGCATTCGATATAGCCGAGCGTGCCGGGCTGATGTTCTTGTTGATTTGGTTGCTTTGCCTATGGGCAAGTACTCTGTCTCAAGCATTTGCCGCATTGTTAGACCCGTCTAAGACAACTATACAAATGGTAACACTTATGTACTGGCTCAGTCTCGTATTCTGCGGGTAAGTCACAATGCATGTTAGCCTGTACTAATCCTACATAGCTAACATCATGCAGAATTTTGGTATCCCCCAACGATCTCCCACGCTTTTGGTTCTTCATGTATCGTGTATCACCACTCACGTATTTCCTCGAGGGAGCGGCCGTTGTTGGCGTGTCAGGCACTGACATTTCGTGCTCGCCCGTTGAGCTTCTACAAGTTGATCTCCTGCCGGGCAGCGGAGTATGCGGACATTACATGGCTGTTTACCTGGAAACTGTCGGTGGTGATCTTGTTAACCCCCTAAGCAACACTGGACCTTGCGGCTTTTGTCCGATTTCTGATGCCGACTCTATTTTGAGAGATCTCAGTATGGGTACCGACAAGTCAAGGGTATGGCGAAACGTTGGCCTTATGGCTGCATACGTTTTATTTGACGTACTAGCTATCTTCACGATATACTACTTTGTAAACGTGTTTAGACGGCATAGAAAGAGTTCGGCATGAATTATCGACAGGTAGTAAAACTAAGATATTAGCATATATTATAATTAAAAGCATTTAAACTAATAAAAAATTCAATTTTTTATTCTCGTTATTATAACCAAATGTCAATCCTAAGCTATAATTAGGAGGCTCTGTCCTCCCAATGCCTCCCTTGCTGACACACTCTATATGCGTAGCCTATTCGTTCAACCACACTGACTAGGTAAGAGCCAACTAGAACGGAGATGAGATTGCCTTCTCCGCCCCCAAAACAGGTGGTTTCACAGCGAGCACACGGACACCACCAAACCATGTACTGAACCATGTACTGAGGTCTTCTAGGGGCAGTGATTGGCAGGGCATACCGAGGGGCCACCCTCCTGCTCTACAGGTTCAACAACATGGGTTGCTGAAGTAATCAATTTATTGCTTAACACCCACGGCGAACACAATCAACAACTTCAGAAAGGTCGGTAGGATAAGAGGCAAACCGTTCATGACCTTATGCGTCACTTAGCCGCAAAGCCGCAAGGAGATAGATGGTCAGGCTTGAATTGCCAAAGCCGTGTTCGAAATTTTGGTGGATTCATGTACCTGTGCGACACAAGGTCGGCTTGCCCCTTTCGTATTACATACTCTTGTGTGGTCTATCTTACCACGCCGAGCATGTTGGCCATACGCTGGAGCAGTGCAGTTATCATTTGCGTCTTCAGGTCTTCGAAAGTTATAAATAAAGTACGGAACATACTTTTGATACGAATAAGGTATAAAGAAGGTCTAAGTACTATTTTACCTCATACACATTATGACGCTTCAATAATATGTATTCATCCCATAGTTTCTTGTTGAAAATATCAATTCGCTTGTGTGAATGCTCTCCAGTCATGCCCCTTGAAACGCCTAGCCGGCCCCCGTCGTAATCGTGACAGAACGCTACACATAAATATGTATGAAAAATGAAGGAAACCGCCCCCGCTAGAATACCCAGCAACATAACTATGAGAAACCAAGTGATTGGCAGAGGATCCCAGCAGCCTGCTGATGTATTGCATAGTTTGTCTCACGATTATTCCGATGCTGTAGTCTGCTCTGACTCATCCGTCTTCTCGGACGTGGGGCTGTTGGGCAAGCTGATGACGCCGTGCTTGTTCTTCCTCCGCCGTGGCGCTTTCTCTTCGCGCATCTGGAACAACCAGCTGGTGAACTTCTCAACGGCTTCAACGGGGCAGTCGAGGTGTACCTGGAAGAATCCCTGCAGCTCCGAGGGCGTGATGCTGTTCTCGGGCACCAGCTGCGCGAACTCGGCCGCCAGCGCGGTTATGCTAGTGGCTTTGCATCTCCCGCACCGGCAGACTTCTTCGTTCTCTTGGTCAGAGTCAGACCCGGAGTTGTCTGCCGTCTCGGACAGCTTGCTGTATCCATCTTTCACGTTTTTACTAGAGAATTTGATTGCGGATTTGTTTGATGTCTTCTTGCTCTTGTCGCTTTTCTTGATCGGCCGGAACATGCGGACGAACATCTCCTCGGCGCTCTTGCGCGAAATGTACCCGATGTAGATCTTCTTGTCGATACGCCCCGGGCGGATGAGAGCCTCGTCAAGCTCCTCGGGGAAGTTGGTCGTCATGATGACGATGCGGCCCTCCTGCGCGCCGACACCGTCAAGCACGTTCAGAATGCCGGAAAGGGTGCACTCCGACTCTTTGCGCTTGGTCTTGGCGTCCTTTTTGTTGTCGCTCTTCTTCTTCTTCTTCCCGCTGTTGGACCCGTTCGAATCGCTCTCATCACCGGAGTCTTCCGAGTCCGTCTCGTCGCGGTCGATGCCCGCGGCGTCAATATCCTCCATCAGCACGATGCACCGCGAGGGCAAGTCCTGGAACAGGCGCTCCAGGTCTTCATCGTCAATGTGCACCAGCTGCAGCACGTACAGGCTCAGCCCGTATCGCCCCGCCAGCACTGAGGCCAGCGTCGACTTGCCCGTGCCGGGTGGGCCGTGCAGGAGGTAACCGCGCTGGTAGGGGATGTTTCTTTGCTGATACCGACGCCGCGTGGCGGGGCTTAGGTATTTCTCAATATCGCTTACTATGGTCTTTGTCAGACCAGGTTTCAACAAAATTCCGTACTCGTGGGCTTAAGAGAAAGGAATAACTCACAGAGGTCCTTTTTAATGGCGCTGTCCAGATGAATCGAAGATAGGGGGCGTGCGGGAGATTTCGACTTGAAGCGCCAGTACCGGTACCCGTCGTGGCCGTGGATGCGCATCTGGGGCTTCTTCTTGAGACCGGCCTTGGCCTCCTGCCGACACATCTCTAGGAATTCGACGACGGGCTTGCTCGAGTGGCTGACGCAGGTGATGGTGATGGTGTGCTGCTTAGTGAAAATGCCAGAGCTGTCCCCGTCGTCATCGTCGTCACTGTCGTCGTCATCGTTGCTACTGCCCTTGCCCCGCTTGATGGTGAAGAAACGTCCTCGGTAGAAGAACCAGGTGCGGTTGAATTGCGGCACGCACTCGATGGGACGGTCGGCCTGTTGGTGCCCCTTTTTTGCCAATGTGCCACCGCTGGCTGCTGTTATGGATTCTTCCTCTTCCTCTTCATCCTCCTCGTCTTCTTCGGAGATGATGGGGACGATTGGTTTTATCTTATTGCCATCTTCGTCTTCCTCGTCATCCACAGCCTCGCGGAACACATAGGATTGGTTATACCTCCGGGGCAGGACGGTCCGATCTACCCACTCGGATACGAATGTGCTCATCTCATTGCTGCTGGGAATGACGACTCGGATGGTCGCGTAGTCCCGCAATGAATCTACGACGCTGCTAGTGGACCCTCGCAGCCACCGCAAGCTGCCAAAGGCGAAGGCTGTTAATGTGAGGATGGAGCTCGTCTGTGTGATATCCAACTTGCCGGCCCATTGACCGAGGAGAGCCTGGAAGATGCCCATAGGTGTGGCCTCCTCCAGAGGAGGTAGACTGGAGGTTATGTTCTCCATGATGGATGTGAGCTGGGGTGCAATGCTTGCTTGGTGTCGTAGATGATCCAGGGTCGGGGCTATGCCTGCTCTCTTCTTTAATGATGTTGTTGTAGAATAGGGAGGTTTGACTGCGGAATGGAACGAGGCGAGATGGGTTGAGATGTAATTATTATGTGTAGGTAGGTATGGAATGTGTTTGTCATCGGTAGGGCAGGCAGACAGGTAGGGGATGCCGGTATAACTTATAGCAATGCCTGATCAAACCGCGGGTGCTTGCTATCGAACAAGCTGATTGGATGAGTACCAAGCCCTTGGTGACGATCCTTTGCATTCGGGAGTGACGCATCGGAGCAGTGCATCTACCAGGATTGAGTTTAGCGCTGGCTCGGCTGCCATGTGTGAATCATTCCGGGGACTTGAAAGTTCAGATGCGAATCCCAATTCTTGGGTTGGGTTAACCTTGGGTCCAGCTTCCAAACGCACCAACAACCATTCTTCGGCTACTCCTCCGGCTGTAGGCAAGTGTCGTGTATGCCTGGAGTGGGAATGCGGATTGTGAATGGAATGGAATTGTGGGTTCTTCTAGGCAGACTCGTTCGGCCGGCGTAGGCGAACGTGCTGCGGCCGGGGGGGTATCTAGGGAATGAGGCAGCCTGATGCCTGCTGGTCCCCTCTGTTTTCTGTTTTCTGCTCAGTTCTGCTCAGGGCTACCCAAGGCTACACAAGGCCCCTGTAGCTGCTATGCGGGTAAGGCGGGGCAGCGCGGGGATGGACTTGGATTGGCACTCGGCCATCGCCTGGGTAGGCCCTACCATTGGCCCATTTCCGCTGTAGCGATCTACCGACTGCCCCATGAAAATTGGGCTGCACTGCCAACAACTAAACAGCGAACCTACGATGAACAACTATGACTCAGGCAACCATCAGGCTACCCTACATGTACATGCAGGCTATGTAATGTAGCAAGTAAGGTAAGTGGTAAGTGAGTTCTCCCATTTGCTCACAAATGCTGCAAGTCACGGTTGTCCATGCAGAAACTTCCGTCATCCCACCTACAATTTGCTTCAGCTGGTCAGGCCCCAGTGACCACGGAAAGCCTTATGCAACCCTGGAAGCTGCATGGCGAGTGCATCGAGGTCCATCTCGCCAATCATCTCACATAAGCAAACACTGCCAGCTACCAGTCACAGGAGTGAGGCGAAAGACAATATCTTCTCCTACTTCTCCTCCTTCTCCTCTACACGTCTATTGTTTTCATGGAACCTGATCCCAGGAGCTGCTTGCCCGACTCTTTCTGGTTAGGACTGATGGGGATGCTAGATATTCATCTGAAGGCCCAGGCGTGCTCCGATTCTTACCCGGGTATTTTCGACTATGGTGCGACCCAGCAAGCAATATTGACTGACGTCTTCACCTTTAACGAAGAGCCTCACAACTACATGTGGGCACCACCAACCATTGAACGTACTAATGGCTTCGATTATATCCATTTTCAGGGAAGTCGACAACTCGTAGGATCTTAAAAACCTTGGGCATGCACCTTGGGCTGTGGCATGTTCAGAAGCACATCGATCGTGATTATGACAATCTCGAGAAGTGAATGAACGACACTCCCACTTCAACAGTATCCTACCCGACCAGAAGCCTTCACAAGTCTTCAAAGACGAATTGTTTGATCGGAGATAATGTGATGTTGCTACCAAATAGTGAAAGTTGCAATTACGCCGAGCACCGGTGGCTGCCTGCACCGGTCGGGTAAGAAGACACCTGCCTGAACCCAGGCATGAGCACCCGGCTCTTGGATTATGACATGCGCTGCAGTAATTTAAACGGCAGCAGGCAATATGAGATCCCCTTGAATCTGGAAATAAGATCAAAGAAACAGCAGCGAGAGGGTCATGAGACTCCCCACCATCAACGCCGATAAAGAACCCTGTGCACGTACACCACCACCCGAGGAATGAGACTTTGGGTCTGAACTAGTCGCCGCCGCTTGAGCACCCGACAAAGTCGCCGTACTCCCTGTCCCCATTCCGAAGTTGCTTCCAGCAACAGGGGTCGGCGTGAAACCAGCCGGCAAGGCTCGCGTGGTGCCTTCTGTCGTTGTCGTAGAGACGACCTTGGAGACCGAAGAAGAAGATGACGATGACGACGAGTTCGTATTCTTTTTTGATACGGAGGCCCCGACGATGGAGGAAGAAGTTGGCTTTGCCCGCCACGGCTCGCCGCTGATAGGGTTGCGGTACCAGTTTGCCTCCGGGTCACCTAGACACGTCCCAAGCGGCACAAGTTCGTAGCCCAGCTTCCTGGCCTGGTCGATCATGTATTGTGCGAAGGTTTGCACCGTGTTTGGCTGTATGTCGTGTGCAAGCGCTATCCAAGACGACGACGCAGGACTGCGCTGAGATAGCACCGAGGTGTACGTGTTGCGGGCGTAGTTGTAGTCTCCGAGATAGTCTTTTGTGTCCACATCGTAATTCGCCTACATAAAACGCGGTTATTATTACTTTGCCAATGTCCCTGTTTGCTATTGCGCCGAGGAACAAAAGGTCACCTACAATGTGGTATCCTAGATCATTCAAATCTGCGATGCATCCTTCCGGGCAACTGGTGTAAGGGGGCCGGAAGTACGTAGGGAAGAACCCGAGGATGTCGACAAAAGCAACCTCATTGCGCAAGACCTGGTCGCGGCGCTGCTGCGTCGAGATGGCACCCAAGTCCTGGTGGCTCCAGCTGTGCGACCCGATCTGGTGTCCATCCTTGTACATGCGCTGGATGATGGCTGGGTATGACCCCTGCTCTATCTGCCCCTTACCGCCGTTGTTGCCGACCACAAAGAATGTCGCGCGGACGCTGTTCTTCTTGAGCAGGTCGAGCAGGTCAGCGGTGTAGACGTACGGCCCATCGTCGAATGTCAGCGCCACCTTGCCGTTCACCGTGCAGTGGGTGATGCTGACCCCGTAGGGGACGGCGCCGAAGCGCGGCCGCGGCACCCGTGAGGTATCACTGCCCGATGGGACCTGGTTGCCGTCGCAGGCAGGCCCGTAGCTGAGCTGGCAGTCGGGGCTGGCGCAGAAACTGGTCCCGGTACCGCAGACTCCGACCGAGGAGCAGCAGAGACCGGGGGCGCACACGGCGTTACCTGCCGAGGGGCCGCATTTGCCGTTGGCGGCTATATCCCTTCGGCTCAGACTTGGGCGCTCGGCTGAACATGCATAGACGGTACGGAAAAGTCCAGCAGTGTACAAAAATACGGAAGGATTCCTCATCTTGACGAGGAGAAAGAAAGGGGCCACAACGACTGATAAGTGGATAGCGATGAAGTGTGAAGCAGATTGGGATGAGAAACAAGTGGTTCGTACATGTCGCCCTAGAGTTCATCACTGTTTTATGTATCCGGCCACGATAGGAGGCCCTCCTCCCACGTGTTGTTGGTAGAGATCCTAACCCTAACTCATGGTTATGCCAAGCTGTTTGCGCCTGTGGCTTGTCCAAACATGGCCAAGGCAGGATCAGAATAGGCGAGTTTGGCCAGGTAGGAAGCCGAATGGCATATCCCTATGCATAAAAGGCCATTGATACTATCTAAGGATCTCGTAGCTCACAGGCTATTTGCGTGGTAGGATCCAAGGTCCAGAACAAGCCATGCGTTTGCGGCACCGCTTCAGCGTGTATTTCAACAGCTCTTGCCAAGACCGGAGGACCTGTTGACGTAAAGCTTGTGCGATACTACACCATCGGGGAGTCTCAATATGGTATATGCAGAAAACCAGAGTGCGCGCATTTACTTCCGTCCCTTCGCCGTTTAAGGCACGTGGTTCGCGGATGAGCCATCATATTCAGCCATAGTGGTAGCTTGTCCATCAATGTCTATTTGAGGCTTTAGGGCAATCCACACCGAGCTAGTCGATTCCCAGTTGCCCCTTTCGACCACCGAAAGCGAGCGGTCCTTGATAGCTCCCACGCTTGTGGCGTCTCTGCAAGCTAACCTAGCTGGACGTTTAGTTGAGCGTTGCACATCAGCCAATGGCCGTTGCTAACACAAACACCTGCGAAGTGGTCTTTTGACACAGCCGCAGGGATCACTAGACTAGACAAGAGATGTCCATTGCGGCTGTAGGCCCCAATCCATGGCCTCTCCGTCCATAATGCCATGCACGTAGCAGTTGCATACAAGATTGTAAAGCCGATCGCGCGATTGGTCTTGAGATTGGTGTGCTGCGCGTAAGATAAAAGGAAGGTTCCCTCCGAAGAAGACATGAACCATATCGTTGATCTGTATTGCATAGCAAGCATAGCCAAAATGCCCCTGATCCGTGAAGAAAATCGTAGCATTGTGATGAAACAGACTGCGCATCCTGTCGACCATGTGCCCCATTATTTCAATATATCTGCCCGTACCTTGAGCAGAGACAAATTCCAAGCTCTCGATCCAATCCCTAAATGACTCTACATAGTCTTTAGAAGGCGCTTGCGAGGATGTTGCGTGTACGGAATACAAGGCCACCACCCTATCAATTGATAGACCCCAGATAGCAAGCACGCCGCGACGTGGCGTGTAAAACTGGGCTTTCGTGGCCTTGGCCGCGTAGCTTTCATGATACTCATTGAGAAGGTTCACTTCTCCGCCGGGCATATTGTGTTCCTGCATGTAGCACCAATTCGGGACCCATGAAGGCAGCGATGGATCCTTTGGAGCCATAGCTACGCATGCTAATGCCTTGAGATCACCATCCAACTCAATCAGACACAGCACCAACTCAGTCGATATTTCGAAAGTGGCCTTGCTGTAGTCGACCTCGATGAGCCGCGCAACCTGTGGAAAGAGGCCGAGCACGGCGTAGATCTTGTCTCGTGGATTGGTAGCTTGGCGGTCTTTACAGGAAAGCAAGGCATGAACAATGTCACGACTGTCCCCAGCCTCTCGGAGTTGTGCGATCACTATGACGGAAACGCTGAGGCGATCTAAAGCGAATATCGTAGATCCACGGTCCTCGGGATATGGAGGCACAGCTGTTGTTATTTCATGTTCATTGTAGTTGTCCTGCGCTCTGTCCATGTCGGCTAACGTGATCTCTGATGAACCGAAAACGAAGCTCACATCGCGTGGCAGCACTGCTTCCTGCAATGTCCACATTCGATTCCACCAAGGCAGGTCGAGAAACGCTTGCAGGGAACCCACACAAGTGGAGGTTTGAGGCCTGGTCGTGATCTCATAGTCAATATGGGATGTATTCCCGGGGTTGTCAATATCGCCCGCTATCCGCTGCAACCAATCGAATGCTTCCACGGCTTTCGCTTCTGGCATTGTACTCTGTAGTAAATTCCGATCTGCTCGCCCTAGACTTGGATCGGAGAGCTGCTCCGAGTATTCGCCAAGCCACATGAGCCCCCTGGTGGCACCAGAGTAGATCTTGCCCATCAGCGAGACTTGACGAGATTTCTCGTCCAGGTCGGCTTGATTGATACATAGAGCATCGGCCCAGATGCAGCGCCTAGAATTGGGATACCGCAAGCGACGCAAGGCGGCAAAAAGGTTGACAGTGACAGGGATCGCATGGCCGTTGAGGAAGATGGTCCTGGTGACGGAAGGATCTCCCCATGCGTATGACAGGGACTCGAAGGCCGGCCCCTCGCTGATGTCGACGATCAAAATCGTGCAGCAGAGAGGGTCTTCCCAGGAACCCGGTAAGAGATGAAGAATGCGTATCTGCTCCCGCTGTGCGTCTAAAGGGGTATATGCAGGCGCCAAGCTGGCTTGTGAGTGGCCTGCGCTCATTGCAAAAATGCAGCGCTACAGCATTGGAACCCTGCGCCGATAGACCACACAAGAAGGGCCGTGTGCTTGGCTTCGGTAATCAGTACCTCGTCTCGGTGTGACACATGAATGAATCCATGTTGCCGGCTGCGGCAAGACTGGGTGAATAGACTAAATGCTGTCTTGGACTGTCCCTGGAAGGGGGTTCATGGAATTATGTAATCCGGGGGGGGGGGGGGGGCCGAAGTGGGAAAGTTTTTGCACCCCCATTTTT
>QUSE01000019.1:506744-781466 GCA_006508115.1 Apiospora malaysiana
CCCCCCCCCCCCCCCCCCCCCCCCCCCCCCCCCCCCCCCCCCCCCCCCCCCCCCCCCCCCCCCCCCCCCCCCCCCCCCCCCCCCCCCCCCCCCAGAAGTTGGGAAGTGTATGGACGCCACTTTATTCTACTTGGAAGGAGAGTGGCGGGGAGGGGAGGCGCAGATCCATCATTGCGTCGATAAAGCACGCTGAAATCGGAGGATTCCCTACCCAGTTGCAAGGGATAGATCGTACCAAATATCCTTGTAGTACTTGAATAGCCGGCGACACCAATGTGTCATGACTACCTATGGTCGTCTACACTAGGGGGTGCGACGGCTACACACATTACTGCCTCATCTGTTGACGCTTGACCGTATGCCAGGCATGGTATGCAAATGTCTTTTGGGTTTCTGTAGTTGCTGTGCTGCCTAGTAGGATGGAAAAGTCTATTAAGTCCACACGCGGCGCGTGAGAAAACAGAGGATAGGGCCAGTCTGCTCAAGCTTGAGTTTCTCAGAGAGGGAAATGTCACAGATAATTATACAGCAGATTATTATGCTACATGCCGTCCGAGAATGACATGTTCCTTGGTGCGATGGCCGCGTCTTTGACATGCAGTAGTAGAGCCTTCTCGGATGAGGATCGGACGACAGATTCTTGACTCTGGATATAGATATCGTATCAGATTTTTTCTTCTTTTTTCTCTATCTTTCTTCCCTCTACGTGAATCTCTGTACAGAATATGTAAGTAGGTTCGGCTTTTGAACCGACTACCAGGGCTGGGGTGTGAGCCAGGCAAAAATGTTATCTATTTCGGGCGGCTAGCGATCTATGTGTATGCGTTGCATAGATTCGCAAGCGCCTAAGCCACAGTCTAACGGCAAGTTCCCCCGTAGCCAATCAATTCGGTGCAGACCATTTGCTATGCGACATACGTCCAGCGTTTGCTGCGGGCGACTTATTCGTGTCTTCGCATTTGAAGATGGGAGGAACTTGGAAGCACTAGGTAGTTGGTCGTCGAAAGAAACGACAAGAAGAAACGTGAAATGCAGATCAAGGTGGTTGCGCAGCCCATCTCGAATTGCGTGAGATAAGCACGTGCAGTCAGAACTTAACCTAGCGAAGCTCGAATTGTGAAGTTTGACGTCATCTTGACTTTACAATTGCACGAAGGTTCGAAATCGTTAGATGATCGGTTTGGTATGCATCAATGAATTCGAATCCGAGATAGGCTCTTTAACCTTACCAGGTGAATGGGAATACCACGTTGTGTGAGTGTGGCACGCAGTTACTGGGTGCTGCTGTGGGTTGACATCACTTCTGGCAACCTATCGTCCAAGGGTGGGTTGCAGCCAGCCAACGCAGACGTGCAAAGATCGGCTCCCCAGACATTTCCTAACTAGACTTTAAGCGATTGGGTTCGTTCCGACAGGCAGAAGATGGAAATGAAATTCCAATAGGTACTTGAACTCCTTTGATGGGGGTTGATAGATCTTCGTTCAAGTATCTGTCAAGTAAATAGAATTTGGGCGGTTTTTGAGACATGCCTACATAGAAATGCATGCCAAGGTCAAGGTTGGATTGTTCCATCAACGGTGAACAGGTTCTATTCAATGTGGTGTTTCACTCGGTGAACGGGTATTTGGTTCTTTCATTTTTTTCGCTTGTTTTTTTTCGTTGCTCCGTCGGGCTTTGTAAACCCCGATCTGCAGCTAGGATTAGGTTCCATGATGGGCAAATACGACAAGAGGTAAGTAAGTACCTACCTACCTATTGGAGCCAAGCTCGCAAGACCCCGTTTCCATGAATGAATTCTTTGTGTTTACATGGTACAGAAGCAAGACATGATCGCCTGATCGCATGGCAGATCGAGAAGAGGGCCAACTATGGATATCTGCCTCGTGAATGGCAGACAAGCTGAGTGTCGTCAAGATTGGGGGGCCCCAGAGCAGTGGAACATTAGACGGGAATGGCCATGCACCATGCTTGCCATGGCAGAATCACAGTGATGAATGCTCGAGCTAGAGAGCTAGAGATCCCAAGCAACGTTTGAACATCGGGGCCAGTACGAGCAGTAGCACCGTTCTGGAATAGACTGGTTGCTAGCTGCCTTCCGCAGCCGCTCCACCCCGCATGCTAGACCTGTGCTAGGCTTGCACTGCCCCTGGAGGCCTGGAGCTTGTGAGTGCTTGTGCACTACTTGTGCTCCCCTCTGCCCCTTCCCCTTGGCCTGGGTGGCCCCGAATGCCAGGATCCCAGTGGCTGCCCGGACAACACTCACTAGCCTCTCTCCACCACCAGCCTGTCGGTCCAGAACCTGCTGATTACGCGACTAGAGGTTGCGTGTGCAACAAGTTCCGCAAGGAGTACATACGTATGGAGCGGAGTATGTACCTACTACTAGGTCAATGAATATCCGTCCGGTCGGTGTTACTGGTCTGGGTATGACATAGGGTGCCCTATGTGTGTTTGCTTAATCTGTACATGGAGCTTGAGGTTAGGTTGGGAGTGTCTGCATTTTGATCCCGCTTTGTCGCTCTTCTGCATCTCCTGCATCTTCTGAAAACGAATAGATTTGCATGGACTTCTTTTACTACGTTGCCGATTTTCATTCAAAGAAATCCATTTGTTCTTTAACCTTGGATCATCCAGCAAGCAACAAGGGCAAATCAGCACCCCTGGCCGCCTCTGCCCCGCGCTTGTTCGAAACTGGATGCGTCGCTGGGGAGACTTGTGGCCCTCCACTCCCCCTACACCCTCACGCTGCCACCAATCCGCTCCTACGCACCTACGCAACTTCGCGCCCTTACGTACTTCTTCTCAGCAGGAGCTCCCACAATAGGCGTCTCAAGATCTGGTCGAAAGAGCCCCCCCTTTCCTTCACACACATCGTCTCGACTTTTGGGTTTTTTTCTTTTACGTCTTTTTTTTTGCAGACAGGGTTTGGCTATCCAATGCTTCAGCATCTTGCGAATCGGACCCTATAATCAATAGACTTTGGCAGCACGAAAGACCGGATCACCAGCGTTTTTGGACGACTCCGTCGGAACTTCGACCTGCATTATCCTGGACTGCCATCGGAACATCAACAACCATTTGCTTTGCCAACTTTTGCTTTTTGTTTTACCTATTGTACCTGCTACAGCGCACGGCTTCGCAGAGGATAAATTTCTCTGTCGCCAATTCCCGTTTACTTCGAGATTTGTAACCGCCAAAATCGCCATAAACCGCCATTCTGGTTGTGCTAGGAGGATAGCTTCAGCCCGGCCGCGCACCTGAACGACGCCGACCAACCTTAACTCCTATTTTATATGCAAACCCAACAACACCGTTTCGACGAGCGCAGCAACTTGTAACTCGATAAAACGAACGGTTCCCGGCACCACTTGACTGGCGGCGACCAGTTCGCCCCACGTCGCCCAGTATGGACCGCGCAGCGCAGGTCCTCGAGGTCGCCCACCACATCTACGCCCGCGCGAACGAGACGGCACCCGCCGGTGACCCCGAGAAAGCTGGCCGGCCGCCCATATACAAGGTTATTGGTATTTGTCTGGCCACCGCGTCCGGCGTCTTCATCGGCTGCTCTTTCGTGCTGAAGAAGGTGGGGCTACTCAAGGCCAACGAGAAATACGATGAGGCCGCCGGCGAGGGGTATGGGTACCTCAAGAACTTCCACTGGTGGGCTGGCATGACGTTGATGATCATCGGCGAGATCTGCAACTTTGTCGCCTACGCCTTCACCGATGCGATCCTCGTCACCCCCCTCGGCGCGTTGTCCGTTGTTATCACCACCATACTGTCCGCCATCTTCCTGAAGGAGCGGCTGAGTATGGTAGGCAAGGTCTCCTGCTTCCTCTGCATTATCGGCTCGGTCGTCATTGTGATGAACGCCCCGACTGAGTCTTCTGTCGCGAATATCCAGGAGATGCAGCATTATGTTATTGCTCCCGGGTTTCTCAGCTACGCCGGTGTTATTGTGGTGGGCTCGACCATTGCCGCTTTCTACGCCGGCCCGAGATGGGGTAAGAAGAACATGCTTGTGTACATATCGATTTGTAGTTGGGTCGGAGGACTCAGTGTTGTTGCGACACAGGGACTTGGCGCCGCCATTGTTGCCCAAGTGCAGGGGACCTCTGGCAGCCAGTTCAAACACTGGTTCCTCTACGTGCTGTTCGTTTTCGTCATCGGTACTCTGCTGACCGAGATCATCTTCCTGAATGTAAGGCTCTTCCTTCGAGTACAGCCGAAAATATTCTCTGATGCTAATTTGTCAATAGAAAGCTTTGAACTTGTTCAATGCCGCCATGGTGACACCAACTTACTACGTATATTTTACCAGCACGACCATCATCACCTCGGCTGTGTTGTTCCAGGGATTCAAGGGCACTGCGTCATCCATCGTCACCGTTGTCATGGGTTTCCTTACTATTTGCTCTGGTGTTGTACTTTTGCAACTCTCCAAATCTGCCAAAGACGTACCCGATACCGCCGTGTTCAAAGGCGATTTGGACCAGATCCACACCATTGCTGAACAGGAGCAACCAGAGACGGAGCCCAAGGCAGACGCCATCCGCGGCGCAGCAGCAATTGTGCGCAGGTTCTCTGTCACTCGTCAAAAGATGGAGGCTGAGGAATTGAAACGACTTCACGAAGAAAAGGAAAGAGAACGGTTGGAGACCGTCAGCGAAGCCGGGCCAGAATACGAATGGGATGGCTTGCGCAGGAGGCGAACGACTATCAATAGTCAGATGAGTCGGCGCACTGTGTCGCCAGGCCCATTCACCCCACACCAAGCGAGGGAACCTTTCCCAGCTCCGCCGAGAACGCCACATTTGCCCCTGGGGATGTCATATATGCCGACAGCGGAGGAAATGGAGGAGGAAGAACGAAGGCGCCAGGCCTCGCCGAGCTTACTATCCAGCATCGCCGGCACGCTACGCGGCCGCGGACGCAGCATCATCCTCCCCGGTCACCCAGATTTCCCCGCCGAAAGCCCATCGAAGAAGAACGCGCAGAGTCCGATGCGTCCAGTACAGCTGACTGATATCGCCCTGCCGAACCACAAGCTGGGCGGGGAAGCTAGTCCCTATGGCAGCACTCGTGAACACGTATACGGCCTCCCGGATAACCTTCGCACGCAACGGACGGAATACGGCGGTGCCAGTGCGGCTCTTGCCCGCAGTGCGGCGAGCATCGCGTCGGCCAGCAGCACGGGCCAGCGGATTCACTTTGGCGAAGACGATGGCACCTCGCTTGCGCCCCCGACGCCGCCGCCGCATCGGGACAGCCAATCAGCTCGTCGGCAATTCTCGTTCCAAAATGTGTTCCGTCGGCACCAGGCTGACGGAGGACTACAGGAAACCCCTCGCTCGCCCCCGGGCCACGGCCACCACCATCAGAAACCCCCGAGCCGGTCCGGGATGGGTTCTCGGGGCTACTCCCAGCCACAGGTGAAGAACGCGACCGAGGAGGAGCGACTGGGTTTGGTCAAGGGCGACTCGAACTCGATGCCGGCGCTGCCCCGGTTGGATAGCGAGCTCTACGAGGAGGACGAGGACGATACGGATCCGGACTCGTACCTCGACGACAAGCGCGCCGAGCGCTCGTATGCCGGTGGGCGTGGTCTCGCGGCTAGCAGCCCGCCGGAGATTGATTACGATGCCGCCAGCCGGCGGAAGTGGGATCACAGCCGTACCAACTCGAGTCATCGGACGCCTAAAGATTCACCAGGGCCGGAAGCTAAACCGCCTTTTAGGCCTCGGACACCTCCAGGAGGTGGGAGAGGCGGAGGTTCTTATTACTGAAAACGGTTATAAGATGCGAGAGTCGACTGATTACTGCAGTATATATGGTATATATGTACGACGACTGCGTGCTTCCATTACGCACAACAGCCCCAATTATATGGCAGGCCGCGCACACGCAGATCGATCGGAGAACGAACGGGAATAGCGTTGTACAAGTAGAAATGACCATGACGACATGATCGATAGTGTGGAGAGTAGAAAAACAGGAAGGAGCGAACAGGGTGTCATGACGATTCTCCTGCTTGCTTTCTCTTGGTCTGTATATACGCTTGGACTCTGCCAGGTAACGGGATGGGCGGTGGATTGCCCCTTGGTGTAAAACAAAAATTGGGGGCCTTCTCGGGGGTCTTATGGCTTTGCGTGCGGTCTGGATACATTAGCAGCGAATGGCGTTCCTTGACGGATACGGATATAGAATAACGTAATTGATGATTATCTAATGAGGCTATTGCAAGTTTCCCGCCCATCATGAGGCACTGGCTTCATCATATGCCAGCTTTATGGAACGTATACGTAAGACATTTTCTCTATGAGTCCCATGTCTTCCTCTTCGGCAGAATGAGACTCCCAAGAAGGCGTCACTGGAACGATTGGAGTTCCGGGGGCTGCTCTGCAAAAGAGTTCCAGCGAGAGGCGATGGTCTTGTGTTGCCATATGCTCTTCGGCTAGAAGGCTTCTCAGGGTATCCGCATCCTCATGCACGGCCGTCTGAATACTCTTGGCTATCCTGTGATCCAGAAATGGAGACAGGAGCCACTGCAAGCTCTTCCAGATAGAGCTGGAGGGCGATCTCTGCGTCGCCGGGCATACTACCTTCGCGTTGCTTGCCTTTCGACATACTCCCAAGAAGCTCTCCATCTTGGCGCTGGAGCTCGAGAATCAAGGCCACACTCTCGTCGTCAATGCCAACCAGTGGCGTGTGTGGTCGTTCGATCACTGTCATTGCCAATATCAGGAAGATACGTTTTGGAGAAATCAGCTCCAGTGAGGAAGCTGAACCGTGTACCCGAAAGTCATTGGGTCTTCAGTGATTGATATAGCTGCAACGCGGACGGGCAACGCGCAGTATGATCAGACCGTCGATGTTTCCAGCATGTGAGGCGGGGTCGAAAAGGTTTAATAAACACTTGGTAGGCCTCCAAGCAAAATGCTATCGAGGCCTGCCTCGCTTGAACTTTTGACGATGGCATCCAAGAATGCAACTGCCGAGCTTTATTAAGCTCGTCCAGAAATTGCCCGAGGTATGTGGATACGAGAATAGATGAATCCACAAGGTGCCAGAGCTTCCGAAAGCTCTGGGTGGCATCTTTTTCACGTTGCCTGATGAAAGCATGGTCGACTAGATCTGGCCAGATAATAATGACATGCACGGTAGTGTCAAGTCGATCTAGCATGTCTCGGACGGGCAAGAGCTACGCAGGCGGGTCTCGGCAACAGCCGATGGACCGATGGACGGATGCCGATCTCGAGGAGGCCCAGGAGGGATGGGATGCGGGATGGCAGGATCAGTCAGTAGCAGGATGGTGGTGGTGATTGGAATAGGATTCTGGTGGGCCTGTCGCGTGTCTCGCTTTATCCACTTTAGCAGCTGGACCCTTGTTTCTCGAACTTTCCGGGCGCACTCACTCGATCTGACAAATGGATCAAAGACCCAAAGACCCAAAGACCCAAAGACCAAAAACCAAAGACCGAAAGTTTGGCGTGATGCCAATCGCCATATCTGCCCTTGCACCTTGCACCTTGCACCTTGCACCTTGCACCTTGCACCTTGCACCTTCCATCTACTACTTTCACAATAATGTGCTGGTTGGGAGTCGAATAACCAGGCTGAGGGCTGATGGCTGAGGGCATTGATTTGTTTCTGCCTCTTGTCTTTGTTCTTCCTTCACTCCAAAGCCAGCAGCAGCACCCTTTCATCCTCACCGATACCACTACCCCGCCTACGCGCCTACACGCCCAGGTTAACCAGGTACACTGTCCTTTCTACTCCCCACCGACAGCTTCCAAGGGCTTCAAGAGATCCAAAAGAAAGCATCGAATTAGATAGATTGGTCGATTCAATTCTTGTCCTTCTTTTCTGTACGAGCTTCTACATAGCTTACTTGAGGTGCGCACTGTCTTATTGAAGACACTACTAGCCATGGCTGGCGATACCGTTAAGGCCGGAATTCTTAAGACGGACGGCAACAAGCGCTTCTTAGATGGCGACTATGTCGGCGCAGAGAGCCTATATTCCAAGGCGTAAGTCTGTCTCCTTGGTCTAATCCCTCACCCTCGTGTCTCTCGGAGGACATGAAAACAGGAAAACAGATAATCCCCCATATCTAACTCGCACTTGCAATCCCAGCATCATCGCCGATTCTACGAACCCAGCCTTATACACGAATCGAGCCATGGCGAGATTAAAGCTCAGCCTCTGGGACTCCGCCATCGCCGATTGCCAAGCTTGTCTGAAGCTGAACGGCGAGAGCATGAAGGCCCACTACTACTTGGCCCAGGCCTACCTCGAGCTCCGCGCCTTCGACGACGCCGTGTCGCATGCCAGCTGCGCCCGCGAAATCTGCGCCGCTACTAACGACAAGTCCCTCGCCCAGGTTACCACCCTGGTCTTGCGCTGCAAGAAGGACCGCTGGGATGACGCCGAGAAGAAGCGGAAGCGCGCGCACAAGGAGCTCGAGGAAGACATACTTGCGACCATGCGGCGCGAGAAGGAGGACAGCCTGGCCGCCATGAGACTCACCAATGACGACTCTACCGCGGCAGAAGATGATGGAGACCGGCGCCAGGTGGCCGAGGAGTGGGACGCCAAGATGGAGCAGCTCTCCCGGGTGTTCGAGTCGGCACGCGCCAACGAGGACAAGCGACGCGAGGTCCCCGAGTGGGCCATCGACGACATCACCTTCGCCTTCATGGTCGACCCCGTTATCACCGTCTCGGGCCAAAGCTACGAGCGCGCCTCCATCATGGAGCACCTACGGCGCCATCCCACCGACCCGCTCACGCGCGAACCCTTGCACCCCGGGGATCTGCGACCCAACCTAGCTCTCCGCAAGGCCTGCGAGGAGTTCTTGGACCAGAACGGCTGGGCAGTGGACTGGTAGTCAACAGCGCCCTTGTGCGGCACCCTTCGTGCCGCGATAACTTCACCAACAATGACGACATTATCCAGGCACCAGAATTCCCCGAATCATGATCCATTAGAATCATAGCCTTTGACCCTGTCTAGCCCTCACCCGTTACATTGGGAAGATTTCTCCCGACTTTTTTATAGGTTTCTTTCAACTGTGGGGTTTCGGTAGCCAATATGTCCATCGAGCAGGATGTGAATGCCATTGAATTCGGGATTCACAAAATCATCTGTTCTCAGCGGCTTGTACATCGTATTTTACCTTGCCCATTGTTTCTACTTTTCCCTTTTCGGTGTGTAGCGAAGAAATATTAGCATTGGCCACGGCGTTCAGGATAGGACTAGGAAAGCGTATAGTTATCAAATACCCAATTCAACGTTTGAATCGTGGATATGCCGATACTGTCCCCCGATCGATGTGTGGCTTAGTCATCGAATGTCTCGAACGTCTCGATTCAAAAGGTGATCCTTCTCGCAGACACTACGACGGTGGCTACCTACGGTTTGCATGAACAAACTAGTCAACCCTCTAACACCGATACTGTGTATAAGTCGAACAAACTAAATAAACCTTTCTATCTATTTTTCGTTCGAGCCAATTGACATCAGCCAACTCATTCATATGGAACAGTTGGTCCGGCCATGTCGACAACCCTCTCTCCCCTAGATTGGCTCATGCCTCACACCTACATTCGCCAGATGCTTTGTTTTCCTTCCACTCCAGCAGGCAAACTTTCCCTCGAAGGGACACTGAGGACTGCACTCGAGTGCATGACGGAGCAGGTTCCGTACCTACTGTCCCGCATCGTGAGCCTAGAGCACCCGCACGGCGCCACGGGTCTCTCGCCGCCGGATCTACCGGATGATGAGAATCTGAACAAGGGTATCATGGGTGTCCCTTTGAGTGTCAAAGACTACTCACAAGATTACAGCTACGCCGCGCTGGAAAGCGAGAGATTTCCTCCCAGTAGGCTACCCCCTCACGAGTTCTTGCCGGAAACGGCGAACTCGGATGATGAGGGACCACCTGTGTTTCGAGCTCGCTTGAGTCACCTCGAGGGCGGATTCGTGCTGGGGATTGCAGTGCACCATTCTACGACGGATATCACGGGGTTCGGCGCTCTGCTAGCGATCTGGGCTGCGCACTGCCGGCGCGGGGAGCAAGATCACGACAACGGCAATGGAGCTGCTGACTTGGTGGTTACTCCAGATATGTTGGATCGGTCCGCGGTCTGTGGTTTGGGATCCAGGAGCTCCGAAATACCTGATACCATACCATCCGTCTTGTTCTTTCAGGATGATGGCGAAGCCGAGGCGCTGACCTCTGACCTCCTTGCCACGCCTATAACACCTCCCACGGCTGTCCCCATGCCGACAACCTTTGTCACAGCCATCTTCTACTTCAGTCCGCAGCCGCTAAGGCGACTCAAAGCCCTCGCCAGCGACATCGACGACTTACCTTGGGTTTCTACTGGTGACGCCTTAACGGCTCTGCTGTGGAGCGCCGTCGTAGCGGCCGAGGCTCCATCGGGTGCAGCGAGGCCTTTGTCGACGATAAACATCCCCGTCAACTTCCGTGGCCGAAGCGAACCGCTCCTATCCCCGAAATACCTCGGCGCCGCGTTCGGCCGGGCGAGTGTATCAGCTCCCACGGATGAGCTGCTGTCGATAGCGGCGTGCTCCCCTCCCGGCTCCGCTGGTGATCCCGGGTACAATAAGATAGAACCCGGTTCGACAGCCACCACGCTCCTGGCCAAGACCGCCGCCGCAATTCGTAGGGCAATAAAAAGCCAGGTCAACGCGGAGAGCATAAGCGCTGCGGTGGCGTATACGGCCTCCCAGTCAGACATAGACCGCCTAAAACGTCGCCCTGCGGACGGGATCTCCATGGTCTCGTGGGCGGACCAGGGCGTCTGCCATCTGGATTGGGGATCGGAGGTCGGGCGGTGCGAGGCGGTGAGGCTGGGGACGTTCCCGCGGCGACGGTACCCCATCGTGCTGCCGCGACTGGCTGACGGAGGCTTGGAGGTCGTCTTGAGTCTGGAGGCGGCTGCGCTGACGAGATTTGAGAGCAGTGCGTTGGTGAAGGAGTTTGGTGAACTTCGTTGCCGAAGTTGAGATCAACCACGCCTCTTACACTGAAGTAAGGACGGATGATATCAGCAAAAGACAACTAAGCAAGAACAATAGCAATGTTCGTTTTCCTACTCCGTGGACCAAACGAGAACGCAATCCAGAACAAGAAGTTGAAACAACCTTGCGGTACCGCCCACCTGATCTACCTAGAAGATGTGTGAACATTCTGCGATAGAGCAGTAGCTTCGAATAGTCACTGGCCGAACATGTGACAAAGGCATGATTCCTTTATCCTGTAGCGGGGCAGTACGTCCACAATGACTTTATTCCCAGAACTTGATGGTCTTGCCGAAACATGGCCCGTGTATTCTGAAAACTCATATACATCCACAATGTGACACATGTATTTCTGCGTATAAGGCAGAGCCAAGTCCCTTGTATTACACCTCAAGATATGCTCCAACCACTTACCCTGTTCATCAATGCAACCAATTATGACAGACAATACAGTTTCCAAGAAAGATCCAGGCTCCTCCTCTTCGAGCCGCTCAGGCACGCAGGCAAAGACAGGGGCTTCCGCCGGCCAGACGCCACAGAGCGAGTCCTGGCCGATATGGTGTGGGACATGCCAAGCTCTCCGAGCTGGCGAACATGTCTGCCAGAAGCCCGACTCAGCAGCGGATGAGATCACGAAGCCGGAGCCGATTTACCGCCCTCGACTGCCTCATGAAGCTGGAATTCGTAGAGTAGATATAAAAAAGAAAGAAAAGTAGAAACACCCAAGGGATAGGTAGTGACCCTGGAGAGAAAGTCTTTGTCCCACCACATGGCCCATTGCTCAGCCCACGCGGCTAAAGTGACACGAAATACATCTGGCCTTTGACGGTTGAGAGCCCAGTCACCGAAAGACCGGAAAGCGCACCACCTGAAACCTCCAAGCTGAGCGGACCCCAGCGTTGCGCAAGTATTGCTATTTGTCGGCGATACGGACAGCTTATGTGCACCTCAGCCGACACAAGTGCAACTTCACGTAATAAATATTCAGAGCCAGGCAATCATCGCCGCTTCAGTGGCAGTACCCATGACAGTACTCAACGCCACCGGCCCCCTCTGTATCCGTCATGGGCGAAATACGAAAGGACCGTCGATTCTTCCTCGCTGTTAAATGCAGCCAATATTCCTTGTCCCCCGAACCAAAGCCTGCCCGCGACACTCTGGTCGATAATGCTCAACATTGCTCCCCTACCAAATACAATGCGAACCCCTTTCTGCCGTCCTAATATTGTTATACTCTTAGCAACATTTCTTCTCCACGACATAGCGATTACAAACGCAAATATGAAGTTCACAAAGCCCCCGGCCGGGGGCTTCCCTGGCAACTACACCGGAAATCACCGATATGTCATCGGCGAAAACATGGATATCTCATGGGTTGAGGGAAATATGGGAACGATATACAACCTTATAATGTTCCAGAATTTCAATGGTGACTCGGAGACAATACAAAGTAGGGCATTCCTTTCCCCTTTCGTTTCTCTCTCTAATCCCCCCTCATTATTCAATCAGTCGTCGTGGGACTGACCGTGATCCAAAAGAGGGCTTATCGGGAGAGGGGGGGTACTCATGGATCGTCGGCACCAACAAGAACCTCGAAGTTTCTGAAATCTTCTACTTCGAGCTCCAAGTCCAGCTAGATGACGGCAGCGTCAAAGCCGGCCCCAAATGCCATTACTTCAACATCAGCACTGCTCCCTCGGCCGCTCCCCGCAGTTCGGGGTTCCAATCGCCATTATCGTCACCACCTCCAACAACGATAACGACCAGCAGCTCTGGGGGCCTGCCGGCGGAGGCAACTGGAACAAGAGAGCCAAGCCCTGCAGGTGATATCAGCACCAATACCAAGATCGGCTTCGGCATGGCTATACCTATCACGGCCCTCATCGGGATGCTGATGGGGTGGGCGTTGTTCCGCAGTTGTCTGCGTAGAAAGTCCAACGTAGAGGGGGTATCAGGAATCGGGTTGGAGGCGAATGTTGTAGAAAACCAGAGCGAGCAGGCTCATGACAAGCACGAGCTTCCTGCACTCCCTAGGCGTACCGTGACGTGGATCGTGAGGTCGGAGTTAGCCGCGTAGGTGCCTGGGTTGTCATGGTGGTATCGAGCTAAGCTGGGAGACGGGTATGATTGGAATGAAGCCAACAGTGCAGCCTCCATCGCCCTCTGTTTCTTCTTCGCCGCCAAGGACGAACCTCAGCTGGCAATGAAAAAAAGAAGCGGGACAGAACGGGCTAAACCGAAGAAATGAAGAAAGACTCGGCTGGAGTCAATGAGAGCACCCTCCCCCTTCATTTTCGTCATGGCTCAGTTGCTAAGTAGTTTATGCCCGTACTGGATTGTCTCTGCTGGAGAAGTAGATCGGGCAGTGTAAGACAAGAGTTAAACCCAAGGTTTAGAACAACTGTAGTAGCCAGGCCGGTCTAGTTCTCCAGCAGAGACAATCCAGTACGGACATAAACTACTTAGCAACTAGATCATGACGAAAATGAAGGGAAAGGATAAAGACACAGACTGGAAGGAAGGAGAGGAAATGAGGAATGAAAGAGAAGAATGTGCGAGGAAAGAAAACGGGAAGGAGGGGTCCTTAAATACCCTTGAGAAAAAGGGACAGAAAAGCCGGAAGTGGAAATTCTTTGTCTTTTGCTGGTATTAGACTTTTTCTGTATATGGATCTGGAAGGCAGACATTCAGTGTGAAGAAGACTTGTGGGGGAACCCCCCTATTGAGTTCATGGCCCATTTGGACAACCTGCTCATGCGGCCTTCGGTTGGCAGGTGATGTTGAGTGGTTAAGCCTCTGTTTATACTTTGGTGCGTTCCATTGGATTGGAAAGGGGGGCATAACAGTGTAGTTTCAGGCATCGTGACAAGCATCATCGGAACATTTAAACACTAATATTGGATATTGGTCTTTTCAACTTGTGCGTATCCTTCTACCTGACAGGCAGCAGACAACCTCTCCACTTCAAATCTGACACTTTCTTGGTCTTATTGGCAGCACAGATCAGCCTCTTTCGCAGAGAATGCGAGGCTTTAGTCGACCAATAGGGCTGGGAATTTTGAAGGACGCGGTGGTGACCTGTTTTGGGTCTGTTCTTTTTTCTTCCGTTCTCTTTCCTAAAGATTAAAGATTGTGCCCTTTGCTGAGCCCACATATTACAAACCAGGAACTGAACGAAAAACAAAAAGGGAATGTTATGGATTAAGGAACAGAGCCACGTGAGCCCCTTTTTCCGGGTGTGGCGTCTAGGCACCCATCTTGCCATGCGCTTGCAGGTCCTCCCCCTTTGTGTATTCCTGCCCACAACCATATAAATAATAAAGCAAGATGTAGCCGTGCGCTTCATTCTTGTTGGGCTTCAGGATGGTGCGTGAGCATGTGTTGCTCGCGATCTTTCTTGTAATAGAATCCAAGAGGGGTAGCCGCGCAATTGCCAAGAGAGCAATGGAATGGATGAGGTTTTGAAGAATCAGGCTTCCATCCATGTGCTTTCGCCATATGTCGCTTGCGGTTGCTCTCCCGTTTAGACGTATACGGACAAGGCTTATATAGGCACTCGTACATGAATGGGGTTGCAGAATGCTTGTCGTTGATGTGGCGATCCATTTCCTTCTCTGTAGGCCAACCGTACTCGTAATATCTGCATGTGGGAATTGGACACTTCCACGGCCGCGCTTCTTTTGTATCCTTGGGCATAGTAATATTGTGAGAGGTCTGAGTCTCCTTGGCAGAAGTGGCAGCCGGATAAGATGACTGTAGACCTTTGCGGCCAGGCTTAGCATTGAGGAAGCTATCTCTGCCCTCGTTACTGCCTTCATAGCCGAGGGACGAGTCTGCAATCGGGATAGGCGATGGCTGCATATGACGAAAGTGCTGGGCGGCATTCAAGCTATGAGTCGGGGGACTGTGGACATAGTCACCGTCCGGTGCTAGATCGACTGTTTCAGCTCCATCTGCAAAACCAGGCAGATTCTGTAGTCCGAGGTCTTCGGGGGTAACCGCATTCGACCAATCAAAATTTGAGTCTTGGAGTAGGGGGGGAAAGGAAGGCAAATTGGTGGCGCCCATTATGTTTGGTGCGTAAATGAGTGAGTTGTCAGGATCAGAGATATCAGCTACCTTGCCACGGTTGTAGGTTGACATGCCAGCGTTTAATATGGCCTGAAACTCAGGCAGTATATCAGGCACTGGGTTTGGTAGCTCTGATTGCGTAGAGTCGTCAAGAACAGGTGCTAGTGGTGAGCCATGTCGAAAATGTCGAAAAGGGGAAAGCGAAGGCGAGGAAGTAGGAGAGACTAAATGCTGGTGATTGGCAGCTTGGAGCCTCTGCGTAAATAGCTCGTTGCTTGGTGGCGTGGCTGTATGACCTGCGGGTTTAGGGGTATCCTGTCCTATGCTGAAGCTCGGACTGTACAGCTCATCACCATATATATCTGCCATAGTACGGTGTATCTTTCCCTGCCAGTATTCATCAGCATGTCTGGCTCAAACTTCGGATGGCTGACAACGAACCTTTTCTTTGACAGTATCGTTGCGAGGGATGTTTTTATTCGAGTGCTCCTTGCTATTTTCTTCTGTTATGGCGGGGGAGGTCTATAAGGGCCCGTTAGTTATTCCTTTTTGGTCTTAAGTATGCCGACGGAATTACTAACCCCAGAGAATTCATGCGACAAAGCTGTGTGGTATGCCTTAGAAGGCATCATATTTGGCACTTGGGTCAGGCTGTAGGTGTTGCCTGTGGGCCCAGTTGCTTCCTTGGGCGTTCTGAGAGGGCTGGTCCCATCATGACTTAGAGACTCATCTGGGTTGGCAGCTGGCGGATGGGGCCGATCCAAAGGCGAGTTGGTGAGGCTGGGTCGTTCCGACCCGGGCGGCTGCAGTGGTCGTATCTGCTTGGGAGGGCCGAAGATGCTGCTCAGCGATGGCAATCGTTGTGGAGGTTGGTTCGGGCTGTCAACCTGATTGATACCATCTAGGGGCCCTAGTTAGTGGTTAAGGTCATCACGGAAATACTGATAGGTCACCAAAAGAGACAGGGGGGTTGCATACCACCCACAGGAGTAACCCATCCCGCACCAGTAGCAACGGTACTGGTGTCGGGCTTAGACTCATCGGCCATGCCTTCCAAGCTGACTGTGTCCCCTCTAGTTTCCTGTGCTACTTGGGCATTCTCTCTTGGTACATTTTTATACCGACAAGTCCTCCCGAACTTCTGACATTGCACACAACGAGGATAGTCAGGGTAACACTTGATCTTGAGTTCTCGGCATGTCAAGCACGCTATTGCGAGGCGCTTCCGAGGTTTCCCTGCTTTAGTTACTCCCCAATGGGCATTGACTGGTTCGCCATCAATGGTCGTTTTACAGTGGGTGCCGTCGTCGTAGAAATAGCCGAGTTCCTCCCCAGGCACTTCGGATTGTCGCACAGAACGTATAAGGAAACGGTTGCGAGCCCGGATCGTCGCCCTCCGATCAGATGCACCTGACTGAGCCGAACTCCCCTGCCCGACGAAAGCTGGACTGTCCTTGATCGAAGTCTCCGAAGATGCCAATCCCGAATCCAGATCTGTGCCGTCTTCGGAATCTAGATTCGTAGGCAAGACTGTGAGCGCAATCTCTTCAAGATGCCGAGCGAGGTGGATATTAGCATTGGCTACCCAGTCGGAAGCATTCTCCTGGCAGATTGGGCACTCGGAAGTGGTTGCTGTAGACTGAGGTGGACCATGCTCCAGGCTGACATGATATTCCCACTGAGTCTTCGTGGGGAAAGGCGTGCTGTTGAAGTCACATCCGTCATGCAGGCAAATGTACGGCTGGAGATCCAGAAAAAGGTGTTTTCTGCAAAATAATTAGCACCCATGAAAACGCCACCGGGTAGTCGCTCGCTTACTTCCAGGCAGACTTTGTTTTCACATTGACTTTCAGTCCGCACCCTATGCAGCTGAACGGCTTGCCCTGCCGCGCACCGTCCGGGAGCGGTGGTACCCGGATCGAGTCGCCTTGACCGGTTCGGTATGACACCATCGTTTCCGCGTACTCAGTCGGCATATGTCCAAAGGCAACAACACCCGAGGGGGCCGAGCTTCCCAAAGCAGAATCGCGAAAATTTGTCGAGGCCACCTGGCTAGGCGCTTGTTTGGCTGGGGTAGAATATTCCGGGGTCGCCACAGCCAGCTCTGGCCGGCTGTTTTCGCTCACTATTTCCCGGTGCCTTAAAACGCGGTCCCAGTTGGCCTTTCCAAGGCGCTCGGCAAGAGCGGTCTTGCAATGAGGATATCGCCAACGAATGCGGTCAACGAAGTTCATGGAAGGATCCCACGTGCTTAATTGAGCAGCGCTGGCTGCAGATTCGATATTGACGGGGCCGACATGATCTTCTTGGAACCTGGAGCCCAAGTCCATGAGACACTGGGTGTCCGTAAGAAGATCCTCAGCGATTTCTTCCAAGTCGTTAGTTCCAGCTTGAGACGAAGTGTCGCTGCTCGTATCGGAGTCAGAGTCTCCAGTATCGTCATGTTCAATCATGAACTTGATCTTGTCCGCCGTAACTCCGATTTCAGTGATTCTAGTGACCCATCTATCACGATGTTCTTGGGTGGCATGTAGAGCCAGTCCTGCCAACATGAGCGTTTACATCATTAAAAGGACCAAAGATATGAGACATACTTTTGGTCAAGGTTTGTGAGACGCTGAAGATCAACCGTAAAGTAGTTGACCGGGCTCTTCGAGATTTATCGAGTGTCTTATCTAGCAAGCCATCGCTTACTCCATAGCCATCTGCCCATAGCACCATGTAGCTCTGGCTTCGTTGCAGGCTGATCAAGACGGATTTGTCGACCAATGCATCACCGGACAGTCCCGCAATGATATCGCGAAAAAGATCGGAGCATGATGCGTACAGTTGCGCAATCAAGGGCGGCTCGTCTGGATGATCTCCAGGATCACGAATTTTGCTGATGGACTGTTGCCATTCAGTGACTCGGCTTACCCCCGCCATCGCCTATAGAAGAAGTCGTATCCAAAAAGCAAGCCCCAGCGGCCCCTCTGCTTCCTGATTCAAGCGGCTAAAGCTATGGCAGCTCTTCTCAGTGCAGATGGAATAGGGTGTCGATTCTTATATTTTGTGAACGTAGGCTTGAGAGGAGTTCCTAGTCAGACTCGTGGCTGCGTGGTGGCGGAGTAGATAAATCAGCCTGTCACCCCGCCTGAGCTGAAAGATGCAGCATCTGGACATCTCATTGGACGGCATAGCCACCGACCCTTTGTCGATAGCGTGTTCGGCATGTTGAATGAATTCGCCTCTCACAGACCGATAAGTTGTATTTCTTTCCTCGTCCATCCATTAGTTGCCATATTCGAAACCGCATCCATGGCAGAACTAGCGCTCGCGATATTGCCCCTTTGCATTGGCACCATCAAGGGCATTGCAGTGGCTCGAAAGAGGCTCAAGGTCCTCAGACACCATGATAGTGAGGCTAAGCGCCTGCAAAAGAAATTCAGGGCCCAGAGCGCCGTCTTCATGGATGAAATGCAACTACTTTTACAGGAGGCAGTAGGTCGAGACGAGGCTCAGGCTCTGATTGAAGACACCACAGATACTCAGTGGAGCTCCCAAAGGTTGGAAGGCGAGCTGAAGCGGTACATGGGCAGGAAGTACGAAGACTTCGAAGAAACAATGACCGAGATTCGGGATTGCACCGTGAATCTGAACGAAAAACTGAATATCGACATGGAGGATACCACCAGCCGGGAGGTCAAAGTATGTCACCAATATCTGACCATTGCCGCTGTGGTCTGGTAGTTGTGAATTACTGACAACTCGATGGCTTTAGATCAATACATCCGAGCGTATGCGCCAAGCGGTCCACGTTATGATGAAGAAGTCTAGCTATCAGACCACTCTGGGGGAACTCAAGGAGTCGATTCAAGAGCTGAAGAGACTGCGCAAGACAGCAGCGAAGATCCAACAATGCCCGTCCAAGTCGAACCCAAAGCGGACACGGCCACTGCCTGAATCTTTTCAACAGGTCGCACAGCACTCCAGGTCGTTTTACGATGCACTCCGATCGTTCTGGTCGTGCTTTCAGGCCCAGCATACGAGCCATGACCTGCGTTTGTTGTTGGATTCTCGAAAGGACGGAAGTCTGAGGGTAATCGTGCGCTACCGAACCCAGACTGGCTTTGAGATCAAAGAGTAGGCGAAATCAAATCATTGAGTGATGCAAGGATCAGACTAGGCTGACACGATAGAAAGTGGCCTCGTTGACTTGTTTGTTCGTTCTCAAAGTCTGAGCCTTGTCCATATCACAATACCGTCCACATGCGCAACTGTTTCGACTTGCTCTGGTGGCGAGGAGAGACCGAGTAAGTCCAGGAGAGTCAGGTTCTCAGAAGATTGCGTATCATCAACTGCCATTATCGACAAGATTGGTGATACACTAGCAACACATCCAACCGACGAGACGGGCCCTAAACCGTTAGACCTGTGTTCGTCAGGAGACATGTGCACCCGATTGTGTACACAGAGCAATCGCTGTGGCGGATATCTGGATACGCCCGAGCACTTAAGGCATCATCTCTATCCCGTCTGCGGCCAATCTTGCGACCATACGCAGTGCTTCAATCCCAAAAGGCTCGGGGAACCCGCCACCTTGGACCATATCTTTGAGCTCCCGGTCGAACGCTCCATTTCTGTTCCCGCACAGCTTCGCCTTGCGCTCTCTCTGGTCAAAGGGGTGCTCCAGTTTCAATCAACACCATGGCTGCAACCGTTGTGGCGCCTGCAGGACCTGTCCTATTTCCAGATAAACGAGGGTCTAGCGGCGTCCCTGGACACTCTACACATCGGCACTGAGCTCACCAAAGGAAAGCAGCGCGACACCGTCATGGCCAATGGGTCCGAAGACCTTGCGCAAGCACAGTTGGTACACGGTGTCCGCAATCTGACCATGCACAGTCTCGGGGTCGCTCTCCTCCAAATCGGACAGTGGGACTCCCTGAAGCCGGACGACATTGTGGAAGTGCGGCGCATCGCTGATCTTTCGGCGCGTGACTCTCGACTTGGACCAACGTTTCAAAGGCTCACTCAGCAATGCCTGGACTGCGACTTTGGTTTTGGCAAGGATCTCAGTCAGCCCGAGCTGCAGAGCGCTATTTACCGAGACGTAGCCTGTGAGCTGGAGGGACTTATCCATACGCTGGAGGGAAGGCCTTCTGGATCGATCATGGCTTCCTGACCTATGCCTTTCCAATTCTAATGTCCTAGGAATACGAAGTTTACCTCCTCGATGGGTTGGTCTTGGACACGACAGCTAGTGACGAAGAGATCCATCGTCTCTCTTCTATTTCTTGTTCAAATAGCCGAGACGACATGGAAGCCAATTGCTGAAATACGATCACGAAGGTAGGAAAAAGCTGCGCAAATCGATCGGCTTCATGCAGAACGTTTAAGCTCACGGCGAATCTGCACGTATGTGTGTATCAGATTCGAAACGTGTTCCCTACAGCAAATCGGCAGGAAAAAGAGGAACGTTGATACCGGTGCAAACTCAAAACACCCACCCACGTCTTACCTAAGCAGACAGGCCGGCACCTATCCTCGAATTATCAGTCGTTAGAACAGTCAACTCGAACCATAAGACTGCTTTCTTGGACAGTCCTTATATGACGACAATCGGGGTTTCGAAAGTAATGGTACCACAACCGGAAATTGACACAATTATGCAAGTCAGGAGTAACTCATTGATAACATGGAATAATGCTCTCTGGATTATCTTTTAATTCATAAACTTGCCGCCGCAACCACCACAGAGCTCGGCCGAGACTTCCTTTTTAATATAATCGTGTAAATCACTGTTTCGTGTCATGGCTTTCACTTGCTGGGGCTTCAGGCATTTCAGTCCACACACGCTACATGTGTGCGTGCTGCCAGGCATTATGATGGGTATACCGGTAGAAGCGCAATTTTCTGTTTGCAAAAGAAGAAGAAACGGCCGAATTAGCTTTGACGTTTCGACAGAAAAAAGTGACATGCAAGCATGTTGGAAGAGACAGAAGGCGCAAGGAAAATACTTACCGAACGAGTGACCATTATGACACCGCGACGTGCGACCCTCCAGTACCAGCATACCGCCACAAAACACACAGGACTGAACAGTGGCGACCTCCTTCAACTTCTCCCTAGTCGCCGTCCGGGCTGAGGAGTTATTGGCATTGACCGACAGCAGGTCGCTTGCCCCCGGCACGGACGGTCCGCCGCCGTACATCCACTCCCACATGCGACCCTCGGTACTGAGCTTCTTCATGGCTAAGACTCGGTCGTCGATGGGGACGATGTTGGGCCCGAACAGCACGCGGCACCGCATGCCGCCAAACGTATGGCGCTCCGGCTTGATGGTGCTGTTGAGCGTGATGAAGACGGCGTGCGTGCCGCCTCCGGGGCTGGCTGTCATGCCCCAGGTCCGGAGGCGCGTCATGTTCACCTTCTCCATACCGGTCAGACGGTCGAGTTCCCCCAAGTACTCCGTCTTACTGAAATCCTCGATGGAGCCCCACTCCGATCCGTCGTCGTCCAAATCGTCGTCCTCATCAGAGTCGTCGTCCTCTTCCTCTTCATCGCCTGCAGCATCATCGTCGTTGTCACCTTTAGGCAACTTCCCCTCGGGGTTCACCGGCCGGTATGCTAGTGCAACGGGCTGTTTCTCCTCAATGAACTGGGTCATCTCAGTGACCCACTTGGGCTTGGTATCCGGGTTGTCTGGATCGGAAGCAATGGGAAGGTTGGTTTGGTACCAATCATGATTCGAGGCCGTCGCCGACAGTCGAACCAAAGAGAAATAAGGAGTAAGTGTCGACTCGGAGAAGTTGGGTGGATGGATTATCATGCCGGTGATGGGGTTGGACGCCTGTTCCGCCTCTTCATTCGAAGCATAGTTAGTACCACAAACCTCGGCTGAATGTGGCGTGGTCACCTCCGGGAGCGCTGAACTATCGAAGGCAACTTGGAAGGGCTGGACTCTAGCCGGCGTCGCGATGATGCCACGGCATGATCTGGCGCCTTCAACAGTCCACACCTGAGACAATGAAGTCAGTGCTGAACAGGCGTTGCGGTTGATGTAAGACTCACCATATCTTCCCATTGGAGAAATGCGTCGGGCCCCAGATGAATACAGATCCCACTGGAATCAGATGATTGAACATTGACTTTGGGTGTTTCCATGTGTTTCCATGCTCGCACGGTGACTTCCCGGAAGCCAACATAATTACTGGTGATATACGACAAGATGCATGTCTTGTGGGGGCCTTTCCTCAACCAAGGGCTCCAGCGGAGAGCAAAAGATGATCCCTGGGGAGAATAATCAGGATGGGTCGGCTATAGATACGTCAATAATAGATCATATTGGAGTGCTTGTTTCACTGGAATAAGCAAACTTACATCACCTTTAGGGTGTGGACCTTCGGCCACGAACCGAGCCACTTCCTCGACCCTCCATTCACCGGCACTGCCAGACGGTGCTGCAGGGTCGTGCCTGGACTGCACAGCCAGAATAACGATCTCATCTTCGTCATTCACATACGCCAAGAGACTTCCAGGGTCTTTGGTCGCACTTGCCCACGCAAACGACGTGATGCGCTCCTTGGAGTAGTCGGACTCGTGTCCCTTGGCCCGGGGCACAAGCAGACTGTCGCCCACGCTCCACGGGACGACCCAGGAGCTCACGGTCCTGATGTTGCGCCCCTTCATCTTTATGGTTCCGAGCCCATCCGATACCCCTTCGCAGAAGATGGTGAGCGCCCCCGTGCCCGTGAGGACAGCCAAAACCGAGCGGCGCATGAGGCCCAGGCCGCCGGGGGACCACTCGACCGCCACGGCATGGTTCAGGGAAGTGCCGAGGTTGGCCACGAGGCTGACGCCGGCGCCGAAGGTGATGGGAAATTCCGGGAACTCCTGCTCGGCCGCGGTGAAGAGGTGCCGGTTAAGCTCCGGGCGCCGGGTCTCAACGACGGGGAACCGGAAGGTCACCTCGTGGTACTGCCGTTGCGTCTCAAAGTCGGATCCAAATGCTGCGGCCGCGGTGGTGCCCGCGGACGGAAACTCAGGGAAGTAGAGGTACACGCAGTCATCCGAAGTGATTGCAAGCTCGGCGTCGGGCGACCATGCAATGTTGTGGGTCGTCAAGGGGACGGCGTTCAAGCCAAAAGACTCCAGCGATAAAATGTGGCTTCGATCTTGCGCCGACATATTGTCCGGGACCCAGTACGAAGTATCGCTGAGGAGTCAAAGGTCGCCGAGAAGTCAAGGTTAATTATGGATAGAGCAGAGAGATCAAATGATTGAACATCATCTCTATTCACGAACGCATCTGAATGTTGTGTTCCTGGCTGATTCCCGAATCTTTCATCGTGATGGGGATGGGGTGCTTCTGGAATTTGCAGTTGCCACAGATTGAAATTTGGAACCCGACCAAACACCGATTTCCGAAAGGATGCAAACTGAGGAATCTGTGCATTGATCAATCAAGCACTATTCAAATATTGTTGACTGTTATTATCCGTTTTTGACTTCTCTTGCTGCTGTTCAACGCTGTGAATTTCAAGGCGTGCAGTCTGCCGCCACTGGTCGGCAGCTGGCGCATGTTCCGTCGCCCATAAAATGTCATATACAGAATCCGCGACACATTACTATAGACCACGAGAAAGCCCGTTATTCGATCTTTTCTTTACGAGTACATCGTAATTGCTTGAAGGTTGAGATATTTTGTTTTACTACGGTCATTTATGTATATGGCTCTAGTCAACGCCCATGTTTGATGTCTATATCGAAGTTTCGAAGTACGAGCCCAATCCCCATACAGCAGCGCATCCCACCAAAGCGGTTGCGCCCACCAACTTCTTGGTCCACCAGTTGTCATCGTTCAAAGGTTTCGCAGCCTGCACCTTCCTAGTCGCTGCCTTGACATGGCTCTCGTTCTTTGCGGCCATCTCTTCGTCGCGCGCTAGCTCGGAGAGCCGGGCAATGGTCTTGCTGAGAGAGATCAGCTCATCGTCGATCATGGTCGTGTTCCTAGTCCCGTCAATCTCGACGTTCTGGACGTTGCCAAAGAAGTCCGTCAGCAGGCGGCTGCGGGCCGCGTCCGCACCGCCCTTGAACAGGTCGTATCGCACGCCGGCATGCGAGTGAATCTTCTCGTAGCTGTAGCTGTCAAATAGGTCGCCAATTGTCTTCTTGCTGCTGGTGTCCCGGACCTCTGACTCAAGGAACTCGAGGTTGTAGTAGGTGTAGCGGTCGATGACAGCGACACCGACGTCGTTGTCGGCGTGGTGCGAATAGGAGGACTGGTCGAGCTCGGACGAGCCGGTCGCAATGATGTTGGGCGAGTACAGTTTGCTGTACATGGTGTTGGCCTGGCACGTGTCGATCATAAAGAGAATCTCGTGGTATCGCTTCTTCTCCCACATCTGCTCGAAGGCGTCGGCAAGATCCGGGGCGCCGATCTCTTCGGCATCTTGAAACTTGAGAAACTCGTTGCCGCCGTGTCCCGTCATGTAGACGAAGATGTTGCTGCGGTCATCCGTAAGTAGCCGCTTACTCCGTGGCATCTCATCCCCCACGCGATCCGTCAACAGGCGAATGAAGTTCTCGACGGTGACCTCGTAGCCTCGGTAGTCGACTTCGATGTTGTCGCCGTATAGATCGACAGCGCGGTCTGAGTTGCTGTAAACGGTGCCGGGGAATGCATTCCTGGGGTTGCAAGCCATATCATCTGGCAGCATCAGGATGATCTGAGAGTCTGGAATTCCGAGTCGCTTGACGGTTCGGTACATAGATAATACATTGGCAAGGTGGCGGTAGTTGAACCAGAAGCGCGACGTGCCCACCAAAACTGCCCAGTTACTGGTGTGCAGGCCAGCGACTAGAGTCAGCAGCGGCGCCAACAGCAGCGCCAAAGGGAGCTTCATGGTGAAGGATGGTTTGTTGTAGTTGGTGATAGTAGACAGAGGCGGGAGCCCCTTGGTTGGGTCGGAGTAACGCAATAGGTAGGGTCAGACTGCTGAATAATTAAATCCCAATTGACAACAATTGACAACAGGGGCAGTGACAACATGGGTACTTAGGTGCCCACTAAAATACAGAGTGAGAGAATCGGCTTAGCTAATACAAAGGTAACCTACGCAGTACACCTAGCGCTAGCTAGCGGGAGTGACCCGAGCAGGGTGGCAGGCAATCGAAAGTGACTGAGTGAAGTACTCATCGGCCAACTATGGAACATTGGCACCTGGTAGAACATCTCCAACAATGCCGGCAAAACGTTGTGAATGCCTGAAGACAATTGCTGCACATCATCAAATCCATACGGTTGGATTGGCGTGTTGTAAGCTCCAAAGACGAGGCAAGACATAGAAGCTGCATTAGTCTAAGCAATGATATATGCCTAAGCTACGATCATAGTTAGTAACCTAGAAGGTACCCGAGATTATTTAGAAAACCCGCCTTCCATCAACTCCCATGACTCTCGGTGCCAATTACTGAGTCAATCATGAGTATCGTTTCAGCATGTCGCACATGACTTATGCCAGATAACAGACACCATGGGAAGGAATCATGCTCCCTCAAATCGAACATAATTCAAACCTATGCTCCCTGGGCCCCATGATGTTTAGCAGGCAGGATAGACATGGCCCGTACGATGGCTCGATGGGAATAGCCACGAAGTGCCCTTCCAAGTCAAGCCGGTCTTCCCATGCCACCGGCTGACTCCCGGCCTCCCGTCTTCAAGGTAGATATCCACGCTTACGTATGAGCCTGGCTTGATGTGGCTGTAAACGATGCCAGTCTCGATGGTGATAATGCGGCCTTGGTCGCCCGAGGCGGGGAGTCGTGAAGCGCGTACCGTTCTAGAAATTAGCCCGTCATATACCAGCGGCTGGAATCTTACATCCACAGTATATGATTCTCCCAGATCGGACACGCAGGCGGGGTCGATGTCACGGAGGTCAATGCTGAGAAGCATACTCTCGCCTAGATTTGCTACGCAGACCGAGTCGTTCCGTGGCAGTCTTACATAACCAGGACAACGGGGGTGTTGGTATGGACAGAGCGACCCCAGGGCCCAATTGAAGCAGGAAGGGGAGGAATAGACTTGACAACAGCATCGTGTGAATCGTCCAAAGTGGGTGCAGTTAGTCAAAATGCCGCGTAGGTGAGGAGCACGGTAATGCCAATTCAAGAAGCAGTATATATACAGCCAGGATTCTTCAAGTTGCCTGGAACGCTTGACCTGTTGAATGCAATATTATCCAGGACAGCTGGTTTCTCATTGAAATCAACTTTTTGTGTTGAGGCAGATTTGGATGCACCTCCATCGTGGTCTTGAACGGTACCAGCTCCCTGGTAAACGTTGTTATCCATGCTTTGGCAATTCGCTGCGAAGAACCAGAATTTGCCATATCATGTTCAAACACTATTTCGTGGCTTCGCCTGGAGGAGCAGCATCTATCATCACATTGTTCTATTGGGTATTAGGTATGACAAAGGATGAGAGGGAAACAGAGAAAAGACTGATATACGCTAGAGTCCATGCCAGTCTTGTTTCCCATCGTTATCACCGTGTCAGCCGGAGTCAGCTACCAGCCGTCTCATAAGTCCAACGCCAGTGGCCACGGAAAATCATACTGGCTCAGACACACGATCTCTTTCCCTGTCGGAGAGATGGGCTGAACTCTAGGGACTCCAGGCTTTACCCAAACGCGTGGATGAGGTGCGAGCACATAGAGAATAGTGCCTGCCCTGAAAATGAAGACAAACCACCGTCCCCAGCCAAGCAGCGCACTGTAACTGTGTAAGATGCGAAAAGGCACACAGATACTGTCGTGGCTTTGGGGGTCTATTAGCTGCGGCATCTCCTGTCTGGGCCGCGGCAGAGTCCTGGGAATGCTCATGCAGGGGAGCCACTCATTCTAGTTTGTTGATTGTGGAATATCGTAACACCATGATATGTAGATGGTGCATTGCATTACTCCCAATTAATAGTTAACATATGCACGTTTTTCGCTTCGATCGATGTGCATTCATTAAGTGGTAAATGTGTATATTTCGTGTTGAAGTGACTAAATAAAAATGACGGCCCTGCCCTGCAAGCACTAAATCGCGAGCCGAGGCTTGGCTTGAACTGTCGGGTGGTGGATTAGTAGCAGATGACATGGAAATCAAGCTCTTTGTTGCATCAAAATATTGACGATTGACCAATGCCCGGAATGGACGCCTGGGGCGGTTAAGCACGATGATGGAATGTGAAAAGGAAACAGAAACGGAAACTCGAACACTTGCAGTCAAGCACCCAAAGCTGATGCAATGCCCCCGCATCTGATTCCAGACACCCCGACACCCGACCAGTATACCTACCTGACTTCCAAGACTCCCCAAACCAAACCTCCCAAGACACCCAAACACCAAACCAAACATGCATGTGTTTGATGCACTAAAATAAAAGCTGTACATACTACGTCGTACAGGGCCCTCCAGTGACCCCTAGTGGCCTCCGACTGCCCGGGATTGGACCAGTCAAAAGACCATTCTTCGGCTTCGGACACCACAGAACACCACAGAGCACCACGTTCCAGCTGCTAGTGGTCCTAGCCTCCCCGCTCATTTCAAGGGTCCTGGTCCAACTGATCCATCCATCTTATCCCAGTCCAGTTTGATCCTCCACGGAGCCAGCAACGGACAAAAAACGGACATAGTTGGAGCTAGAGAAATCGACAAAAGCGAGAGAGGGCAGATCGAACTGCCACCGCCGTCGTTTGGACTGCCACTTTCCCCTTAGGTTAGCTAATGACAAACGGCGACGGGTAAAACTTTGCGCTGTCTCATCACTCTCTCTCTAGGTATCTCTCTCACATCTATTTTTGAGTTCGTCCAGATTCATCCACCACTACCGCCCTTGGTGCAAGGCACAGGCACGAACGCAACCCGCAGCAAAGCAAGACAACGGGACGATGCTGAAGGTTTGGAACTGCAGAGGTTCCACTGCTACTTGACTGATGATCGCCCAATCCGGTCGTCATCCCCTTACGATATTATCCAATTTACCAGTCCATCGGAGAAAGCACTTAGACTAAACAGGCACATACAACTACGGGAGCCTCACCGTTAAATATATCTCTCGTACGGCCGACGGTGGTCTGACTCGCGCAGCTAAAACGCCGTATACCAACTCCACGACGACTGCACACCACCATACGTTCATCTTTCTCCCAGGAAGTAACCTATCTCGATTCAACCACTACAACCTTCCCACGACCTTTCTGCACAGAACCGAGACGACATACCATGGGCCGCCCTCCTGCCTATGTTTTCATCGTGAGGCATGGCAACCGTCTCGATGCCGCCGACAAACAATGGCATTTGTCCTCGCCTACTCCCTACGATCCGCCCTTGACTTACGGAGGATGGCTGCAGTCGAGGATGGTAGGTGCTCGCATAGCATCCATAATACAAGATCGCGAGACCGAGGAAGAAGCAGCCGCGGCAATCAACCAGACGCCGCGTAAAAGACGGCGTTACAATGTCATCCTGCACAGCTCGCCTTTCCTCCGGTGCGTGCAGACCTCGATAGCCATTAGTTCAGGTCTGGCATTGGAACCTTCGTCCTCGCCCTCTCGCACCCCTACCGGCGGACAGTCGCCTCGCACAAGGCCTACCCGGGTGAACCAAATCTCGTCCTTTTCAAACCCAGCGCCCTCGCGAACACGACCTGCACTGCCGATCGAGAATGAGTCGAGCACTACCACCCAAAACCCAATCCACATCAAACGATCGGTTCTCCGACTAGACCCCTTTTTGGGTGAATGGGCATCACCCGATTACTTCGATCACATCACCCCACCTCCAAGATCAGCACTCATGCTTGCATCTGCAAAGGCCGAATTGTTACGGAAGGAAGACTACAATAATTACGCACACTTCAACGCGAAGCCGGTGCCCAGCACACCCAGCGCCCTGTGGAACTCGCCCTCGTTGCGTAGCCCTCTCGCGACACACGCCGAGTCTGCTGACGATAGCCACACCGGATCTCCTGGACTAGATAGTCTCTCCAAGCTGGACGAAGCACTTCCTAGCCCGGCTTTGAAGTCCCCCTTAGGGGCACCACGCCGCGGAAGCGCGTCCACCATACCCGTCGGCTACAGTGCACCCACGCCACCTTATGCAGTTTCGGTAACAGACCCTATACCTGTCGGTTATGTGGCTCATGCCCGAGATGCTTGTGTAGATATCGACTACCAATGGGATTCATCACGCGACAATCTTGCCTGGGGTGACGGTGGTATCCTGCCCGAAGAATGGGCGGCGATGCACCAGCGTTTCAGACGGGGCTTGAAGCGATTAGTTGAATGGTATGCGACGACTGATCGACCTGGAGAAATGGTGACTAAAACATCTTGCAAGGTCAAGATGCCCAAGGGCAACGGGGCCCAAAGCGGGTGCGCAATAGACGAGGGCGACGACGATGTCGAGACCGAAAACATTGTGGTGTTGGTGTCACATGGTGCTGGCTGCAACGCGTTAGTGGGTGGCGTGACCGCTCAGCCCGTGCTGGCCGATGTTGCCATGTCGTCTCTTACCGTGGCGAGAAGGCGGCCTATGTATGACGACGTCAACTCGATTGATCCCAGTGCCCTGGCGTCTCTAGACGATGCGTTCTCGCGGCGGAAGATGTCCATTCCGGACATGTACGAGATGACCCTGTTCGCGAACAGCGATCATCTTGTGCCAGGGGCTGGGTCGCTAAGTAGGTCCCCCAGCATCAACGGGGGCGCCCGCGGACGGTTCAACGGGCCACTCTCGCCTGCCCGGCGAGAGGTCGGCCTCGGGGCACAGTACGGGCAGACTTCGCCGGTACATCGCAGCAACTCGGTGAACGCATCCCTTGGCAGTATGCGGCGGTCCTCGCAGGCCACCAGCTTCAGCAGCAGAGCCAACCAAGCCGATAAGGGCGGCATCACGGTGGGGAGTGGCGTAACCACTTTTATCAAGTCGGCTCGATCGAATTCCATCGGACTGTGGGAGCCCCCACAAGAGGCAGAAAAGGGTCAAGATGACCTTCCCCTCATGCTCAATTTCGAGCATGAAAAGGAGGTGAACAAGCCGGCACCATTGGATTTGGATAAGGCAACGGACGAGAAAGAAAAGAATAACGGTCATCTACCCGTTCAGCCCCTTGAGACCGCCGTTGTAGGCAGCGCCGATGAAAAGGCGTCGAAACCGCCCAGTGAAGAGCGCGACGCCTCGGATAGAGCGTCGTCTCCAAGCCTTTGGGGTGGCGGCGGCGGTAGCGGTGGCGGCGGAGGAGGAGGGCTTTGGGGCACACCGCGACCACCGGGAGAAGCCGAGCGAATACGCGATTTGTCGTCGAGTAAGAGACGGTGGACCGTTAATGAGCGTTGAGATGGTAATGCGCCGCACTGCATATGGAGGCGTTAATTGGGATTATGAATTAGCCGGTTTGCATAGCCCTCTCCCCCCTTGAAATAAGAAGAATGCGCTGTCATATTTTCAATAACATTCTGTGAGCAATCTATCATCATCCCTCTTGCGCTGAAGCTCGGTTTTTGGCTTGCACTTGTTCTTATAGCCTGTCTACCGGTTCGGTTCTTTGATTTGCCCTTCTGAGTGAAGTTGGGCCAGTATGACCTCATGAGCTTTTGCTTGGACCCGACTTCCCAAAACGATCTGCGGTGTATCTATTGGTGTATGCAGAATTGGCGCAGTGCAAGCCGCACCCAAACTAGCGCAAGGGGTTGGAAGTCAGATTTAGCCTCCCCCTTGGCTTGGGCTTGGTTGGTCGGACGCTGCTCCTTTAACCCGAGAAAAAGCAAGCAGAGACGACGGCAATTGGACGATGATGGTGGTCCAATTTGCACGTTGCACTGCTGCAGTGTGCTGGGGTGCATGCAGTGCAGGAAGGCCATATGCATATAGTTCTTGCAGACTGGCGTACATACGTAATTCAGTATGAAGATGGGTACATGTGTATTTACCACGACTCGCAGCCTGCTGGGGTCAAGTTGGCAATTCTTCATTTACGTGTTACGACGATTCAGGAGTTGGGTGACGGGGATCAAGTCAAACCCCTGCAGAGTCAGTCTCGATAGTGATCAATTTGATAGATTGACGGATCTGATAAGAAAGATCAGTCTCGACGTTAAGGTATCTCTCGGCCCAGATGACAATGTCAGCCGAGGCACTGACGTCGTTGGGGGGGACTTTGGTGGGGGACAATGCGTTCGCCCGCCATATTTATTCAAATTCAGCACCAGGCAGTGGTACCGTAATTGACTTCACCCGACAGATCGGTAGGTTACGGTGACATTGAGAAATGCGAATGCATTCTGTAGGTTGAATCGGCTCTCGACGAAACGATCAATTGAGGTTCATTCGAACACCCGACCCCCCTTTTCACAATATGATGTTGGCGGCCCTCTAAATTAATACTTCAGTTGGGCGAACTGGCGATGACCAACCAGCCCGACTCACAGACAGACACGCCAAAACCGTGTTGAATGTATTGGTTGGAGCCCCCCATGCCGAGAGACTTGGAGCTTCCGTAACCCCGGACCTCCGCATACTTGGCCTCTCCAATTTGTCCAATCTCTTGGGACAGTCATCACCAAGACTAAGACTGCCTTGCCCGTCTGCCTGCTGACCAGAAGTTGTGTTGTTGTTGTTCAATCATCCTTCATTCCATTGCACCAGCCCTCCAAAGCCCACTGCCCACTTAGTACCGATTCGTGGGGAAGTGGGTCGCGATCACAAGCCGAGGGACGACACTCAATTGGCAACACAGCACGGGACTTTGGCCCGGACTTGACACATCCCTCCATCCAGCTCAGTCACTCAACCAGCCAGCCAGCCATTTTTGGTTACTTGCGGCGCATCATCTTCCCACCACGAGAAAACCAACAAAAATTCTCGAGCAGGACGCATAATTCCAAGAACAGGAGCTCGTTTCTTTACTTCCCATCCTCGACAACCCAGCTAGCTCTTCTCACTCCTTCCTCTTCCTCTTCCACCAGCAGCCTCCCCCCAACCCCTCCAAAGCCAGACAAAAACCACCAACAACAATATGACCTCCGACCCGCCCCCCAACCCCGGCAGCATCGACTCCAAGCTGCGTTCCGCCGTGCCCGCGCCCGTCGCCAACAAGCTCCCGCACATCCCCGACAACACAGATGAGCTCAAGAGCGAGCTGAAGGCCGAGGCGAAAGCCGCCGCCAGCAGCGGCATGTCCCAGCTGCGCTCCTTTGCCGCGGGCGGCTTCGGTGGCGTCTGCGCCGTCGTCGTCGGCCACCCCTTCGACCTCGTGAAGGTGCGCCTCCAGACCGCCGAGAGCGGCGTCTACAGCAGCGCTATCGACGTCGTCCGCAAGAGCATCGCCCGCGACGGCCTGCGGAGGGGACTCTACGCTGGTGTCAGCGCGCCGCTGGTGGGTGTCACACCTATGTGTAAGCGAGACCTTCTTACTCCCTCCTCGTCGCAGTCTTCAATGTCTGTACTGACCCTTATTTGATTTGGCAGTCGCTGTGTCCTTCTGGGGCTACGACCTAGGCAAGCAGATTGTCACGTCGGTCTCGACGCCCGAGATCAACCCGACAACCGGCCGGCCGACGCAGCTCTCCATTGCTCAGACCTCGGCCGCCGGCTTCTTCAGCGCGATTCCCATGACGGCCATTACGGCACCCTTTGAGCGCGTCAAGGTGATCCTGCAGGTCCAGGACCAGAAGCGCCAGCCGGGCGAGAAGCCCAAGTACAACGGCGGCATGGACGTAGTGCGCCAGCTCTACCGCGAGGGCGGTGTGCGCTCCGTCTTCCGCGGCTCCGCGGCGACCCTGGCGCGCGACGGGCCCGGTAGCGCCGCCTACTTCGCCGCCTACGAATATTGCAAGCGGAAGCTGACGCCCGTGGACCCCAAGACGGGCAAGCCCAGCGGCGAGCTCTCGCTGCTCGCCATCACCGCGGCGGGCGGCGCCGCGGGTGTCGCCATGTGGATCCCCGTCTTCCCCGTTGACACGGTCAAGTCGCGTCTCCAGACGGCCGACGGCAACCCCACGCTCAAGGGCGTCATCCGCGAGATCTACGGCCGGGGCGGCGTCAAGGCCTTCTTCCCGGGCTTCGGCCCCGCCCTCGCGCGTGCGGTGCCGGCCAACGCGGCGACCTTCTTGGGTGTCGAGTTGGCACACCAGGCCATGAACAAGGCTTTCGGTTAAAAGCAAGCCGACCAATCAAGAAAAGAGACACAACCATAAATAGGGCCCCAAGAAACCCAGAGACTGAGGAAACGAGACGGATTCAGGGGTGGATAAAGTGAAGGTATTCTTGGTACCTAGACAAGATTCGGGCAGGACCGATACTGCCGGTATTAGTTGGTTAGCTGATTGCTCAGGCGATGAAGCATGCACAATGCTTCCTATAGACGCACGATGGCTTGAGTAGGAAGAAAACGAATCGGGGCGATCAACAGAAGCTCCCCAGCAGCAAGCAGCAATTGACTCGCAGAGGTGGATCGGGTCGACCATACTCACTCATATAGATAGCGTAGACATGGGCGAGAACATGGTGGATGGATTTTGTCTTTTCAAACTTAGACGCGATATATCATGTATTCACGTAGTCGTTTAGACAGCCCGCCGTGTTTAAATATAGAACAACCTTGTCTTGAGTTCGTTCGTCATGCATTTGGTCGCATCGAAATTGGCTTTTGCCCTGTGTACGATGTATCGCTCATCCCTGTTCCTGGACTAACTACGAAAAATGGCACGTCAAGACCAAACTTAACAGTAACATCAGGCATATATCAAGGGTCTTATTTTTTTTCTTCTTATCTGCCGTTTCTACCAACTTTCCAGACACGTTACTCTACCCTATATATTCATAGCCGGATTAGGTCGTTAATGCTAATTTGGATACATACATGTACAGCTTATACAGTGAATATTTACTTGAACCCCGGACTCTTCGGAGCGAGAGAGCTCAGCCGGCCCATGCCGCACCAACATTGCGTGTCCCCTTCCCTCTCCATTTGCACCGTGCTGTCGATGCCGTGTTCCAGCAGGTAGTTGGCAACCCGTTCCCGGACGTCCTCCATATCCACCCCGCGCACCGCCGCCACATGGATCACACCAATCAGCTTCGTCCGCGAGTCGCAGTTGCCGGTTCGGTCGTCTTCCCAAATCTTAGGTACCGCATAAGACGCGACCCCGCGCACACCCGTGATGCCAGACAGCGTATTCCGCAGATTGTACTCGGTATCGTCGGGGTTCGTCAGGAGCAGCTTGTGGGCGGACGACTTGACGAGGGGGACGGCCGTCATGCCGATCAGATAGGCAATGAGGAACGAGGCCACGGGGTCCCAGCCGGACCAGGGAATGAAGTAGGTCAGGATCGTCGAAAAGATGACAGATGCGCTCCCGAGAGTGTCAGCCAAGATATGCAGATAGATGCCATGCATGTTGTCGTTATCATGGGAGTGGCCATGCGAATGGCCGTGCGAGTGACCGTGATCGTGCCCGTGGTCGTGTCCATGGTCGTGGCCGTGATGCGCATGGGCATGCGACCCAAAGGCGAAAATCCCCAATAAGTTGACGATTAAGCCCAACGTGCTCACCACGAACAAATCCAACAGGCGTTTCGTCTCTCTGCCCTCCATCAGTCGCTCGACGCCTTCGAACATGATTTCCACGCTGATGAGTCTAAAGCAATAAATTAGCATAATGGAGACACAGAGAAGATTTAATGTTGACGCACATCAAGAAAATACCGTTGGCGAAACCACTCAGTGTCTCGATCTTCCCGAAGCCGTAGGGAAACCTCTCACTCGGTGCCCATTTACTCATTACCGCGGCGAATAACCCAACCGCCAAAGCCACGCAGTCGAAGAACATGTGTATGCTGTCACTAAGTAGGCCCAATGAGTCGGTCACATAACCGTAGAAGGCTTGGACGGCCATGAAGGAGAAATTGACTCTGTCGCATAGTTGTTAGTGGCGCGTTCGTCGGCCCCTTAAAACACGATTAAGGTATCAAAAGCACTTACATCATGAAATAAAAGATGCGCCTCGAGTCCTTCTCGGTCATCACAGAATGTATAAGTGGCCACCGTGATGTGTACGGCAATAACAAGGCGGTAAACTTGGAGTGGTGCGCGTGGACGTGAACGTGGCCATGGTCGTGGGCGTGGCTGTGATTATGGGCATGATCATGCGCATGGCTGTGACCATGGCTATGGCCATGATCATGTCCGTGACTATGGTTGTGGTCGTGATCGTGGCCATGTCCATGATTATGCAGATCTGAGCGGCTATGGGCATGGCCATGTCCACCATGCTGGTGAGCATGATCATGACCGTGATCGTGGTCGTGGTCGTGGTCGTGGTGACCGGCGCCCGCGGGCGACCTATCGAAATAGGCGGAACCGTTTTGGCCGGGCGTGGCGGGAGATGCGTCTTGCACTGGACTTAACCCATTTCCACTGAATGCAGTGTTGCCCGAGGCCTTTCGAGAGAGCGGCGAGGGTCGGTTTTCTCGTCGTTGCATGGGCAGAAAGGAGTTCGCCTTGTACTGTGTCGTGCTCTGCGTATGCGCCGCAGCGGCAGCGGCATGGGAGTTGGAGTGGTCGTCGCCCTCGCTGTGGTACTGATCATAGCTCTGGCTGCGGCTGTGGTTGCTATGGCCGTTGGCGTAGGCGTTCAGGGACTCGAGGCTTTGGCTGTAGGAATGCATACTGGTGTTGCTGCCTCGATCGGATCGTCGCGAATGACCGAAGGTGGGCGGCGAGCGGGAGTGGGAGTGGGAGTGAGTCTGAACATGTTCGTGGCCATGATGAGCGTGGTTGTGGGGCAAGGGAGGTGTAGGGAAGGCATATGACGATGCCATGGTGTTATGGACAATTGCGAGTCACGCAGACGCAATCTATTCTATTGTGCCACTTCAATCAAGAAGCTTAATAGAAGAATGCGGCCTAGTGTCTGTCGTCGCAGCTGTCGGTGAGGTCAATGCGACCCCAGGCTTGTTAGCAGCTGCTGCCGTACTTCATAAGAAATTGGTTGTTGATTGAGGCAAAAGGCCGGCTGAGGATCCTATCGGTCAATGAGGCGAGAAATGGGTTTCTGGGTTATGGAATTTCGAATTTCGAACGGATTCGTCGTGTTGTCTCACCGAGAGACTTCTTGGAAATGTTCGATTGACCCGACACGTTCTCTTCGCGAAAGGGGGGCCGCACCGATAGCGCGGGACGGGGCGTAAGGTATGCAAAAGCGACGGGCCTGTTTAAGGGTGAAGGGAGGACGCAGGAGCGAAGTCGGGTTGTTCTAGTCCAGTCGGTGCCACCTTTATGATGTCGTGGCAATCAATGCATGAGCCAGCCCATTCCTGGTCGGTCTGACTGAAGATTGAGAGGGTCAACCGTTAGGAAGGAGATTGAGAGAAGCAAAGTCCGGAGGAGGAAAGAAGAGGCGGGATAGCAGGTAGATAGAAAGATAGATAGACCGACATGTTGTTGTCCTGCCCAATCTGGTTCGGGTCATCTTTCTTGTCTATCGCTAAGCTAATCTCCATGGCCCCTGTCTGCCTGTCCTGCTTGCTGCTGATGGCGAATAGGCTGCAGGGTTCGGGAAGTTGACAAGCACTAAAAATGGCGAAGCTGGGCATCCGTCTTGTCACCCTCCCATGCCTCCTCCACCCGTCAAGATGAAAAACTCCCTGCTCCATTCGGTTGAAACAACATCAATCATTCTCCAGTCGTACGAGAGGTCTGCGGACCGGGAGAAAAATAGAGGAAGATTGAAACAAGCAAGAATCTAGGTTAGGCTTCAAAGGCATTGAGAATAAACCTCAATACATATGTAGCCCAGGACCTTGAGGGCCATAGCAATACATAGTGGTAGCGACAGGTACATAAACTGGTAGCGTGCTTTCCCCATCTTGACATACCTAGAAGCAAGCGGTTTCCCCCTTCCCTTGCATCGTCATTCACCAACTGGATTGATCTTTAGCGGGGAAATCCAAGGCAAAGGGCCTCTGCAGGGAGGGTGCTGTCCAGGTACTGTACAGGGCCTGTCCAGGCTGTCTCCATTGAAGCTCCTGATTTGATGCCTGGCAGGTTTTACGCTAAAATTGACACATTGCTGCAAGGTCCCCCAATCGGTCCCCCCAATGCTACCGTGCACCGTGATTGAGCTGAAAGCGAATTGGCGGTTAGCCCGGGTAATCGCTGGTAGATGTAGTCTGCGGAGAAAAAAGCCCGTGCCGTCCTTCTTACCCTAACAGTCGCAATCTTCAATTGAGGCTTGGATTTATTGATAGGGCCAATTGGTCGAGTGAGTATACTCGGCTACATGTCATCTCAAGCTTGGAACCATAAACCACATATGAGATGAAGCTTCAGTGAAACCTTGCATAGGTAAGTTCAACTTCACAACTAACTTCACCTGGCTATCCACTTACTAATAGATTCCCTCCAGGAAACCAGAAAGGAAAGGACATCTTGCCACTTCACTTGGTGAAAGCTGGCCACACTGTCATACCAATGGCCTTCTGATGAGGACGCCTAGTGCAGCAACACATCTATCTCACCGTCAGACCCGTCATCTCTAGATTATGGCCGTCTCAGTCTTCTTCCTTGCGGGTGTCTTCCTTACGAGTATTCTGGCTGCCATTGTTGTCTTCGCAATCATGCTGCTTCCCTCGCGATATGTCAAGCACTCGCCAGCCACCAAGGAGTCAACTAGAGTTCACGTACTGGTGCTGGGTGACATCGGACGCAGCCCTCGTATGAATTACCACGCTCGGAGTATTGCCAGTCATGGTGGATATGTAGATCTCATAGGCTACGATGGCAAGTCATTGATTCCATGTATGAGGAACTTGTCAATTGCGAGCTAACTATGGATTCCCCCTTGATAGAGTCGCCCATTCTCCCAGCCCTTCTGAGCCATGAACGGGTCAACGTATATGGACTTGCCACACCTCCTCCGGCGCTCAAGTCACTACCGTTCCTGCTCGCCGGGCCACTCAAGGTCCTCTGGCAGATCTGGACTCTGATCCGAGTGCTCGGCTACGACACTCCCCCTGCACGCTGGTTGCTGGTCCAGAACCCCCCTTCCATCCCCACCCTGGCGATTGCCATGATCATATGCTTTCTCCGCAACACCCACCTCATGATTGACTGGCACAACTATGGCTGGACCATCCTCGCCGGCACTCGCGGAGCAGACCACCCATTTGTCAAGATCTCCAAGGCCTACGAATGCGCCCTCGGTCGGGCTGCGCCCACCGCCAACATCACCGTCACCCACGCCATGGAGAGGCAGCTGAAGGAAGCGCCTTATCATATCAAGACGCCCATCCTGACTTTACACGACCGACCAGCTGACATCTTCAAGCCTCTGCATTCCGAGATGGACCGACTGGCGTTCTTGGAGAAGCTACCCGAGACTGAAAACGTTGCCCGCGATATTATAGCCGGTCGGATAAAGCTCATCGTAAGCAGTACGAGCTGGACCCCCGACGAGGACTTTTCCCTACTCCTGGATGGGCTCGTCACGTACGCCAAGGTGTACACGACCCCCATTGTCGTCCTCATCACGGGTAAGGGCCCGCAGAAGGCCTACTATCTGGACCGCATCGCACAGCTCCGGCTGGAGGGGCAACTGCCCAACATCGTCATCAGCACGGCCTGGCTCGAGGCCATGGAGGACTACGCCACCTTACTGAGCTGCGCCGACCTGGGCGTCTGCCTGCACATGTCGAGCTCGGGCGTCGACCTGCCCATGAAGGTCGTCGATATGTTCGGGTCGGGCCTGCCCGTCGCCGCCTATGCCGGCTATGAGAGCTTCGGCGAGCTGGTCAAGGAGGGGGTCAACGGCTGCGGCTTCGAGACGGCCGATGAGCTGGCGGCGACCCTGGGACGGCTGTTCACGGAAGAAGGGTCGCACGAGTTGAAGCATCTTCGCGAGGGCGCCCGTAAGGAAGGCAGCTTAAGGTGGGACGAGGAGTGGGATCGTGTCGTTGGTCGCGTGCTTGGTGTGATTGAGTAGACTACAAGAACAGCAAATCGAATACCAGTGTTCTGCGCCCGCAATTCTCCAGGCTGCGACCCCCATGCCACTATACCAGGTTGATTGGTAATTATTGACATTCATTTATTGATAGTGATCAAGCACTGCGACAACATGGTTTGAACAAGAGACAAATCCCGATTGATGCATCCCACTAGTTTGTTTCCATCTCCAATGCTCTCTCATGGCCCAGTGATGGTGCAAGGGCTCATGATTTTGTCTTCCTCTTGCCCCATTCAGTGCTTTTGAATGCACTCCTCCACTACCCCTGAGCCCCGACCCCCATAAACCAAACCACCGGCGCCTTGTCCGTGAACCTCTTCTCATCCTCCTCGAATCGCTGCTTCTCCTCTGCCGGCGTCTGGGTCAGCATGTCGTTAACGGCGTCCATGTCCGGCCACTCCGCCTCGAAGATCATCGCGTACGGATCCGTATCCGCCCGAGACTGCAGGGCGCGGTAGCCCGTGAGCCCGTACGGTGTCCAGGCCGCGGCCACCGCGGGCACGTGGTGGGCCAGGTAGTACGTGCTGTTGAAGATGGGCGTCGCGGGGTAGGCGATCAGCATGGTTATAGCGCCCGCGCCGGTCCTCGTTTGCAAGGCGGCGACGGTGATGGGGCTGCTGCTGCTGCTGCTGCAGGCTAGTAAGGATAGATGTAGCAGGGTGTATAACATCATGTTTATTCTATATGTACCGAATAGCTATTTTTTTCTTTTTGGAAGACAGAGCAATCTCAAATGTCCAAGGGATAGTAGAGAGGGTGATTTATTTGGAGCGATCTCATCGGCGGCTCGGTCGAATACTGGACTTGAATCGAATGGCAACTGACGGACCTTTGTAAAAGATGGCAAGAAATACCACCGGCCCATTCTCTCTGTGATAAGGATTGTTCCAGTAATTTCATTTCGTACTCACAAAAACCCTCGCGTAATTACATTATGCTGGAGGGCTAAATAGCTTCAGATCATCTGATGGTTGCTGGTTGGCGTTGTATTCTGGCTAAATAGTAAGTAGCCATTACTCTCCTGACTGCTACCGTGGCAGTAATCGAATATCTCGGGACTTGAAAGAATGCACTAAGGTCAGGTGCATATGTCTTTAAACGTTTGGAACGAGTATGCTCTCAATGTGCCCCGTCCTGTAAAAGGTTGCTGCCTCAATACGTTAGGTCAGCAGGTATTTAAACTCAAATCGTCGCTTTGGTTAGTCTAGAACAAAGATGGAACGTCCGGAAGAGTACGTATGCCGGGGTTTCGTGTTACTTTGAATGGTCTTGTCATATCACATAGGGCTATATACAATTTCACCCGACGCTGAATCTTCGTTCGGTATAATCATCTTCGCCGGGTTGCATCCCCTTCGGCGTTCTGCGCTGCCCCCCCGACACATCCGCTTTATACTGAATATTCGACCATTTCGCCGATTTTGTCAGTGGAAAGAGATCCCTGCGCCTTGTTTTATTCGGGTGTTTGTTTTTTACTTTATTTTGTTTTCCTGGGTTGTCGTTATGGATTTGCGAGTCGCAACTACCACATCAATCCTCTCCCAGGCTCTCACGCACGCACTTACGGACGCGCTTGCGGAACTCCTTGGGCCCGCCCTCGCGCTCAGCACGCAGCAGCTTGGCGGCGTCAAGGTTGGCGGGGGACTCGTCGTTGGGCTCGCTGAAGAGGCTGATGACGCTGACCAGGATGGTCTCGGGGGTCTGGACGGGCGACCACCGCTCAGCGGCTGACTCGTATCCGTACCGATCTTCCTCGGGTGGGTGTAGGATCGAAATGCAGAGCTCGCCGGACGGGTAGATGTTGGGGTGGAAGGGAACGGGCGTCTGGAACACCAGCTTAGGCGGCATCAGGGGATACTCGGAAGGGAACGTCATGTATGCGCGGAAGTAGGCTCCTGTGATTTGTAGCAGTAGAAGTTAGCGATCCGGTCGGCCTGCCTGACAACTACGTGCTTCTGTCATTTTGTGAGAAGCAAGAGTCATGGGAGAACAGAGGGGCTGGTGTTCTTGCTAGTCGCAGAGGCCTGCACCATTTCTACGTGCACGATGTACGAAGTGACGAGACAGAGAGGACTTACCGCCGTAGTATTTGCAGTCATCATTGATCATGAGCATGACCTCCCACTCAAATATATTGCTCTCCTTTACCAGACCGACGGATATGCCAGGCAAGTCCTTGGCGCGCTTCATCTCCATCAGTTGCTTCTGCAGTAACCTCGCAGAGCCGGAGCTCTGGGCCGACGAGGCCGCGTTTGGCGTGGAGGACATTCTTCGGCTGTTGTGTATTTACTTCGGATATAATGGTGTTGTTCGGAAGACAAGTGGTAGTAACAGGTATGCGAGTAGGTGTTCGGATTTCAGTTGAGGTAGTCGGCAAGCAGAACCTTGGACTGTCGGTTGGTTGCGAGGATGGTTTGGCGTGTGGTGAGAGCTCCAAGATATGGGCCAGCAATTTGCAGTTCGTAGGGAAATTAGGTGAGATCGAGGGTATGATGTATCCTTAGATGTATACTAAAAAGAGAGCGTGCGATGTTGTGTCATGATAGATCACGAATTAGAGGCTGAAGGGTTGGCGATGGCGGGGTTATTGTGTTATGCGAGATTAGGATGTCATTGTCAGGTTACTTATCGGAGGAGCTGATGAGAGGCGGGCAGGCGGGGTGGCCCAAGGCAAAAAGGGTCGGGGACCACCACCTAAGCCCGATCAGGTTACTCTAGCACGATTGTCCGGCAGGGTCGTTGCAGGGTGGAACGAGATCAATCTTGGATCATGGGGAAACGGCATATTTCCGACGGCTTTAGCTAAGAGGGTTTATTATCTAGGTTTGCCTTCAATTCCCTTACCCAGGTAACTACCTAACCTAGGTAGGTACCTAAGGCAAGCGCCTATCAATCCATGCAGCCACGCTTGATGCCTCGGTATCAAATAGAGGAGCGGGAGCACAAACCTGCATGTCTGTCTGACCTTGCCTGCATCGGCAGACTCGGTCTCAAGCCTTTGTCTGGTCGAGGTAGGGTTCTTGCAGATCACCGTTGCACAGACATCTCGACCACCAGCCATGCATATCATATCACCGCATCATATCCCTGCGCACCATGACCCGGACATTTACGGGCTATCTTCGCTCAAGGCATTGTTTATTGATTGCGTCTATTGTTCGACCTTTCTAGGTACTTATCTAAGGAGGATCATTCCAACACAGCATAGGTGGGTGCCCGAGTATACATATGGCCTCGTCCATCAATCGCACGCTGTTTAGTTTGGCGTGTAGCGGCCAATCAGACCACCGCCACCGGGCCACGATCCCTCGAAGCCCTTTTGGGTCTCGACAGCGGAGCCATCCGCCAGTCGAAGTACAGACCACGAGTCCTTGGAGCACAAGCCAAAAGCCTGCAGGTTCTGGGGCGTCTGGGTGATCCAGTTCATGTAGTCTGGAGAGAAAAGAAGTCAGTCGGTCATTCTCAGACAACAACGTAAGCGAGGTACTCACTCTGGCATTGGAAGTTTCCGGCGCACGTCTGGTATCCGGGACCGCTGAAGAACGCCCACGATGCCGACGCATACGTGTAGATGTTGGACCCGCCCTGGATGTAGTTGGCAAAGCCCATGCGGCAACGCGTGTCGCCGCCCCCGCACCAGCTAAAGTCCGGGTCGCCCCAGCCCTGGACGTCGGCGGTCCACGGCGCGGGCGGGATGCTGCCGGACGCCACCTTGTCGCCCTGGTCGTAGTTGGTCTCGGTCTGCAGCAACGACACCATGACGTTGCTGGCCCCGCGCAGGTTCAGCTGGTACAACCACCAGTGCTCACTTCCCAGTGCGTGCAGCCAGGTGCCCTTGGTCGACTCAACGAGCGCGCCGCCCTTGCCCGCGATGTTGCTACCGCCCGAGAAATCCTCAGTCGTATGGTCCGCGACCCAGTTCCACACGTTCTCGACATACGCCGATGAAGTCTTGGTGAAGTGCAGACCCAGGAACGTGCCACGGCACTGGTTGTTGGCGTCACCGCATGCGTTTGTCAGCGACGATGCGCCGCGCGTGCCGCCCACCGTGACCAGCGAGTTCCAAAGACCCACCTGGCCCGGGGACGAACCGGCCATGTTGAACTGCACAAGGATGGCACCTGGGAGAACGTCTGAGACGGTGAAGCGCATGTCCTGGATATGCGCCATACCGACGTCGCCCGCGTTGCCCACGGAAACCACGGGCTTGGGGTTGGCCGAGTCCTTGAAGTAGGCGCCGTTGCCCGTAATGGTAGCCCAGGCCTCTCCGACAATGCGTGAGCCCTTGGGAATGTGCAGCGTGCTGTCGACTCGGTACTTGCCGAACGGGAAGTAGGCGATCTTATTCTGACCCGCCGCGAACGCGAGCACCTTGTTGAGCGCAGCGGCCTCGTCGATGGTGTTGTCGCCCAGGACTTTCACGCCGCCGTTCTGGGCCGGGTCCTTGACGTTTACGAAGTCGCTGGCCGGGTTGTTGGCGTAGTTGGGCGCCGGCGTCACAGGGTACTTACCGTTAGGCGCCAGGGCGGCCGGGCGGGCGTTGGTCGACTTGGTATCGCCATAGATGGGGTTGCGGCCGACCGTGTTTCCGTACGTGAAGGTGTCGACGTGGCTCGCAGCGCCGATGACGGTGCCCTCGGGCACCTGCGCGACATCCGAGTTGGTGTCCTTGCTCAGGTTCTCAATCATCCACGAGGGGTACGTGGTCGTGACAAAGGTGACGCCCGAGTTCTTAGACGTGGCGTCGATCAGCGCGACCCAGGGAGAGCCGCCGGTGACGCGCACGCCGGTGCCGCAGGTGTCGAAGGTCGCGCCGATGATGCTGATGGTGTTGCCGCCGCTGATGAGCATACCGATGGTGTTCTGGTAGAAGTACAGGCCCTTGTAGAGGGCTTGCTGGTGCCCATCGTGCCAGACGCCGTTCTATCCATCATTCCAAAGTCAGTATGACCTTTTGGGCCAGATGTATGTGGAAGGAAGAGCCATGCTTGCGAAGCTGGTTTACATACCTGACCCTTCTCGATGCGGACGTCGGAGAGACCGAGCGTGGAGCCTCTGCCGAGCCTGATACCAGTGTGGCCTTTGCCATTGCTGCTGGAGGCCATCTTAATCTTGACGTTTTGCAGCTGCGCACCTTGAGCGACGCCCCACCACAGCGCGAGGAACTCATTGCCTGTTGTTACCCGACGGTTATCAGTCTACCGCAGAAAGAGTTGAAGTACAGAGCGAAGAGGGTAAGTGGTGCGTACCTCCGGGAATGTTGGTCGTGTCTAGAATCACGTTCTTCAAGCCAACAGTGAAGGACAGCTCCCCTGAAATCCCCGTCGTGGGATCCTGGCCTACATGATTTCTGGTTAGCAAGGGGCATGATGTCGGGGTGAAAGCTGACAAACCGGAGAAAAGTGTCGCGTCGTTGCTCCAGAAATTGGATGCGGCTTTAATGATGGGCGGCTGTTGGTCCTTGTTAGTAAACACTCCATCCCCCCAGTGGCTTGAAACGCACGTTGGTAGCATCTCCCATGATGATGGTGTCGGTATTCATGTAGATGGTCTTGCTGACTTCGTAGGTTCCAGGCGGGAGGTACACAACCTGTTTGGGGGTGTCAGCGTTTCAATGGGCATGGTCATGATGTCGCAGCACCACATCATCCTCATGATAGGGGGCGCATACCCGAGGCTGAGATGCAAGCCATTGTCCATGACGTTTGGCGCCGTTGGTGCCGTCGTTGATGGCCGCCTGGATACCGTTTCCGTCTCCGGCATTCACGGCCTTGTAGACGGCGTAGTTGTAATCCTGGTCGAGGTCGGGGGCATAGCCGCGAGCATTGCCGGTGTGATCCATGTTGGCGTACCAGAACCCCGTGGCCCGGGAATCGAGGTCCAGGTAAGTTACGTTGACGTCATTGTCGATGGCGGCAGCAACAACAAGCGGCGAGGCGACGACGGACTGGACCGCGGCGAGAACGGCGGCCGTGATGAGGGTGGATCTCACCATGGTCGTAGGAAGTCGGTTGCTTTACCTAGACGATGCGTAGGGGGAAAACAGAGAACGAACTGCCGATGGGAGAACGGGAATTGCATTCACATACGGCAGCTAACCCATGAGTCCTTATATACCATCGTAAGCCAAGGTGGAAAAGCAACACACTAGGATCCTCCTCGGAAATTGCCCAAGAGGGCGAAACCTGGTTAGCGTTGAAGCTCGCAATGGAGGCTACTGCAAAGTGACAGGGATGGCTCACTCAGCTGAAGAACAGGCGATCTCACCCGAGGATCGGTAGTGGTTCGGTGCCTGGTTCTGGTTCCCCCATAGCCAGTACCAGAACTGGGTTCCACATGGTCGGGACGCATAACCCCCCCTGTTTGGGTGTCATCCATCCATCTTTGCTTTGGGGGGGCCGCTAGAGCAGCTGTGGTGGTGAGCTTGGCTTAAGAACCAGCCTATTTCAGCTTCGCTCGCAGGCGGACCAGTCCCGCAATCTTAATTTCAATGTAGGAGGAGTATACGCGGAGCTATTTTAGCTACTGCTATTTTCGAACTCCGTAGAATCCCATAACACTTAACTTACTTACTCAAGTTTTCAAGCAATACGCCATTGCCATCGATACAAACCTCGTCTTCCGAACAGATGAAATGCATGAATTTCAGACCCAAAGACTTCGAGCACTAAATGATGGCACGTGTTTGTGCACTTTTGTCTCTTGTGGTGGTGTTATATTGCTTTAGTAAGCAAACAGCTACCCCTGTGAAGATCCAATCCACTTACTCATACCCCAACAGCCATGGAAGAGCCTCACCGCCTAGGCCATGTATTGTACTCGGGTATTCAGCCAATGAGTCCAATGGGAATTTACAGACTGAACTATTGAATACCACGTCAAATAACGGCTTATTCACCTACCATACGATCCACGATCCATGTGGCTCAACGTGACTGACTACCTGCTTACCTATTCGGATGACCTGTGGTGATGTGATATCCATATCCAACAAGACTGCAAACGAATGCACTTCTGTTCCCCACAACCGCCGTCAGCACTACTGCGGCGGTATGCTTAATACAGCAACCCCGTCGGTCCAACTGCCCGGAATCGGTCTGGATCAGACTAGCATTTCCGTAGATGCAGACGAAGATTTGCTGAAGTGACTGAAACGACAAACAGTATCGTATTGTTCGCAGTTATCAGATAGTCATCAACCTACATGAGGAAGCAATTCAAGGATCAACTAGCAATGCATCCTGGATGGGTGGGCGGTGGCAAAATAACCTATAGGGGAGAGGCAAGATTCGGATGCGGCCAACAAATGCACCTACACTTACTGATCAATAAGAAATATTCGGCGTTCGTGACCCACGCGCCTTGGGCCAGGACATGAGTAAGTCCAGTCAGCATTGTCTCGGGTGACAGTGTCGTCCCTCGTAGTCTGCCATTGCGCCTTTGGCAGGAGCAGGGGAGTAATAAAAGTTGCTCAAGGCTTGATGGCCATTCCCCACGGCCGAGAAATTCCAATCGCCCCTATTTCTATTTCCTAGGAACATCAAGCTCCGATGGTGGACATGGACGCCGAGTTCTGTTTAGAATAACGTAACCTAAGGTTATTTGCTATTGACAATCAGAAGCTTCTGTCTCGTAGTAGCTTGCAGGGGTATACATAGGTCCGTTGAACTCTATTGCCTCACTACGAAAACCTCTAGAGCGGAAAGTGCAGTATTTTCATGTCTAGAAAGGCTTTCCCATCCCAAATTCTCATTATAACAGTCGATATTGCTGTATGTATCCGGACCCATATCTATCACTGAAGTATACTAGTTGCGATACTGCAGTGCTACATTTTGGCACTGTATATGCCAAAGCGAAATCAAGATGTGTGTTTGTGTGGTAAGAACTTGAATTCTGCTATATGTGGCTGTGAGTGTATTGTAATGCCAAGACATATCAATTCGTCACGTCACGGAGGAGGGGAGAGAGCCCCTTTTCCTGGACGATTCTGACTTGGATGAGCCCACTATTTTCCGGAGAGATGACTTTCGACTGCAATATCTAAGAAGACCCATGACTGCAGCCGGTTCATCCCTACAGATAAGGCGCCACATGGGCTTGGTCACGCTGCACCTAGTATTTCAATGAAATAGAATTTGATAAGTTGGAGGTTTTGTGGGATCTGGTCTGGCCGTTCTCTGGGGAGCTCTATGAGCCCGCGAACGTATCTTATGTGTTTCCCTGTCTCTGCTTTGCCATGGCCCGAATGCCAAAACTAACGTGGACTCCAGACATCACGCCTAACGTTTTGTGGACTGTTATAAGTTTGATATCGGGTTGACCTCTCTCACCACCCCTCCTTTGAAACCGGCAATACCGTCCGGATGCTTTTCCAGCAAACGCCGCATTTCGTCTTTGACACTGAAATTGCTGCTCAGGATCTCTCCGGTCTTTTCAGGGATCTTTCCATTTCAACTTACTGTTGCAAGAGCGGGAGCCATTGTGGCCACATCCCAACTGTTTCCAAGTCACCTCGCCTAAAGAGGGTCAGTCATAAAATATTGCCGAGCACAGGGCCGGGCATGGGGTCGCTGGCGGTACTTACATAGAATACAGAGCATTTCTGTCGTCGAAGTCCTCTTGCGGCTCAGATGCACCTACTTCGTTTTTGTAAGTATTCACAAAGTCCTGTCCCAGTGTGTTGCGAGCAGATCTCATGCTTTGGAACTCCACTTGCGGTGCCTGGGTATTAGCACACGACAGTTTACAGACCCCCAGTCATCCGTAAAAGGGTATGCTCACTTTCATGGTGGCCGTAGAAGGAACATGGATCAAATATAACGGGCGCTTTGGTGCTTGCGTCGATTTGGACGTTCGCATCCCAGAGATCGCCGTGACATAGAGTTGGCTTGATGCTCCTACCATCGGTTTGTAGGGGTCTCAGCAGTCTTGGTATGACTTTCAAGATGAACTCTTCGCCAAGCTCGCAGAGCTCTTCATCGCGACCATGCGGCTGTTGCCCGTACTCCAAGGACGCGCGGAACTTCCTCGTGAAGTATTCCTCCCAGCTATCTGTCCAGCTGTTGTCCATGGGTGGAGGGCCCCAGAAGGTCGTGACGGGAAATCCGAATTTGCCTGTAGGTGAAGTCGAGGAGGAGTGCAGCTTTGTGACAATAGGCAAGAGTTGCTGGGTGGTTGGCAGTCTCTCATGTAAATATCGAAAGTGCGTGAGGTAAAAGGCTTTGGCTGGGTCTTCGTGAAATGTACCCCAGGCAATCGGGGGAACTACATTGTCTGGAATGTATTGCATCAATGTGGTTTGACATTCGAACTCCCCTCTAGCCATCTCGTCCGCTCGCTCGCAATCAAGAATCTGATATGTCGGGAAAAGTTGAGAATGGAAAGTGTACGTTCTTCCGGGTGAACGGAACATACCTTGACGAAGAACTCCTTCTCCTCCTCACCGTCTCCTTCAAGTTCGATTTTATAGCCGGTGGACCACTATTGTCGGGTCAAAATCCGCTTTATTTATACAGTATGTTGGCATGCGCATGTCCGTGGAAGTCAAAGTCGGCACGAAGGGCAAGAAAAAGAAAGTCAACATGCGGCACCCACGTTTGTTCTTCCATGTCGCGTGACTGACAGTACCTTGCCTGGAGGAAGGGCTGGCTCATTCATTAGCGGAGGGCTTTGGTACAGTATCTGTTCAAGCCAAGACTATCCGTACCTGCGATTATAGCAGAGTCCAAATTGGTTTCATCGATCATGCTGGCGGCGACCTAAGTGCGACGATAGACTGTCTGAAAGAGGAGCGGGGAAGAATCGAGAACATGGCAGGGGTGAAGAGAGGGGATCTGACATGCTTACAGCGGGCTGTTTGCTGTAAAACGCCGATTAGCGAAGCGTGGCAGTCGTAATGGAAAGAAGGCGGCCGCAGGACGCTGGCAGATCGGTATAATCCAATCATTATGGCCAAAGAAAGGCTGTGTCAGAAATCATGACATTACGTTAGCCCTTCATAGCCTTCCAGCCTCCAGGCAGTCAGAGTCGGGCTCGACCACGCAACCCGGAACTATCATGGCAGCAACACACATCATCGTCTTGCCTAAATATGCCGGTAAGCTCTTCTTTGCGGGCTCCAAAGAGGTAGGTAGGTGTATTGGATGGAACTCATCACTGACTTTTTGAAATTCGAAAGGGGTTTCGCCCAGTTCCGAAAAGCCCAAGCCCAGACCCCGACGCGGCCGGCCCCGCTCACGTTCACGTCGCACCCCCCACAAACGCCCGTCCACCACTCTCCTCCGCGAGCACCTCTGTCGACGTCGACATTCCTACTTCTGATGCGGCGCTATCGAATGCGAGCTCCAGGACTACCTATCCAGACACCAGCTCGAGCATCTCCCCGAACCCATCCCTAAGGTGGCGATTCAATACTGCGTGGGCTAGACGGCGGCAGGAGCGCCATGATGACAACGAATCCAGTTCCAGTTCCAATTCACGAGGGCCCGACGGACTGCGACTGGTGCACTCCTCGCCCGAACCACTGATTGACGTCGTTTTCGTGCACGGCTTAAGAGGCGGTTCAATCAAGACATGGAGGAAAGGGAACGATCCTCGGTTCTTTTGGCCGCAGTATTGGCTGCCGGCCGAACGGGGCTTCTACCACGTCAACATCCACAGCTTTGGCTACGTGTCAGACTGGGCCAGCACGAAATCGAGTATCCTCAATGTCCATGACTTCGGCCAATCTCTGTTGGAAGGAATGCGCAACTCCCCGTACATAAGGGACAATGGCAGCGTGCGTTGCAAGACTCCGATTCTCCCAGGGACAATTAGCAAAGCTCACAACTGAACAGGGACCCATCATACTAGTTGGACACTCCATGGGAGGACTAGTAATAAAGAAGTTAAAGCGAACTCGCGTGGATACATCCCTGTACCCCATCCTGATCCTCAATCTATCTGTAGGCATACATTCTGTCCCAGGACGTGTCAGACCTGAGGAGCCGGATCCAATGCATTTTCTTCCTGGCAACTCCACACAAAGGCTCCGACTATGCCGCAACCCTGAACAACATCCTCACAGTCTCGGGCATATTATCCTCACGAGACTATATTAGGGATCTAACGAGCGGCTCTACCTCGGCCCAGTTGATCAATGAAGACTTTGCGAGATGTGCGCACCAGTTACACATCTACTCCTTCTACGAAACTTTACGGACCAATCTGGGGGTTTCCTCTACCATGATAGTCGAGAAAGACTCTGCCGTACTAGGTATGCGATTCCCTACTGAGATCCGAAGACAAGTCTCTAACCACGTTCGCCATCCTAGGGCCGGGATTCAAGAACGAGAGGATTCAGTACCTTGGTGCAAATCATCGCAACGTTTGTAAATTCGACAGCCCTGACGACCCCAATTACCATGCAGTGCGGGATGCTCTTTCCGGTGCTGTACAGGACATGCTAACAGGCAGTGGGTAACGACGGCGCGTCTGGGAACTTGAACGCTGTGCTGACATGCGCTTTCTAGTAACGGATGCTAATGAGGAAGAAAAACAAGCACATATGTCTGCATTGAAAACATACCTTAGTATCTCTGACCAGCCGGATGAAGTCTTCCAGAAGACTGATGGCTCATGCCAATGGATCGATGAGAGGGACGAGTTCCAGAATTGGAGAGATTGCACCAATGAACTCCCCGAGGAGAGGAACCCCGACGACCATGCCAAGAATCCATCAATCATATGGCTACATGCCAAACCCGGGACAGGGAAGACAATACTCGCATCTCACGTAGCATCCGAGCTTCGAGATCACCAGCTGGAATGCGCCCAATACTATTTTCATGCCGGCAGCAAAGTATCGCGGTCTCTGTCGGACTGCCTCAGATCCATCGCCTACCAGATGGCCAAGTCCAATACTGCCGTTCGCGAGAAGCTGATGCAAATGCGCAACGAAGGCTCGACATTTGACCTCGACTACGACGGAACAATTTGGACCAAGCTGTTTAGAAGAGGAGTGTTTCAGGTGAGGATCTTTACCCTAATCATGGTCCTCTTCTGCATCAGCTTACAACTCCTGCATCAGGCCCGTGTATATACGCCCCAGTACTGGGTGCTCGATGCCCTTGACGAATGCACAAAATACCAGGACTTTTTAACCATGCTAAAGGGCGAGAAGCCAAACTTTCCCCTCCGAATCTTTCTCACTAGCCGAACCCTTCCAGACATGGCGCGAATACATCGTCCCCTACAAGCTTCCATGTCTCTATGCTCTCTTCAGATACCTACTGAAAGTAGCATGCATGATATTGAGCGTTATATCCGGAGCAGGACCGAAAACCTCCCATTAGATGAGAGCTCAGACCGAATTGAACTCGCTGGCAAGATCTTAGTTCGCTCCAACGCTTCCTTCCTCTGGGTCCGTCTTGTATTGGATGAGCTGGAGCAAGTATATTCGTCAGCGAGCATCCTAAGGATACTCGACGGCATCCCCGAAGGTATGCTGCCTTATTACCAGAGAACGGTCTCGTCCATGGCAGAGAACAAGAGAGAAAAGCATATCGCCAAGGCTGTCCTACTCTGGGTTGCGACGAGTTCTCGCCGATTGACCATCGCAGAGCTCTCTCAGGCCCTGCGCCTGGACATCAAAGAGGAACTCCCCAGCGCAAAAAGTGCCGTTGAGGGTCTCTGTGGCCAACTTGTGTCGGTGGACAAGGATACCAACATGATGGACGTAGTTCATCCTACGGTTCGCGAGTTCCTTCATTCCGAAAGTGCCGGTGAGTTCCAAATCTCGAAGAATCTGGCCCATAAAAGAATCGCATCGACCTGCTTGAAACTCCTCTCGGGTCGCGATTTGCAGCCGCCGAGAGGCCGGCGAGGCTCAACGCAAGTTCGATCTGCGGAGCCCCCGCTTCTCGACTATGCCATCACACAATTCTCAGAGCACATATACGGGGCTTCGTCCGAGTCGGATGACCTACTTCTATCGCTGGATTTGTTCTTCAAAGTCAACATACTCGCATGGGTGGAATGGTTGGCGCTGCGAGGTGATCTCTACTGCCTGATTCGCACGTCTAGAAACTTGAAGGCATACTTGGCTCGTAGAGCTAAGTATCACTCTCCGTTGAGCACACAAGTCAGAAATGTGGATAACTGGGCTCTGGACCTGACACGGTTGGTGACCAAGTTCGGAACAGCTCTTCTGCAGAATCCAGCTTCTATATTCTTCCTTGTCCCTCCGCTGTGCCCAACGCAGTCTGCTATCTATAGGCAGTTCGGAAGAAGAGCGGATGGCTTAGCGCTGCTTGGGTTCAGAAACACCACATGGGACGACTGTATCGCATCCATGGCCTTTGGACAAGACAGTCCTCTCACTACATCATGCGGCGAGAACTTGATAGCTGTCGGAATGTCATCGGGTGATATATCGCTCTACAACCAGCAAAGCTGCCAGAAGTCGGGGGTTCTCCGGACAAAGTGGCCAATCGACCTTGTTCATTTTGCGGGTGATTTCGTTGTTATCTGCACTGTCAAGAATATCATCCTACAAAGCACTGAGGGGCAAGTGATTTGGCAAACACGGCTAAGGTCACGATGCATTCTCCTAGCGTCAACCGATAGCCTGATCTACGCTGTGTCGCAACACGGGCATCTTTTCAAGTGGAGCAGGACCGATGGGACATTGCAAGAGGACCAGAGCTTCGAGTACAGAAACCACGACGTCGAGACTGATTACAACCGTCTTACGGATAGAGCGCCGTTGGTCGCTTCCATCTCGCCAGACATGGAGATGCTCGCTCTCGGATACAGAGGCGGTACGGTGTGTCTCTGGGACCTTCAACAATCCGGCAACTTCATCGGCTGGGCTCGTGGTGAGAACGACAATCTCCCGGCCAAAATTCTCTTCAACCCAAACCCAAACATTGGCATGCTCCTTGTTCTCTACACCGATCACGATCTAGCCCTCTTTGAGACTTGGGGAGGTAGCCTGGTCCACTCTGCCAAACCGATGCAGACTGCTGGGGTGGTATCGGCTTCGTGCTCACCCGATGGTCGAACCTTTGCGACGTGCGACTCGCTGATGAACCTTCAAATCTGGGATTTCGAGTCACTGTCCCTTCTTTACCATGTGAAGACGCCCTTTTCCTCTTTTCGTATCCTCAGTTTCACGTCCGACGGGTCCAGTATCATCGACGTAAGCGACTTTGGCATGCGCATTTGGTCCCCCGCAGCACTCACCCGAAAGACCGTAGAAGAGGATGCCAGCACCAGTGAGGACGCTGTGCATTTCAGCGCCACGGAAGGCCAGTACGAGCCTCTGAGGTCAGCAAGAATGACTGCTCTTCACCCGCATCCCTCGCTCCCCATCGTTTTCGTGGGCAACCACGTCGGTCAAGTCGTGGCCTTCAGCACCAAGACTGGCCAGCAAGTCAGTGTACTCTATACACATCCCCAGAAAGAAAGTGTTACGCAATTGACCGTGAGCCAGAATAACCTGGTCGCATCAAGCGATGCCAGCGGCATGATTCTGGCCTGGAGGCTGCAAAACACCAAGCAACTCACCGCCTTAGAAAGGGTTTCCTCGGTCTTGCGGGTGAGGTCGCGAGAGCCGGTAAAACAACTCTGTTTCAGTGCCCATGGTGACTTTCTTCTTACGAGTAGCGCATCATCGACCACCGTCTACTCTATGAAAGATGGCTCCTGTATAGGATCGATGGATTTGGGCTCGCACGGAAGAACTCCCATTTGGCGTTGGATCCCAATTCCCGGTGCAACGCAAGATCAACAGTTTATGCTTATTGAGGATCGCACTATCAAAACCTACTTGGCCAGTACATTTCCATACCAGACAGAGACGTTTTCATTCCATCTTCGATACGAACTACAGGAACACGACTCAGAAACGGCCATTAGGTCTGCAGCACTGCACGAGGAAACGCAAACATTGGTTATGGACATCAGCCATGACACACGCTACGCATCCTCCACTACCACGATTCTCTTTGACCTTGGTCAAACATCATCGCTGTCGAGTCCAAATGATCGGGATGAACCGGCATATCTGTACGGAATCCCACTGGACCCTTGCGAGTGCTTTATCGGATTCGACAAGAGGTCAAAGCCGGAAGCGTTCGTCTTCCTCGACCACAATTCATGGCTCTCAAGTATCACTCTTGGCAGCTTGGAATCTAAGAAATATACAAGGCATTTCTTCGTGCCGAACGAGTACGTCTCGAGCATGCACGCAGAATATCATGTGGTTCGGCCTGTCACAACAGCGGAGGACGACGTTGTCTTTTGTCTTTACGGGGAGCTTGTCATCGTCAAGAACGGGCTGCAATTCCAATATGAGAAGGGATTCGAAACAAAACTGACCCGAAGCCCGAACACGCCTTGATTACATTCAGTCAACTTCTCAAGGCCAATTTGAAATCTGGCTCTCCTTCCTCCATTGTTCTCCGCGGGTCAAGAGAAGCCAAGCCAGTGGTGCTTCGAAAAGCAGAAGAATTCCATATACGGCGAAACACCACCCCAAGCCGGCCCCGTCTGCCAAGGGTTGCATTGCAGCAATTGCTGCCCCAGCCATCAGACACCGAAGCAAGCTACAAGCACCCTGAGCAGTTGCTGATTTTTGCCTGTTGAGATCGGTAAGGAGTGTCGCCGACATCTGTGCAGTGGCACTGGCGTTAACAGATACTTGGTAGAAATATAGGATGAATGATTTTGACACATACAGTAAATATAGGGGCTGTTGTGAAACCGATAAGGAACTGCATGATGATCATCACAGAAATGTGCTATTGAAGGAGAAACTGTCAGTCAAGGGGATTTGAGGAAAATATATAATTGAGAGTCTTCATCACCGTCTCTGTCATTAGGGCCAGTCCATATCCAACAGTTTCAACGGCACTAGTAATAACCATGATGTAGATTCCCTTCAGTCGGACTCTTTCGATTGGAAAATCTATTGAGTCGTCGGTCGAAGGGGTAGCTGTCTTATTCAACGTGGCACGATATGTTTTGTCGATATATTTTCCTGGCAATTATTAGCATACTTCTTACTTTATTCTAGGTATACAAGTAGTCTTTCGCACCAGACATGAAGGCTGCTATCGCGCCCCCGACTCCAGAAGGGATGTAGATCAAGCCAGCTGTAAGATAATTTAGCCGATATATCTCGACACACTGGGCTCCCAGAGACGCCTGAACTGTCATCTTGACAGCATACGTTATGGAGTATAAAAGGATGGCGATAAGCGAGGCCTTGTGGCCCAATATCTTCAAACAGCTGAAAGGATTTGGGAAGCGTCGCGTAGCTGGGAATTTCGGGGGTAGATGGGCCTGCGCTTTCCTGTTTCTGTCGATCATGGCGAAGACGGTCCGGTAAACTCCCCTAGGCCTTATACCGCCGTTCCCAACGATGTCTCGCTGGGTTTCCGGGACGAACAGAAGAATTAACAATAGCAGGGTACTGCTTAGAATCACAAGAAACCAAAACACCCATCTCCAGCCCAGCTCTTGGGTAATACTTCCACCGATCACGGGCCCTATGCTCAGCGCTGACTGGATTCTGCCATGGTTATCGTTAAGTTATCGACTCGATTGAGTTTGGGGAACCACTAGAGTACGACTACCAAACTACTTACAGGAGATCGAAAGTCCCGCAGTAACTTCCTCGCTCACTCCGGGTCGTGATATCAGCTATCACACCGTAGGCAATGGCAATCAGCCCTCCATGAGTGTCAGTTCTCACAAATCCGGGACGGGTTCGAACAGACAATCGAGAAAAGAATCCCTTACCCGAAGAGCCTGCACTCTGCAACATCCGGAGAACGAACAGGGCAGGGTAGGATGTTTGCAGAGCGATGCCAACGTTGGCTCCGATGAACAAGGCGAACATGAGGATGTAGACGGGTCTCCGTCCATTCTGGTCGGCCAGGTCGCCCATGACGGCCGGTACCACGGCAGCCATCACCAAGTACGACGTGACGGTCAGATTCACCATGGCAAGGGACACGCCGAGGTCCTCGGCGATAGGCACCAGGGCCGGGTAGTAGATGTAGCTGCAAAGCGTGGACAGCATGCCAGCAAAGGAGGTGACGGAACTGATCCATAGCTTCTGGCTCCGGTTGAAGACCGAGTGGGGTATCTCCGCCGGGTGGAGACCCGGCTTTCCTTGCTGCTCACCGGAGCCTGGCGCTAGCTCGACTGCGGGCTGCGTCAGCTTGCTGGAAGACTCATGGTCGCGGCTCGTCGAGGCTCCCCTTGTTTGAGGTGTGGAATTTGTCATGACGGAGGGAGAAAGCAGCGAGAGGCCGCAAGCAGCGCAGACAATTTCAGCTCATATGCCTCTTTCTAACGTGTACGGAGGAGTCCAATATTTGGAGCCTGTACTGTTGCTCCTACCGGAAAGTGCAAAGAAGTGGGGTAAGGCGTGATGTGATCTCGTCTGTTTTTGGTTAGCCCCTTTACTCTGCCGTTGGTGCTGACGGCGATGGAGCAGGCTCTCATTGGAACGCAGGCCGCAGATGAGGTCGCATGGCTGATGTGGAACATGTTTCCCACTTTGGACGACGCCATTATACGTACACTGATGGGTACCCTGGCAACTGTGGTTAAAGGGGCCACTGATGACAGTAGCAAGTTATTCGGAGGTGAATACACAAAAAGGAATTCCTGGGACAGCAGTCCTTTGTTTCAGTATGATGGCTGAAGTTGAAAGATACCATGAAGCCATTTCTTGACAGTACCTGCAGTCCTGTATATTTACAAACTATTTGATTTAGTGAATCAATTCTCTACAATTATTCTAAGTATGTATCTATCTTCACTCCAGTAACTAACCCTCCAGATCAGGACGTCTACGGGTACCAAAAGTGCAAAATATTGAGACGCTGCCGAGGCCGGGATTTGAACCCGGGTCGTGGGTGAGTGCCAGTAACCCGTATGTTAACCACTACACTACCTCAGTCTTGAATTCGATCTGTCTGTTGCGACGACGGTGTCTTAAGTTCAGTCAGATGAAACCTAGCACATGCTCTATGGTCTGGGAGCATTGCTGGTGAAGTACTGAGATCATGGAGGGGTTGGTGTCACATTGAGGTGTTGATGTGTTTTGAAGTGTGTCGAGAGGGAAGGCAGGATGCTGGGCGGAAAATGTCATGTGTACGAGGAAAAGGGGTTTGGGTGCGAGAAATTGTGGGGAGGCCCGTTGTCTCTTCCGAGAGAGACGAGTTCACTCCATGTGAATATCACGCATTTTTCAGGCTTCTTCTCATTATCCGGTTTGCCCGCTGCCACTGGAGACGTTCATCTGTCTTCTGGGAGGGTGATGGGATATTGAGTAGTTCGCCTCGTGCAAACGAATCCCATGCGGCAATCATAAGAGCTACCGCCATCAAGGCGTCTGCTTCCGCATTATGTTTCCGGCCCATGTATATCTCCTTGGTTCCCAGGTCCAGGAACATCTTCCATAGTGATGGGAAATGGGCGTGATAGGCAGCTCCGGGAGGTACACAAGACCGACTTGGGTAATCAGGACACGAACGAGTTTTGCCCCCGTCGAGATCGAATCCGAGAAAGGCGCAGCCTTGCGCATAGACGTTGTGCTGCAATGATCCATAGTCAAATTTCGTCCCTCGATTTGTTGGTGGTAACACGTGTAAGAACTTGACAGAGTGAAGTGATTTCAGTATTGTGAATAAATTATTGCAATTTGATCTTGAAGGAAGGTAATAGGCAAATTGTGTCCTCACTTCTAAGGGGTCCCCTGCCGGGCTTGGGGCCCCCGAACCTTTCTCCATTAAATGGAACAAAATTCTATTATGGAACAAAATTATGTTCTGTATTGTATTTGATCATTCAATTTAAAGTTTAACCACCTCAGTCATGCAATTTGTTTTCAATACAGGCTTACTATTGCTGAGCTTATGGCTGAGTGTCAAATATCTCCAACCTGACCGCTAAACAAGTAATATCCTTGTCCTCGGGGAGGATTTATTCTTACCCCTGAAAAAGCCAGATTGTGTCTTGTCGTGAGCAAAGAATCGAAATCAATCCAGGCACTTTTGTGCCCAAATTTTACTTTTTTACAATCTGGAGAATGAGCAGTATGTATCACTCGGTCCCTGTGGGCTTTAGCACAAATCTACACTTGCTGGCCATAGTCAACCTGTTCCCAGCCGCTGCCGAATATTTGGGCAGCTGGTCCCAACGGCGGCTTGCACTTAAAACGGGAATGTGATAGTTCAATGCCCTTTAGAAATTAAATATTATCCAACATAATATGTACATTATGTGAAATGGAGTCGTTCTCCATGCCAATAACCCCTATCTTTCAGATATATCATCCTACTGGAGGCAGGACATGCTCCATTCATCATTACCCTTCCTTTCGCTTAAGAGCTCTTCTTGCCAAAGTCCAGATTCGTCATGTTCTTGTTGCCGGGCTTGATGAGCGACTTGTCGCGCGGCTGGGCGTCGAGGACCTCGTCCGTGAGGTTGAGCGTGTCCTTGACGATCTGGCGCGGCGTCAGCGCCAGCCACTGCGACAGCGAGATGTCGGTAAACTTGGGCGCCTGCAGCACCTCGAGGAATATGACGTCCTCGTCGCCCGTGTTCTCCACGTAGTGACAGTTGGCCGCCTCGATGTAGCCCACGTCGCCCGCGGTGAAGTCAAAGGTGCGAGCCGCCGAGGGTGCTGCGAACACAGTGATACGTGCTGAGCCCTGTAGGAAGTAGTTCCATCTACGCGATTGTTAGTCTCGGTGCTTTTGGGGTTTTAGGCCGCATGAAAAGGGGAAAGTCGGTTGGGAAAAGGGGTATACAGAGCTTAGGGAGAAAACGTACTCGTCCGAGTTGGAGTGCCAGTGGATTTCGCGCATGGCACCTGGCTGCAAGGTGACGAGGGCGGACGAGAACATGCTCGCCACTGGGAAGGTGACCGGGTCCAAGATCTTCACGGTTCCGCCTTCAGTGCTGAAAGGTTCCTGCTTCGACCAGTGGTACGTATAGCTACCGGGACCGCCGCTGAGCGAGCCTGCCTTGGAAGTGATGTTCTGTTTCTCGATATCTGCGGGTGCTGGTGTTCCGTTGAAAATCTGTGTTTCACGTCCTGGTTAGCCTCCTTCCTGCCTGCCCCAGGTCAAAACAGTAGGATTACTTACGAATAGCTCCTTCTTGGGAATGTCTTTGAACGCTGACACATCGACTTGGAGGTTCTTGGCCATGACGGCCTTGGGGTTGCGCATGAAGACCTCGGAGGCGAGGAATGTCTCATCCTCGGAGAACTCGCCATCGTCGAACACGAGCAGGAACTCGCAACCTTCATCGAGGGCCTGGATGCTGTGTGGTACACCGGGAGGGAAGAACCATACATCTCCAGCCGTCACGTCGTCGACGAAACTCTGCCCGTCCTCGTTGATCGCCGCCACACGCACGCTGCCTTTCAGCATGAGTGCCCATTCTCCCTGCAGTGTCATATTAGTTAGAAGTCATGATGGTCAGAAAATAACGTTACCCACAGCCGTGTGCCAGTGAAGCTCACGGTAAGCGTGAGGAGCAAGGCGCATGTCCACAGCAGCCATCTTGTCTGCTACGGGAAGCACCTTCTGGTTTTGCTGTCGAGACCAACCAGAACGCTCGCCGACTCCCTGCTTGACGTGACTCAGGCCCATAGGCCACATGGCATTGGGCACATCGCCCTGGTCCGAATCAGGGGGTGCAAAAAGATCGGGATTCAGCTTCTCATATTCATAGGTTCCTATATCAAGCAGTCAGTTAATACAACTTTACTTCAGCAAGCAACATGGTAACTTACTCGGACCTGGCGCAGTGTTGCCTCGAGAGCCTCGAATGGGCTGCGGCACGTCGACACTGTTGAGATCGAGGTACAGGCCAAGATCGGCGGGCTCCTCTTGTCCTTCGACAAGCTGCGGGTTCGGGACGTTGGCGGAGTCTCCTCCGGACATCGGCGGCCTCTCTGCGTTTCCTCCCAAGAGTTTTGCGTCACCATGCAGGGAGCCGCTGGCAGCGGTCACGGTGGGAATGGGAGGCGACACACCCCCGACTGGGCCGCTGTTCTCGCCATAATGCATTCTGGAATGTGGTTAGTGATAGGGGAAAAGAGCGAGCAGGTGCGGCTTGGGAATAAGTCTTAGTAGCAACATACTGTGGTGCTGGCAGCGAGAGCACGAGAGGCAGCAGCCCCAATGCTCCAAAGGATCGCATCATTGTCGGTTATGTGAACGGCGGTTGGGCCAGGCAGTTAGTGAAAGAGAGACAGTGAACTGGGCCACTATGACTTGATTTGCCGCTGGGTGTGCTTGCCAAACTGCGAATTGATGGTGCTTCCTGCTATGGGAAACTCTATCTCGGTGAGGATTCTAGGGATATTTATACCCAGATAGTTTCCATGGAGACTCATAGCGCGTGTTGCCTACAGTAGTTGCCGCTCGGTAGGCACATAGGCCAAGGGATTAGTGCCGTCTAGCTGCATAGAACTTCTATTCATAGACATGGAAAGTTGGCAAGCGTGAGGAGAAACAAAGAGGGGGATAAGGCCGAGTGAAGTCCGCATATGCAGTGGCACGGAACGGGATATAGTTCCATCCCAATGAAGCATGCTTGTCACGTATGATATAATCCAGTTGCATATTGGCCCAGCATGAGTGCCCGCATGAATGCAGTTGATCGTAGTCGATGCGTCTGCGACTCGCCGTGAGATTGCGATATGCCACGAAGGCGGCGGTTCCTTGGGAAGGAAAAGAGTACGGTAGGCCAACGATGTGCGTTGTGTTACTAATGTTCCGTGACATCACAGCGTTCCTTTTCCTTAAAGGGAACATGGAACATGGGAACATGGCTCTTCGGCACCTGAGATATCACTAGCGGTAGACTAGACTTGTCAGTGTAACCAAAATCTACCGGTCTCGTGCTAGTAATAGACAGGCATTTTGTCTGTTAGTGGGCGGAAGAGGCACTCAACGAGCTATGGCGCCGGCCGAATCCCATGCCGAGGTTTTTTTTCGTGCTTTTTTCCCACAGGGTGTGAGAAGCTAGATGTATATACCAATGAGGGGGCCGGGTTGCAGTACTACATTGGTGGAGATATTGTTACGCGGCAGTTGCTGTTAGGCTGCATCGCGATGTTTGCTTTCTCCTCATCGTGCCCGCAATCCCGCATTAGCAACCGGGACCCACGAACGATGGACATGGGGTTACCCGTGAGGGCGCTAAACATACTTGACTAAGCAGAACTTGGAAGGTCGATCCAACCTGGTATACACTTGGTAATCAATACTACGTACATACCTAGGTCAGGTATATATGTAAACCACCATTTGGAGGCATTGGACTCGAACAGGGAAGGGCTGTTGCAACTGCGTCTGCGTCTGCGTCTGTGACTAGGACTAGGACTAGACTCGTCACTCATGGCGCCCTGTTCGAGTCATCATCGTGGTTGTGGCAAAGGAATTGATCAGCCAACCAGCCATGCAACCAACCAACCAACCGCAAAACCTAAAAGAGAGACACGAGACCGACAAGCGATGGAGCACAGATTGGTTGGTTGGTTGATTGATTGATTGATTGATTGATTTAATATAAGTATATAGATGTGCGTCTGCGACATACATCAAGATCCATACAGTCCCATAGGGCAGTGGAGGAAGAGAGGAAACAAGCCTCCTTGGCCTCGTCGCCAAGCCTGCAAAAAATGCTTAGACCTAACGACTGACATGCAGTGTAACTGGAGCTGGAGCTGGAGCTGGCACCACATTGGGTGGTCACTGGGGGGCCACTGGGGACTAGGACTAGGTCACTGGCACAGAAATGACACAGAACTGGCAGACTGCAGGTTGTTTGGTGAATACAGGTATGCAAGTACCTATGTAATCAAGGAATCCACGTAACCAACACGCCCCGCGCAGGGAAAGAGGGTGGAGGCTGCCGGGGTGCCGAGGTGCTGGTCTCTTAGGTACCGTATTCACCCTGCTGTTAACCTAGTAGGTCAGTGAGCTCACCACGCAGCCTGCCACGTTTTTGTTTTGTCCCCCCCCCCCTGTCCTCTCATGACTCGGGATTTCGGCACTTTCGTGATATCAAAGATGCTGAGTTTATTTCCCTTTCCTCGACTTTTAGACCCTCTTCTCCGTAGGTTAGTCGTAGTCATAGGACTCTAGTCTCATGGAACGATGCGTTCCGGGCGGGTGCCAGATTAGCTCCAGATCTGCAACGTCAGCCACACCCGAGATTGATCTTTTGTCCGAAGGCCAACCGTCTGTCAACCTACCTACAGAGATCGGCATCTTCAACAACTCATCATGAATGGACGGAGGAATTGACCGTCACCGTCTGCTTATTAATTCATCAACATGTATGGATGCCATTGAAATCGGACCATGCGCCGTCAGCCAACCATTGAATCTCCTCTAGTCCCCACACCTGAACCATGGCTTTTTGTTAGGGGGCAGCCTAGGGACGAAAGGCGCCAACTAGCAGGGCACTCGTCACGGTAGGCCTACTACGACCTACCACGACCTACCACGACCTACTACTACTATGTAGGCAGACACATGCACAAAACCAGGGTATGGTGTACGACGGATAGCTGACTACATCATGTTCTATGGCTGACAGCCGGGCATAACTCGGCGTTTGCCATGTTAGCCTAGGCCGTCTCCAAACCCAAGCCTCGCCACGGCTCTTCTTACCCGCCTCGGCGGATGTGCTCCTCGGATTACGGCACTCTGTCATGTACACTTTGGCTTTTCCCAGTTGACTGATGGTACCACTGCCTAGCCCTCCCAGGCCCCCAAGTCTTGGGTAGCAATCCAGCACTGCCCCACGGAAACCCATTGATGAAGCACTCGGCTGGATTAGGGCTGAGTCTCGGTCTCGATTCCCTACTGATTCGATTCCTATGCGGATCAAAAAAAAGAGGGTTTGTTCCATTCATAACCAACTCCGTCAAGACTATAGACTCGCGTAGACTCCCGTAGTTGCCGGTAGGATTGACTTGATGCACAACCCGGTAAAATCAAATAGTCTCATCAGTTAGCAGCGGCTGGAGTGGGTTGCCAACTGCATGTTACAACCTAGGAAGTTGGAGATGCAACATGAATAGGGGGGAGGGAAAAGTGGGTTTGCCATTCCTATATCACACGTTCCATCCAATGATAGTTGATGGAAGTTATTCGTATTGTTACTTCCACGATACCTTGCAACGAACCTGTCGTTTTCGATCGATGTATTGGACAGGCCCATGATTCGTAATTTAATACATTCCTCTAATGTGTCTTACAAATAGCAATCCTTGTCTTCTCCTATTTCAATTCGTGCCAGATTGGTCTCTAAGTAGATCAGATAACAGTTTATATGTGCTTAGTCACGCCACTGTACCACTTGGTATTTATCTTTGTCCTGTATAGCCAAATCCACAAGCCGAGGGGCAATTAGAAACACAAAATGTGGAAGGAAGAAAATGCCAGAGCAGTTCCCAACGCACTAATTGAATAACGACCTGAATCCAAATCACCGCACTGAACTTGTTGGGAATATTCAGCGGTACGCTTTAGAAGACAGGGGTTGGGATTTGATGGCCACCATCAACATGTTCATGTATACTGTTTAACACAAAAGGCCCGGGAAGAAACCCGTGATTTGATAAGACAGGTCTTTGTTCACTCGGGCTTTTCCACCCTCAACCGGTATATAATCAACCTAGACTATAGCAGAACAGCTTCAGGGATCGTTACCCTATACCTGGACAAATAATCTTTTTAGAAAAGCACCACCAGGCCTCGTTTAGCGTGGATTGAATGCAAATTCAACTATTGGCCCTGGTAAGTGAACGGAAACTAATATAAAAAGCCCGAGTTCCTGTATTTGCCCAGGTCCTTTGGCGTAAGACACTGACCCCTTTATGCTATGCTAACCTTGCTCTCTCCTAGTTAGTCATCATACCCGTCCACCGGCATCGTCAGCACCTCGTTCAGATCGACCACAGTAGCCGAGAAGGGCGTGTGCAACCCGAGCCCCATGTCGTCAAAGGTTTCGCCTCCGTAAATCATGAGGTGATCCGGGTAATCCTTCAGAATCTGGATAGCGCGGCTGTAAACGGCACCCGCGGGGGTCCCGTGCTCCTCCCAGCGGTCCGGGTCGCCGCCATAGCGATTCGTGTACACCTGGCGCCGGTCCGCGTCCGACACGACGATGGTGCCGTAGGGGGTGCCGCCCGCGGGGCTCCAGACGACGTAGGGGCTCGCGTTGGGCGCCGTCTGGTTGTTGACGACGATGGGGCGCCCCTCGGCCTGCCCGAACTCGAGCGGGCTGTCGGCCATGACGTAGTAGACCGGGTAGTGCACGCCGTGCGACGACGAGTTGCCGATGGGCCGCTCGTGCACGAGGATCCACTGGTCCACGGGCTCGGGCAGGTACGCCACCACCGTCATGCCGGGGCGCGCCTCGTACAGGTCGTAGGCGACGTCGTTGACCACGGGGCCCCAGGTCCGGAGGTCCGGCGAGGTCTGGTGGGCCAGCTTCTGCCCGTGCAGGGGGTCGCGCTGATCCGAGTAGTAGCAGACGAGCTGGTGGTCGTAGACCCTGCGGTTATGTGTCAGTCACTGTACAGTTCCAAATCATGACTATTTGGTTCATTCGTCGTCGGTTTAAGGTGACGAGTGAGACACAATGGCAAGGTATGATCCACTTACATCAAATATGGCTCCCAGATAGGATCAGCCCCATTCGTCGTGTTAGGCCGACCCCCCTCCGCAATATGACTCACAAACTCCCACGTGCGGGCGCGGTCCGTACTCGCATAAAGATCGATGCGGGTGCCGTTGTTGCTCCAGCTGTTACCCGATCCCAGGATGGTACCCGCGGGGTAGCCGCCCATGTCCTCGGTTAACTCCGTGAGGGCGGGCTGGGCGCTCAAGCCCCAGCCGTTGACGGTGTCAGTCAGGTTGGAGACCTGTTTCCAGCTGGCGCCGCCATCGGTGCTCTCGAAGATGGGGAAGTAACCGGGGCCCCCTTGCCCGGAGAGCGAGGCCGTGGCCAGGATGGTGCCGTCCTCGAGCTCCGCGTAGCGCGGGTACGTGATGGCCTCGCGGCCCGTCGTCTGGTAGATGGTGTTGTTGGTAAAGAAACCCCACGGCTTCGGCTTCTGGGGGCACGGCTTGGCCTCGGCAACGGTGATTTCACCAAGAACAGCAGCAAAAGCTGCGATCTTCATGAGAGGAAGCAACATATTGACGAGAAGACAAGTTATGGACCACAGTTCTCGTTTGCTGCTCTTTACCTGCTCATGGCAGGGTTCTCGCGAGTTCGGCTCGCACTATGGAATAACTGCAGACCTATATATACACTCATGCGGGCTTCCGTTCGGCCATCGAATGCCCTTTCCTATATAGCGGCACGGGAATCTATTACGTAGTAGCCTAATGACCCGACTTGGCGGTTCCTACGCACTAGAGACTCCGATCAGAAGATTCTACCGTTCGTCAGTTGAACATCGGAAGGTTCGAGGTCGTTGCGATCCAATCGTACGTCGAGTCGCCAATTAGCCGGTTTAAACTCGCCCTCCGAAAACACTCAGGAGTCTGGCTATTTATCCGGGAGTTGTTTAAGGGACGCACCTTAGCAGCCCTCGTATGAGGGGCTTTATGCATGTATTGGACGTCAATTCTCAATCCCATTGGTAGGGAGGTGACCGGTGCAGCATCATAATAGACTATTTCCTGCCATCTGATCAAGATATCATGTCGATACGAGTCGCGGCACCGTAAGGTGGAAGTAGAGACGCGCAAGGGTTCTACAGCTTATTTCAGGCTTCATCCAGCCTGTTCAGCGGGGTTATTATCGAGTATACCATGTCGCGGTCATCCATTGTGTCATGTCCTTATGTCGCTTAAGAAATTGCACCTGGTGCACTCGCCTTCTATTTACCCATCGCAATTCTTGGCACTACACGTTACTCAGAGACTTAAAAACAACAAAGGTATAATTCGCTGCAGAACCATACAGAGAACTGAGCAAGCAACTAGATACAATGTCCCGAGCTCCCCGAGCCCTTCTCGTCAATTATGGCACGCAAAGTAGCAAAGGTGTGCCAATATTCCCCTAGAACGCCTGGCTGTTTCCATGCTTGCAAATGCTCAAAGCTACCGTGATAGCTGGTATAACCTAACGCCGTAGTGGAAACCCCGTCCACCCCTCCCCTTTTTGGTTCATGCTCATCAAAATCATCGAAGTCATTAGGATATGCATCAGATCTCGTCGTCGTAGAGGTCATCCATGAGCTCGTCGGGCAGAATGGCTCCCGGGTGAATCTCACCACAGTTCTCACACATCATACCATCTTCTTCATCTTCTTCATCGAGGAAGTCAAACATTAGGGCCTCATCTTTGACTTCTTCCCAAGGCAGACCGCTTACTCGGTCGAACAGTACCCACTGCCGCTTGTGTGGCTGCTCAATCCAGATTGGAACTCGTTTCCATATGGTACGGCAAGATAGGTACTGCGAGTACGGTGGGTCACCCTCCTCCGGAGGTGCAGGGGGGAACTCGTCAAAGTAGTCAGGATGATCATCATGATGGTGGTGGTGCACACCCATGACAGGTCGCATGGATCGAACCACCTTCTTGCGGAACTCGGATCCTTGTAAGATGCGTAAACCACCCTGCTTCAGGGCAACCAATGTCGGTGCATGGTTAATCAATAGGCCGTCATCCTTGAGAAGGCCCGACAGCTCGGTGCCGGTACGTGAGCCAGTATCGTCCGTCGGTAGACCAGTAACGATCAACTCATTGAGAGAACATCCAAGTTGATGGGAGGCAACGTCGTGCAGCTGGGCGGGAGGATACTGAAACATGTCATCCCCGAAATTGACTAGATCGATGCGCATGGCCTCAAGATTAGGCATAAGTCTTGGGCGAGGGGTGGTGTGGTCGTGGCCTGGAATGTGAGGGGGCAACAGGGCCTCGAGGAAGTCCACAAGCTGTAACCAAGCATACGTTCGGAAACCACGTCGTGCCAGGGTCGGCTCCTTGGCCCTTTTCAGGACTCTGAGTCTCGGCCGACCATGAACCTGCTCGTGGTGGTCCCTCGGCAGACGATGAGGCCTGTCCTCGTCATCGTAGAACCTAGCGATAATGCGCAGATTGGCCTGCTTCACTAGGCAGCGGTACGAGGCATCGACTTCAGAGAACAATTTGAGCGACTGGACCGAGGTGAAGGTGAAGGTGTTCTGTGTCCAAAGCATCTTCTTCCCCTCCTCATTGTAGGCTCTGCATGTGGCAAGAAAATGAATGGCAATCTGGTGAGGCCGATTCTTCTCACCGGGAGTGAGATGCTCTTTCTTGGTTTTGCTCAAGGGGTCAATGATAGGGAACTTGCTGGTGAGAGAGTAGGAGAGAATCTTGAGCATGATCTCAGGTGGCAAGTAGGGGATGGATGTGTTTGAGGTGGAGCTTCGGGTGCGCTTGCGAGACACAGCCTGGTGAATGCCATACTTGTTGGGCCATTTGATGCCGTTCTTGCGCAGGATACGCTTCAGTTGGAGGTTCTCCTCTTCCAGCTCCTTGTTCTTGGTGCGAAGAGGATGGTTGTAGTAGTCCTCGGCCTGATCGGCCTGATCGCGAACCTCCCAAGCAGGATTCTATGAGTCGAAGTGAGCAAACGACGCCGGGGTTTACAATGATCAGGCTAGGCAGCTCACCATGATGAATACTGTGAGATAGTGGCACACATTACAGAATGTTGCGATCCAGGAGTTGGTGGTGATGACGAGACCAAGAGAGATGTTTGGCGGATTACAGCTGGGCGGAACCTAAATATCTCAGATGGCAGGCAAGCCTCAGACAGCGACGGCGATTGGAGATGCTGGGGAAACCGCGGCCTTAAGGTAGTCAGTGACTCCGTGCCTCAGAATTCGCTCCTCGGGCCTTGCCTCGAAATCCGAGGTTAGGAAAGTGAGATCTGAACTGTTGGTGTGAGTTCGATGATAATGGTACAGTTCGCAGTGCAAGTAACGGTCAATCTCATTACAGAGACAGAGGGTTGGCTGTCTCGATCACTTTACTAGCGGAGACCAGGTAAGTGCGCGTGTGTCCGTTCAATGTTCGATCGCTCTCTGTCCTGCAGCAGGCCGACAGACTGGCTGGGATTGGCCGAGTTGCCCAAGTTACCAAAATCCCCAGAGCTCAAGTGGGGGGTGGGCACAGGCCGTCAATTGTCAAGCGTCAAGCGTCAGGCGTCAGGCGTCAGGCGTCGAGCGGTTGGAGGGAAATGCGATTGCAGGTGATAACAGGCCGTTACTTACGCGCATGCGTGCCTGTGTGCCTGCGTGCCTGCACCTCCAATGCAATCAAATCAACCTTGGTGAGGCGTCAAGTTGACCTGGGGTATGAGGTTGCCAGAGAAATCGCAGCACATGGAAAGAAGGTACAACCTTGGAAGTCTGTACAAGGCACAGCTGGACAGGGTAAATGTGGGGTGGCAGGAAGCTGCTCTTCTGGACTCCTGCTGCTTGCCTGCTTGCATATGCCGAATAGCGGGGTGAACTGAACCCGCCACCTTCCTTCGGATACCTGAGGTTCTTCTCTTCCTGGATAAAGAGTCTAACCGATACCACTACATACATGCTGAGGTCGTAGCCCATGGGTAACAGACATTGCAGGCATGACTTTAATGTATTCCATTGATTGATTACCAGCACGTTTCATGGAAGTGGTTTGTTGGCAGGTGAAAGGTTACGTCATGCGTCAACCTTGCTGCGCTGCTCACATGCAATACGGCTCTTTCTTCCATCCATCAATTGATGTCACAGACAAGGACCCAAAGTCAATTTCAATATCTTGAGATTCCCAAGCACCCAGAGCGATCTGCTCCGACACCACACGAGTCGTTTGGTCAACATGGGGATTTCAATTCTCTCTTGGCAAAGCTCAACAGCACGCCGCGGTATTTGGTTACTGAAATGATACGCAATGATACATTGTCAGGGTTACAAGGTTACGGGGTTACAAAAAGTTGCGTATCAAATAACGAGAAATCAGCGACTAGATATATCCACTTGCTGACTACTGTTACGTTGTTCCAGGACAGCCTGAAAGAAATTGATGCCGTTGAGAAAATCACCATTTATTTCTTTGTATATGGGTATGTACGTGCAATCATTTTTGCATTTTCTTTCTTTCTAGGTCATCAGGCCTCGGGGGCAGTAGGCGCATCCTGCTTGCCATATTCTCTCGCCCAGATTGCGTCCCACGACTCCTTGTCGACCGCAAAGTCCCGCGCAAAGTCTCGCTCCAACTCATGCGCCCGCCGGCCCAGCAACACCATGCTGTGCAGCGGGGGGCCGAGCGCATCGTCAGCATCGCAAAGCTCCTTAAGCGTGCCGGCAACGAACGTCTCGTTGCGGCCACCAACGCGCGCCGCGCCGATGGCGAGGCTGTCAGGCCCGTAGACGCCCTCCGCTTTCTCCTCCTCGATCTCGAGCATCTGGCGCGCGCACTGGCCGACGGTCATGTAGCGTGGGGGCTCAAAAACCTTGTTGCCGCGCATCATGTTCTCGATGGTCTGCTCCTTGACTTTGATATCGAGCAGCAGCAGCGTGTGCAGGCCAATCTGGCGGTTCTCCCGAACCCGGTCGTAGAAGGAGGCGGGCCTCCAGTTGTCCGTGAAGAAAACCATGCTGACCGTCTGACCGAAGTTGTACAGCTGCAGACCGCACGCTCCGATGCCGTTCATTATGGATGCATTGGGCACCGTGGTCACGGGGATGTTGAGTTGGCGGGCGCGCAAGACAAGGTCGGCGTGGGTTGTGGCACCGAACGGGTCGCCCACTACGAGCAGAGCGACGTCTTCGGTTGCGGCGTAGTGTAGGAGCTCGTTGTTCTCGGTTTCTAAGTTGCTGTCGAACTCGACCATCTCACGATCGGCCACGATGATGGAACGGCCATAGTATGACTCCTACTGGCGAATTCAGGTTTCAGCTGTCTAATCCATTTGTGTTGTTTTGTGCAAAAACACATGTTAGGTGGGCACAGGGCGCATTACCAGAACAGATTGGTCTACGAGCAGAATGCTAGTGTACGCCTCGAGGTAGACTCGGGATGCCTTCTTGACGATGTCCAAGCCCTTGACCGTGATATCGGTCTCGTCCGAGAGACCTAGTCCTACTAGGTACAGCATCTTGAGTTTTCTGACGCTGGTCGTAAATAGGTAGTGTAGACAATACACAAACTCCGTGTCGAACCTGGGCGCAAGTGAACCTGTCTTTTGCGACAAGAAATATTTTGGAGGGGCAGCGAATTGTTGGCGGGGTAGCTCCTAAAAGATGGAGGATGATAAGCACATGCCTGCAACTGGAACTTATCGCCTCTTGGTTAAAGTGGTTCCAGTTTTATTTGAGCTATCCTGTTCGAACTTCCCGTCGCCGGCGCGTCACCGAACTGCACTTCAATCAAAGATCACGATTTACACACTTCTCAAACGACAACCGCTTCTCATTCACCCCGACACGACGAGTGACTGTAGCCTCCGATCGTACCGAGGATCGTACCGAGCAACCTTTATTTTTTGCCGGACTTCGTCAGTTCAATCACAATGGCGTCTAACAAAGGTTCTGCCTACGGCACCGGCAAGGCCAGCGACACCTTCCGGGAGGACCTGAACCTCGAAGAGTACGCCGCGAAGGCCAAAGCGCGCGAGGCCGCAGAGCGGGAGGAATCCAAGGCGCGATACGAAGCGAAAATGGAAGGCAAGAAATACTACAAGCCGATGACGGGCGACGAGACGTTGACCTCGGCGCGGTCGCGCGCCACCGACTTCTCGGCGCAGGTGGGCAAGACGATGCTGGTGCCGGGCGGCGCGGGCGTGGGCAAGCGCGGGAAAGGCGCTGGTCTGTACTGCGAGTCCTGCGATCTCACCTTCAAGGACAACCTGCAGTGGCTCGACCACATCAACTCGATGCAGCATCTGCGTGCCATCGGCGAGACGGGCCACGTGCGCCAGGCCTCGGCCGCCGAGGTCCACGAGCGCATCGAGATGCTCTGGGAACTACTGCAACAAGAGAAGACCAACGCCACCACCAGTCTCAAGGACCGCCTCGCGATCCAAAAGGTTGAGGATGACAAGGAGCGCGAGGCCAAGCGCCTCAAGCGTAGAGAGGCGGCCGAGAAGGTCCGTCTCGAACGCGAGAAGGACAAAGACGTCAAGATGGAGTACGGCGAGGATGTTCGCATCGACGGAGAGCACGACGAGGACGATATGATGGCCATGATGGGATTTGCCGGTGGTTTTGGTTCGTCCAAGAAGTGAGGTTGGGGAAGAAAGGCAAAAGTATTCCAACGACATTTCAATGCGGGAAAAGCGCCCACCAGCTCTAAGGTAGGGTGTCCAATACGCCTTTCTCTTCCCGAGCCATGCGATGTTGTCCGCGCTTCCTCTCTTTGCCCACTGCGTCGGCAGGTCGGCAGGGATCTATCAGTCCATCCACTGGTAAGAGCGCGACTCCTCGCAGTACATGAGATATTTCTCTTGGCGAGGGAAAGAAAAGATCTCGGGTCCAAAACTTAAAGCGAAGTTTCTTCAGAACTGGGCCTTCATAGCCTATACAATCATAACGCCCAGCTGCGCGGATATCCCAGAGACTTAAACGCCGAATACATCAGGTTTACGGATCGCTGACAGGGCATACTGAGCTTGGACAACGGTTAGTCAACTCTATCATTCTTGAAGCATGTTGAATTATCATGGTGGTCTAGTAGATAATGAGCGTGAGTCCAGATATCGTACAATAGCAAGTATTAATGATCCGCCAATATACCCACTTCATACCTATCCTGAATCAGCAGTACCATCGCTACCCGAACTACTAGTATCGCTCTGCGATGATATATACCCTCCTCTCTTCTTTTTCTTCTCTTTCAACTTCTTCTTCTTCTTCCGCTCGACGTCAGGATCTGATGAAGGTTGGGACGAATTAGAGCATTCCCGGAGGACCTCGTCCACCTCTTCTTCAACCCAACTGGTATTGAATTCATGGTGACCGCCATCCACGTGTTCAGGCACATACAAATTGAGCAGGCTGCTTTCCAATATGACTGTATCCCCTGCTTTCTTGGCCCGCTTCCGTTGCTTGGCCTCTCGTTTTTTCAGCGGGTCCAGGATCGCCAAAGAAAAGGGGTTCGTCACCAAAATCTTGACGAAACTTTCTTCATCTTTGGCAAGTCCTAAGACTCCGTCTAGGACACCCTGGTCCTCGCTGTTCTGGAGCTTCCAAACCGAGTCAACAATGATATAGACGCAGGTCGGCTTTGGGACTCGCCTAAGAAGCTCTTTTAAGACGGATAGAAGTTGCTCTGAGTTATCGATGGAGTTCTTGAAACTGTTTTGTCCGGTGAAGAGAAAGTCCAGATCGACACCGAGGATATCCTCCAGGTACGCCAGGAGCTGACAAATCAGAGATGTCAGAAGACCACAACTACCAGCGAGCAGGTACTTCTTCCGGCTCGGGTCACTTGCTCGTGACACGCAGAAGTGGTAAAGGACAGGGAACATGTCAATCTTCTGTACAGATCGAATAAGGACTGTGGCTGCGTAGGATGCCGGCGTGTAGTCCTGGTCCCCGTCACATTGTAAATCTATGACAAGCAATTTTGACAGGGGGCTTCGTAGGTACGTGCGAACTTCCTCGGACACGAGAATGAAGGCGATGCGGTTTTGCTCTCCGACGCTGGGCTTGTATCCTAACTCTTCAATGCAATCGGCAAGGTCCCGAATTGCTGTTTGGCGAGCCCTCCTGGTGTACTTGCTCCAGTCTTTGGGGAGCTTAGGCCGTGCCGGTGTGGCAGCTGGCCAAATTCTGGGTTGGACTTGGGACTGGTTGCCTTGGCCCAGATTTAGCATCTAACTCACATGAATTCTAGGAGTTGGCGACTCACCCTGTCCAGTCTTGGGGTCAAAAGATGGGTTTGCTGCGAATAGACGATAGAAGAGGTTGTACAGTTGTACTACATGCTCCTCTGATGTCAACTCTTTTCTCTTCTCCTCCAGTTGACACAACAGCTTGTCATTGTTGCTGGTCAACTTTGTCTCGTACGAATCATGGTTTAGTCGAAGTTGGGCTGCGAGCTGCTCTTGGATGTCGGTCATGCCTTGCGTGAGTTGCTGAACATGTAAGTGGGTGCTTTTCGCGTTCTCATGCAATTGTTGCATTGTCATGAATGTATTCTTGCCCATTTCGCTCATCTGGCCCAGCCTCTGCGAGTCACAGAATTTGGCCGTATTCTCAAATTCCGAGACGCTTTTCTCTAAAGTGGCGAGGGCCTCGTCGATTTCGGACCCGTAGGCCTCGCCCTTGAATGGTACCTTCATAATCTTCTCTGTGATTGTGTATCAGCAGGCGGAGGGGTGGGTTAGCTTTAAGACATCCAAACTTACTGGCAGTACGCTTCAAGAACTCTCGGACAATGAGCTCGAGCAAAACGAAGACGGCTACCAACACGTCGTCGGCTCTGCGTCTTAATTCGACCGACTTGTGATGAACGCCAAGCCAATCGTCCAGCTTTCTCAGAACCAAAGGTATCTTCTCCAACGTATCATACATCTTTTCTCGCAAAGACTCGTATTGTTCCAAAGCCTACGTTCATCATCAGTTTCGTGGGCTCGTCTTTACGGACCTTTCGGTACATTCAAAGGGCTATTCTCACTCCCAGTATCATGGTGAAACCTCCACAGATCACGGCACCATATACGTCAGTCGGCGCAAAGGCCAGAAGCTTTTTTATTGTTGATGCATTTCTCCCGGTCGATCGAAAAAGCTTCTTGATCCTTTTTGTACACCTGTGCACGTTGTCAAGCTTCTTGTTACTTTTCTGCACCGTGTTGGCTATCTCGAAGACATCATTCAGCGTGTAATCATGCACATTCTTGATGGTGATGTTGAACTTCTTATCTGCCTGGCTATCAATGAGGTTCTGTTGGAATTTGGCAAGGGTCCTTTGGAACAGCTCCAACTTTTCGCGAGATTCCTTGTGACAGTCCAGGCTGGAAGGGGAAAGTTAGCTCAGATTGGCTGCCATCAGACCGTGTACACGATGAAGATACTGACTTTGGCGCGTTATCTCTGGCGACAAAGAGGTCCATTTCCGGTACGAACTCGGGGGAAGTCTCGGCAACATCAGGCCCTATGGTAACGTCGCCACGAGTCTCGAGGAACTCAGCCGCGCTATTCGTCAAAAGGTGCTCGCGGGCCGAAAGTCCTAGTATTGTCGCCATGGTGTCGCAGCTTCCATGGAAATGCCATGCTCGAGATTCACATCAATAACCAAAGACGGACTGGCTCATTTGGAAGGGTGGGACAATCGTAGGAGATGGAAACAGCATTGGGCCGTCGAAGGCAGTGTTCATTTCTGGCATACGGATAATAGCTTTCCTCTCACCATCTCAGCCAGATAAGATCGAAGGACGCAGAGCCTCACCTATGCTTCCACCCTAACAACGCGTCACGGTTTTGGCCCCCAGAGCCTTTCCCCTCTTCTCTCGCCATCGGCGAGATGTGACCCGACTTACATGCATATATCAATTATTCATGCATCCTCGGTGAGGAAAGCCCAATTGGATGCACTTATTAGATTCCTCTATGGGTTGGGTGGTTACATTGCTGACCACCAGAACCGACCCAACAATTTTGTCCCAGCCAATAGGTCAGGTTAGATACTGCCTACAAATCTGAGTGTTGTCCGGCACCAGAAATAGTTTAGCAGGCAAGGTATTGCGCCTTTGTTATCACCTGGCTATCCCCGCGTTGGTGTACTGTTTTCCCTTCCGCACCTAAACATAGCCTTCGTTTCGTCGGGTTTGTGCCAAGACAAGAAGGAGGTAGGTTCTGAATAGTGTCATGGCAGACTTCCTTTTGCGTATTCTGACTAGACAATATATTCTGAAGTACCCAATGATCGACCGCAATGCCTGACCGAAGTGCATCGAAGGAACCGGAGAAGCCGAACAGTGTAGAGACGAGCGAGAGCTCTAACGCTGGCAACGACCCAAAAACACCTGCAGAGCCAACAACCGAGCGCCCTGAGCACCCAAACCCTGGGGCAGCTACAGTAGTCCCGAGCCCCCCATTTGTCCCTAGCACCAAAGGGAAACGAAACACCAAGAGCGATGAACATAACCCGTTGGTCGTTACCAGGCGTTCGAGATCTGTTCCTCCCTCGAAAGTCTCACCAAACCATGAAATCGAAGAGATGAGGCGCGGCGGCATGCCCATGGGTCCTCATATTGTACAAGTAGAGCCGGCCAAGAAGCGTGTCGATTTCAGGTCGTGGATGCGTGGTCGCCCTGCTGGGCATGGTCGCCATAAACACTCCAGGAACTCCTCGTTCTCATCGACTTCATCTGGCAGCTCTTCGCGAAGCTCCAGTCGCTCCACAGACACCGAGGTGCGATCTACCTTTAACCACATCGAGAAGTCAGCGGAGGCCACGTCAGAGTTGGTGAAATGTGTGATAGAGCTACAAGCCCGGATCGAGAAATTGGAAAATCCAGGATCTAAGGGCCGGAAAAAGAAGGCCTATTCATCATCAAGCGGTAGTGATCCAGCAACAAGCGACATCGAAAGCGACATCGACAGCGATATCGAAGAGATTCGCCACCATGGCCACAAGCACTTCAGCGATGATCCAGACCGCACGTTTGAGCTCACGACCATGTTTGTCTGCGACAGTGATGCAGGGCAGCGAGACAGGTTCTTTGACTTCGAAACTTGTTACCCTTTTATACGAGTTCTGTGGGATCGATCAGATGCTGATCTACCGAACCCAATGACCGAAGAGCAGAATCCGACCCTCGTACCTGGCTCTGTCAATATATTGCATATCTGCATGGATTCTCCAGTGATCCTAGAATACTTCGAGACGTTATCTGATACTGTGGTCTTCGGAGAGAACCCACCTTCCAGAGCACTGCAGCCAAATGAGACTATACGAGATGGTACCATCGTATTCAGAAAGCCGTTTAGATGCCTCTTTGAGCATCGCAGTCGAATTGAAGAGAAGGTGAGAGCATTGCAAGAAGAGCGGGCCTTCTTGCATTTCAACGATCCAGAGTTGAAAAACAGCCAGGATGCGAACCCCGCCCACATTACGATACCAGAGTTGGGTTCTTCCACCACTACTGAGAAGCAACTTTCGGGAAACTCGAATGTGTCGCCAGAAGATACCGGCGGTCGCAGTAGTGATGAAAAGGTCGAGTTGGTGGCGGAACCTCCGAATCAAGAGCACAACCTCCTTGTCCAGCTCGAATACCTCCTCGCTTTCATGGAAGAGCATCTAAGTGCCCAACTTCAACTATTTAGAGATGCTCGCGCTGGCAAGCTGGAAACTATCCAATTCCAAGATGCATGGATGCTGTTCATGGCCAAGGACCTGGTTTATACCTCAATCAGACCCTCCATGCCTGAGAAAATGCCTCCAAGGCCAGGAATGCCAATGGCAACACGAGAGAGGCCTGGTAGCGATACTCCACAGGCCTACAGAGTTGTCACGGCCTTGGGCGGAAGGCCTCTCGCCAGAGCCCCAAGGGACAATCGTAAGAAGTTGATCTATGGCTATAGTCCGTTGGAAATCATGACCTACTACATCGACTTTGATGGGACCACATATGGCGTTATGCACACCATGCATAAAATGTTTCCATGGGTTGGAAACAAAGACATAAGAAGTATTGGAATATATCCTCTGAACTATGCCCAGATGCCGCCAACATTTAGGGGGGGCCTAAACGCAACAGGTGAAGCAGACATACTCGAATTCTTGCAACAGCGTGGCCATGATTTCTTACAAGTCTCCGATGCCTCCCATAAGTTCTATGACGGATTGACTATAGGCAAAACGAAAGAAGAGGTAACATATTACCGTTTTGTTCTACACGTCTCAATCAAGATTCAAACGTATATTTGTTTTATTCACATTGCTGATGATATCCCAGATCAGCACTCCCGTGATCATAGATTTCAAGCTGGCCTACAGAAACTCTCTGCAACCGTCACCAAGCTTCAAATATCCCGACTGGCAGGAAATGGTTGAAAGAATTAGCAGACAAAACGAACTTATGGAGGTTATCGCTAACTACAAACACTTCGTTCGTCGTGGCAAAGGGGCAAATGGCGATTGGTATCGATCTTATCAGTCCAGGCTGACAGAAAAGGCCAGGTCCGATCTGTTAGATGCTTTCGGTTCTTGCCAACCTCAGTCGTTAGATAGACCCAGAGGGTATACAGAAGCTGACTGAGATGATGGAAAACGCCGAGATCATTCAATTGTTGCCCGGGATGGTCCATGGATTTGCATTGAGAATGCGTAAATGGGGTAGGGCACATGCCGGAGACATTCATACACATATCTTGCTGACACTAGAGTACAGTATCCCTCGACCTGAGCCTTTTGCAGCCTGCCAACGATCAAGCTGGCTGGGACAACCTGATTCTACCACCTGGCCATAAAGATATGGTACAAGCAGTAGTAGAGACCCATACCGCTGGTTCGCGGTCGACTACTGCTCATGTGAGACGCGCAACGGAAGTTGACCTTGTTCGTGGAAAGGGTAAGCAAGCTACACGTATTTTCCTCCGGCCTGGTTGCTATTGCTTACACTCTTGACAGGGAAGGGATGCATCATCCTTTTGCACGGCGAACCAGGAGTGGGCAAGACGTCCACCGCTGGTGAGTTGGATATGTGAATGAACGAGACTTTCTGCACACTCTAACCAAAACCCGGGATCAGAATGTGTGGCAGCATACACCAAGCGGCCCTTGTTTTCCGTAACTTGTGGTGAGTCCCTGATAACCTGCATGTGAATTATTGGGTAGAGTCATTGATGTTAGCCAGGTGATATTGGCTACGAGCCCAGTGATGTTGAAAAAAACATCGATGCGCACTTCAGTCTAGCCCAGAAATGGGGTTGCGTCGTGCTTCTCGATGAGGCCGATGTCTTTCTCGCCAAGAGAAACGTAAGCGAAGTCTTCCCTGAAATCCGTGTACAGACAGCAACAGCATTCTAACTTTACGAAGAGGGAGGACGTGAAACGGAACGGACTTGTCTCTGGTGAGTGACTCTCAGCCAACCCAAACCTTTGGTCATCGATCTGATAATTGCCATAGTCTTTCTGCGAACCCTCGAGTACTACCAGGGGATTCTCTTCTTGACTACGAACCGAGTGGGGTCGATTGACGATGCCTTCCGCTCTCGATTGCACCTGACATTGTATTACCCTAAATTGGGCTACAGTCAAACCAAGTCCATCTGGAAAGTCAACCTCCGGCGGCTCAACGACTTGAACGACAAGCGACGCGAGTACGGGCAGGAGCCCATCGACATCCACAAGCGCAAGATCATGAAATTTGCCAAACGCCACTGGAAGGAGCTGTCATGGAATGGCCGCCAGATCAGGAACGCGTTCCAGACTGCCGTGGCGCTAGCTGAGTTCGATGCCAACAAGGCTGCTGGGGACGCCCACACCGCTGCTGCTGCTGCTACGCTGGGCGCCAACGATGATAGCAAGGAGAGGCCGCCTGTTCAGCCCGTGATGTCGACGAAACAGTTCCAGATCATTGCCAAGGCTACCATGGAGTTCGACAACTATCTCTTCCTCACGCACGGCAACAGCGACGTGACCACCAACGCCAGGAGAGACCACTACCGCGTTGATGACTATGAGTTCAGGGATGGTGGAAAGAGCCAGCACCAGCATCCCCATCGCTCCAAGCGGCATGGCGGGAACCACAAGCTCTCCTCAGGCTCATCTTCCTCGTCTGATTCCTCTTCCTCGTCCGAGAGCGAAGACGGTGATGATCTCAAAGCGGCTTCAGGGGCAGATAGCGAAGATGAGAACGACAGCGATAGCGGGTCCTCGAGTAGCTCAGAAGATGACAAGAAGCGAAAGAAGAAGAAGAGTGGCAGCAGCAGCAAAGACAAAGGTAAGTCGAAGAAGGAGGACGACAAGGGGAAGAAACACAAGTCAAAGAAGGAAAAGCATTGAAGACGCGACGCTATTATGTGCTAGATACGGAAGCTGGTGGACCAGGCAAGAGCTTACTTGGATCTATGGCTCGAGTGACAAAGAGGTAAATACGGCGAGTCGGTGTATTTCCAAAATAAGCATGACGATTACGAGATTAATCCAGACTCTGATGTTCGAGAATTTTGTTTCGGTGGATCTGGATCAATCATGGCAAAGTCAAGTTCAGTCTTCGGCAAGGAATAAAGGGGCAGCGTGCGTAGTGATGGCGTACAAGGTCCTCTAAACAGATGTCTTTGTAGATCTATGTTGATGGTTGCGAAAAACAGCTGGATGACACTACGTAGGACAGACCTGCTACAGTGTAAGCCTACCACTGCTGAAATTAACAGTCTCGAGGCCGAGTCTCAAGCTGTCTTCCACGTGTTCCGCAGCAGCTTTCAGAAAATATCACGTCACGCAGACTTAAGAACAAACATGAGATAGCAATGCAGTCTATTCGTGCTTTCCTAATAACCCTACAAACCGCGTTCGGCTAACGTGAAAAACGCGTCTGTCTGTCTCTACGTCAATTCGTCATGATTCATGATATTTATTTCCTTTTCCATATCCATTACACCCCACCTATCCCCCCTTTTTTTCTGGTATTTATTCGTCCGGTCTGGTGTTTGACTCATAACCTAGCCTTGGATACCTGATCATTATTCTCATCGCTGCTTGGAATTCACAGAGAAGAGTACTTCTTGAAGGCGCCAATGAGGCCGCCGGTGCTGGCGTCGTGCTGACCGTTGCCGGGTTGGTCAAGCTCCGTGAGGATCTTCTTGGCCAGGGACTTGCCCAGCTCGACACCCCACTGGTCGAAGCTGTTGATGTCCCAGATGGCACCCTCGGTGAAAGTGAGGTGCTCGTAGTAGACAATCAGGGCACCGAGTTCGGCGGGGCCGATGTGGCCGCCGACCAGGATGCTGGTGGTGGGGCGGTTGCCGGCGAAGACCTTGTGGGGCACCAGCTTCTCAGAGGCACCTTCGGCCTTGACCTCCTCGGCGTCCTTGCCAATCATCAAAGCTTCCGCCTGGGCGAAGTAGTTGGAGGCCAACATCTTCTGGTGGAGGTTATCGGTGATGGGGTTGTGGCTCTTGGCAGCGAGGATGAAGTCGCTGGGGATCAGGCGGGTGCCCTGGTGAACGAGCTGGAAGAAGGAGTGCTGGGCGTTGGTGCAAGGCTCGCCGAAGAGGATGGTACCGGTGGAGTACTTGGCGGGAGTGCCATCCGAGGTGATGGTCTTGCCGTTAGACTCCATGGAGAGCTGCTGGAGGTAGGCAGGGAACCGGTGGAGGTACTGGTCGAAAGGAGCGACCAGGTGGGTCTGGGCGCCGTAGAAGTTGCTGTACCAGACGCTCAGGAGAGCACCGAGAACGGGGATGTTGTCCTTGAGAGGAGTCTCGCGGAAGTGCTTGTCCATCTCGTGGGCACCAGCCAGGAACTTGTGGAAGTTGTCGTAGCCAATGTAGAGGGCAACGCTGAGGCCAATGGCGCTCCAGACCGAGTATCGGCCACCGACCCAGCTCTCGAAGCCGAACATGTTCTTGGCGTCAATGCCGAACTTGGTGACCTCCTCGACATTGGTGGACAGAGCCACGAAGTGCTTGGCGATGTCGCCCTTGCCGCCAGTCTTCTCGAGGAACCAGGACTTGGCAGTGTTGGCGTTGGTGCACGTCTCGGCGGTAGTGAAGGTCTTGGAGGCGACCAGGATCAGAGTGGTCTCGGGGTCGGACGCCTTAAGAGCCTCGGCCATGTGAGTACCATCAATGTTGGAGACGAAATGCAGGGTCATGTCGTCGGCACCGTAGTGCTTCAGGGCCTCGGTGACCATGACGGGACCGCTATGCGACTGTTAGCTGCTTGCGGTGTACGTAGATAATGGTGGTTTAACTTACAGATCGGAACCACCGATACCAACGTTGATGATGTTGGTCAGCTTCTTGCCAGTGAAGCCCTTCCACTCGCCGCTGCGGACCTGCTCGGAGAACTCCTTCATGTGGTTGAGGACGTCATTGACGCCGCCCTTATTGTTCATGACGTCAGCGCCCTCGACCTTCATCTCCCAGCCGCCGACGTTGCGGAGGGCGGTGTGGTAGACGGCGCGCTCTTCGGTGAAGTTGATCTTCTCGCCGGCGAACATCGCGTCGCGCTTCTTCTCGACACCGGCCTCCTCGGCCAGCTTGACCAGCAGGTCAATGGTCTCGGGGGTGACGAGGTTCTTGCTGAAGTCGAAGAGGATGTCGGTGTTGCTGGGGGTGTTGGTGAAGGTCTTGGAGAACTTCTCGAAGCGCTGGGGGTCCGACTTGAAGGCGTCGTTCATCTTCAGCGACTGGCCAACGGAGCGGAAGTGGGCCTCCAGCTCCGGCCATGTCTTCAAAGAGGTTGCTTTCGTCATCTTGAAGAGAGGTGTGTGTGTGTGTGTGATCGGTGATTTGGTCACAGTTGAGGGGTATATGAGATCTGTAGATGAACTGCACCAGGCAGGGTGGATGAAGGATCAGTATACAAAGTCAATTTCGGGTCTGGCAAACAACAAGTGTCGGGTGAGTCGAGGGAAGAATTAGACGAGCGAATTCTTCCTCCTTTATATGAGACGGGGGGAGAAGAAAAAGGGTAGGAGAGAGCTCTTGCTAATGGTTCGTGGACAATCTAGTGGTAGGACGGGGAAGGGTGGATAAGAGCTTGAGCTTGGAACCTTATTAGCCAAGAAAAAGCTCCGAACCGGCCGGCGGCTTCTTCGAGAGCTTTAACTCTTAATAATAAACAATTCCAGGATCAATAGCTCTAGGTATTGTACCACTAAGTGCGATGGGCAGTGGGCAGTGGGCAGTGGGCGATGGGCGATGAGCGCGATGCTCCCGGACGTCGAGTCTCAAGTTTCGAGCTTGCCATAAGCCATAAGCTTGCCTCATCGTCATTTGAAATGCCCCCCCACCCAGACGTCCAACCCCTCCACAGAAAACGAGAAGGCCAAGATGCATTGAGTCCGACATGTTTCACTTACCTCCTAAACCCGATGTATTATCCTGGAGTTGATGCGGGTGCTATGGCCGAAAGTTGGGTGAAAGTGGTATGAATAGTCAAACAAGCAGAGATGGAACTTTTCCTGCGGCTGCTATGCTATCGACTTATATTAAATACGTCGGCGGATTATGCGGCCAAAAGCAGACGATGATGGAGGAAGGAGGTTGAGGAGGGGTCGAGGGGTCGGTCGATTGGGTGGGAAGCGGCTGTTACGCTGAGACGTCCGCGCCTCACACAGTAGGTTAGTAACCTAGCATTGGAAAGCATTGGAACATACCTAGCGGTACATATCTTAGGTACGTTATGTAGTAGGTAATCTACCACTACCTACTACCTACCGCTGGTCTCACTCATCACCCAGCAGGTACCCCGCGCAATCTGTCTTTGCTCTGCTCGAGTCTCGTCCACTCGCTTCTGCACGACGGAGAGTGACGTTATCTGGTTGCACATCCATACTATACCGAAGTCAGGCCAAGTGTTGCCCAGAACCGATTGGCAGTATCTAACCTATGTATGCATGCATGCAAGAAGCTACAACACATTCATCTACCAAATCTACATCTACATGTACCTTCCGCCCAAGTCGAGGGTTCCTGGTAGATCCCGTAGTGCGTAGGGTCCCGGTAGAAATGACGCTGCCCATTCAAGTTTTACTAAAAGTACGGACACGATATGGAGCCCAAACAACGTGCAAAGTCCAAGGTGGGCAGTTGTGACCCCACTCTCAGGTCCTGTAGACACCGAACGCACGCGGAAGAAGCATTGCCATGGCACGATATGGGCTTGTATTCATTCTTTTATTTCGCAGCTGTCCGAGAAGACTTTTTCTCTTCTCCAGGGATCGGAAAGGCTACCAAGACTACTAAGACTACCAAAACTGCACCTTGGTCTGGTGCCCTCATCTAGTTGAAAAGCCCTATACGCCAGCTTGAACCATCTAAGTCCTTGTCTGCCCTACCCTGTGTACTGTACTGTAACATGCTGAAATCATGTTAGCTTGCTTGCTTGCTTGCTTGTTTAACGACCCGTGATGCTGCCAGCGAAACTGGGGTCCTTCACGCTACCACCAGCATCTCCCAGCCCAGCAATCGGTCGGTTGTAGCTGAAGCCTTGGAATTGGTCTTGCATCGTTTGCGACAGCATCGGTCCGTCCACGAACGAATCCTGCGGCTTCTCTTGCGTGAAGTCTTCATCAAAGTTGGTCACATCCAACGCGTCAGTCTAGAAAAGTCACAATATTAGTCATCGTCTTTGCTAACCTTGGGACCAGCTGAGACCTTCACTTACCACTCTTGGCTTGAACGTCGGCTCGTATTTGCGCTGCAGCAGCTTGCGCCAATCGATGGCGTGGAAGAAGGGGTGGGCCTTGATCTCGGCACTGCCGCCGGCTCCCAAACGGTGTTCGGGGTCACGGTTGAGCAGCTTGGTGAGAAGGTCCTTGGCGGCCGGCGGCACGACCTCCGGGCCAGGGAAGTGAAGCGGCTCTGACAGAATCTTCCTGTACATCTCATTCGTGTTTTCGTCGTAGAACGGGGGAAGACCCGTAAGCATCTCGTAGAGCAGAACGCCCAGCGTCCACCAATCCACCGTCTTGTTGTAGCCGTTACCCATCAGGAGCTCGGGCGCCAAGTACTCGGGTGTGCCACAGAACGTGTTGGTGCGGTCCTCATCCTTCATATCCAGCTTGCACAGACCGAAATCGCAGAGGGCAATGTGGCCTTGGTAATCAAGCAAAATATTTTCTGGCTTCAAGTCACGGTAAATGACATTGAATCCGTGCAAGCATTCCAGGGCACAGAGCAACTCGGCCGTGTAGAACCGCGCTCGGTTCACATCAAACCTTTGCTCCTTTTGTAAGTGGTGGAACAGTTCTCCGCCGTTGACGAAGGCCAACACGAAGTACAGCTTCTCGGGAGACTGGAAGGTAAACTTCAGCGGCACGATAAAGGGGTTGTTGATCTGGGCCAGCACCGAACGTTCAGCCAAGGTATGTGCCACCTCAGACCGGGAGATGATGTGGGCCTTTCGTATCGTCTTGAGCGCGTAAATTCGGTTGGTATCTTTCTTGCGCACCTGCATCACCTTGCCGAAACTTCCCTTGCCGACGACCTTAAGGAGGTCGAAATCCTCGATCTTGAGCTTGCCGGCGCGGTTCTCAACGTACTGGACACCGATCTTGAGCTTACCCGTGCCGTACTGCACGTCTACCCAGTCGACACCAGACTGGCCTAAAGACTTCTCCTTGTTGGCGAACTCGGCCGCCGCCTTCTCGCGGTCCTTCTTGCTGGCCTTGGGGTCCTCCACGAAGGTATGCTTCTCATCAAACCGCGGGTTGATGCGGACAACTCCTATAAAGATATCTTGGCTTCGGCCCGCTGCCGGCGGGGCCGTAGGGTTTCTCATATACAAATGTACGGCGAGCTCAGTCACTCGAGACACATCGAACTTGTACTGGGTATTGTCGCCTGCCCACAGAGGGTTCTCGGGGTTGCCCGAGACGGAGTTGACGAAGACTTGGACCTTGTCGAAATCCAGGAGAGCGTACGGCAGCCATTTGCTGGAGACTCTGCCATGGTTAGAGGGGACAAAGTTGCCCCCGGAGGTCTGTGGCCTGCCGTTGATGAAAGAACCAGGAGTGCCCCTAGAACCCGGCCGCACGGAGCTGCTGAGGGCGCCACCAGAAGACAAGGAGCCTTGGTGGGCCGCTTGGTTGAAAGCGCTGCGATGTTGCTCGGGGAGTTGGAAGCCTTGCCCTTCGTGGAGGGTTACGACGAGGATACCGGGTTTCGGTGTCTTGATGACGGGTTGTTGTGCCATTGCTTCGGATGCAGCTGTGGAAATAAGGGGGAACGAAGGTCAGTACACAAGTGTCTTGCACAGAACAGACTTTGGCGAGTGAATCTGGCGGTTTTCACATACCGATAGCGTTGTCAGGGGGGACTGGGGTAGAGGAGCTCGTAGGCGGTGCAGCCATCTTCTCATCGTTGCCTGTAATGGTGGATGTCGAAGGGGATCTCGAAAAGGTATTGGATAGGGGGCCCAGATGGGTCTCCTTCAACTCTGTAGTCAAATCGCAAGTCAGTAAGGATCCAATCAATCATGCGGTCTCTTGCTGTTCGTCCACGTCAAGCAGCACGGCCATGCCATGGACCATACCGTGCTGATTAGTATGCGACCCCTCTTCTCGATCGCCACTATTCCAGTTGGTCCGCCTAGAGATGGCCCAAAGAAACGTGGATTGCGCATATGGTTGAAAAGAACTCACTCTTGGTAAGCTTCCACGACATCTTGGCGATGCACTAGGTGGATTGCAGAGGAACGGAAGAATTGGGCAGGTTGTCGTCGGAAACCGGGGGCGTTGTTGTTGTTGGTGTCTTGGTAGAAGCTGATCTGATGAGGGTAGGTACCTAGGTAGGGTATGGTATCTATGGAGGGTTGGATGGAGTATGGGAATAAGAGAAGGAATGGGAGGAAAAGGAGATGCAAAAAGTTCCAGTCCGAAAGTAGGAGCTAAATGTTGCAGCGATGATCGGCAAGACAGGAGAGAGAAGGAGAAGGGTCGAGGCAATGATGTCGCTTGTGGAGGGATCTGAGCCTAGGGGCTGAGGCAGTGGGAGAGAGAGATGCGAGGTGCGAGGTGCGAGGTGCGTGTGTGCGTATTGATTGACCCGAGAATCAAGGGTCTCTCGTCTTGTCTTCCAATGTTCTTTTGTGTGTGTGCGCGGCGCGTGTGTGTGCCCAAGAGTGTCTTGGGGGGGCGAGTGAGTGATGAGCGGCTGTTTCGTTCTGTTGCAGCGCAGCGCAGCAAAGCAGTTGGTACTGTAATGTTCAAGGTTGCTGTAAAGCAGGAGGCGGTTGTGGTTGCGTCGCCCGCCCACTGTAAATTGTCGGGGTCGGGTCGGCTGGCTTATCCGTTCAATGTTCCAACGTAAGTGTGTTACGGAAGTTGTACAGTACCCAAGCTTTTACCCAGGAATGGTCCCCTCGCGGACTTGAAGATAAGACAGCAAGAGAAAGAATAAGGATTCTGGAATTCTGGTCTTGAGGAAGGAGAGCGATAGAGAAAAACAGATGAAAGGGAGAAAGAGACAGTGTTCACGGATGGCTTCACTCAGTACTCAGTATGCAATCCAACGAATGGTACGCGTGTGCATGTCTACATCAATATGTATTCTAGTTGGTTGTACGGGTTTACAAGGAACTGGAGGAGGGTGTATTTGAACCCAGGGAAGTTTAATAGTAAGGGGAGCTAGAATGCGGCTGGGTTTTGGGCGGCTGTTGGATTTGATTGATTGATTCGAGGAGGGGAGGGGAGGGGAGGGGAGGGGCGCTGCTTGATTGAATCAATAGACTCCCGTGCTACCTAGAATTGGAACTCGAGAACCAAAACCCCCCCAAACTGTCCCCCCCAGAAGTCCCCCCTTCAGTACCCTCAGTAGTGCCCTTAGGTGCCCCCTTGCCCCCCAAAAGAACCAGAACATTGAACCCAGCATGCCCAGAACCCCCTCTCCAAGGACCCCCTCTTTTTTTTCCCTGGGTTGTCTCTCACTCTCACACACTCGCCTCTCCGTGTCTCCATATCTCTCTCGTCCAGACTTCCACTCTGCTCTCAGCCTCTGACTGGCCGTGGACTGTGCCTCTTTGAGGCAGTTGGTAGGTGGGTTAGTGGATCACCATACATAAAGTCTTGTTTGTTGCCGTACCAATCGCGTATAGCATACACTATAAGTCAGTACATAGGCGCATGCATACCTATCATAGGTTATGTCCCTATTGTGTGTGTTTTTTCTTATGTATATCCTGACTCCCTAGCCGAAGCCTGTCGTACTGCATTGTGTATGTACATACCCATATTAGAGTGACGTTCCACATGGCACAAGGTTTGGTTGATCCAGATGGATGATACACATGGGGATTTATGCCTCGAGAAAGAGAAGAGGCGGCTTTCATTCTGATCTCAGCCTCTCTCCTGTCAGGCGTCCACTGGGTAGCAGTTGGGACTTCAGCCAAAGCGGTTACATGTTTCGCCCTCTGCGAATGCGTACGAAGCCGAACCGTCCAAAACCGATCTAGAATCTAGAAGTTGAAGCAGTCCCGAGTCCATACTATACAGGGCCGTAGGTTACATTCCACGCCTTACTTGGTCCTGGTCGAGATTCATCAATCCATTAACCTAGGCGTTAGGAGGAGTTCATTCGGGACTCATCAGGAGGGCTGTCAGGCATCAGGACTCAGGACTCAGGAGGCATCCCAATCCCAAGCGAAGAACGGGGATCCCAGCCAGCCCCGCAATCCAGTCGCATCGCCGAGTGGCTACTAAGTAGGCCCCCACAACAACAACATCGACCATGCATGGCCATGCATGGTGGAAATGCAGCCAGCAGCCTTTCTCGTGCTGCTGCTTCTGCTTCGCATTGCAACTTGCAGCCCAGTTCACTCCAACTCCTTGCAATCCAGTCGTGTTTATTATTAGACGACGAACCTTCTTAGTTTTCCTTCTCGCTCGCTCTCTGCCTCAAGTCATGGAAGGCTGTCTTGAACCTACGAAACCCCGATCCTAGAACGGGCAACACGACTGTTCCAGGGGACTGCATGTGATGGATATATGTACATGTATGTAAACCACCAGAGAGCAAATGTTTATGGATTGGTCGTAGTGGCGATCAATTGATCTTCTCGTGCTACATGATTGCAGTAGTCTAGTAGTGGTAATATACATAAGGTATAGCGTGAGCAAACTGTAACTGGTCCCTCTATCGACAGCTCTAAAATTAGTTCAGTTACATGTAGCATCTCATGTCGTAGTGACCGGATGTGGGATGTGGCCTGCCGCGCTGCCTGGAGGGCACTGAGGGGCGACCGAGGGCTGTCTTGTCTCAAGCAAGACGTTCCAGAAGGAATGATCCCAGAAGGGGATCAATCACCAGTTAGGTTAAGCCGGCATCCCCTTTCTGCTGATGCGACCTCGATCATCAATTCAAACCCTTGAAGGGGGAAAAAAAGAAAAAAAGAAAAAAAGCTAGATATCCGCCCAAATATACCAACTTCCCATGTCTGACGAATAGCATGCGTTTATCTGATGACGATAGTCGTCCTAAAATAACCGAAGGACTAGGTATATAACCCAGGCCGGGTCCCCGTAATTGAAGCATGAACGACTTCCATCGCATACAAGTAGATCAGTGATGCATGTAGGGAAATGTGGGCACGCGGAAATATATGGACTCAGTGGTGGTCGCATGTCTAATGCACCACCAACACCCACTCGATATGGCTGGCAATCTGGAAGGCAGTCAGGCAGTCTTATTGCTTCTCGAGGCAGTTGATTGCAACTGCAACTGAACTGCAGGCCCCTTCAGCTTCGTTGGGATCCTTCCCCAGGCCTCATTGGCCAAACAAGACAAATTCGCGCAGATGGCCAGCCAGCTACCCTGCGACTAACACTAGGTACCCAAACCCCTTTCCATCTCAATCGATTGTTTGGCTGGGGAAGATAAGCACATAGGTTAGTAGTAGATCGCAGTGGGCGGGTGCCATCCATCCATCCATCCATGCCATGGTTGCTAAGCCACCCATTTCCTCGATTCCCTCGATTTCCTCGAGCGGCAACTAGAACCTAGCGCTTTCCACCGGGGGGCCTCTTCGTAACCCGTGTTCCCAACACAGCATCCGGGTTTTTCCCTGGGCGTTTACAGTAGTAGGCCGTGAAGACCGTTGACCGCAGGCCCACGTGGAGTGCAGTGGACAATGTGCTATACCACTACTGTCTAGCTGTACAGCAGTAATAAATTGACGGGAGCGTGCCGGAGCAATTCGTAGCGCCCGTCGTGTCACATATGCTCTCGTGACTTGACTCGCGATTTCTTGGGAGTTATGGTGAGCCCGAAAGACACATCTTGGCTGTATAGTATCTCTTTTCGGTGTTTGGAGATCTTCAGCTGGTCCAGGATGAAATGTCGGCGGCATGGCTTCTGTTGGGATTATGGTTAGCATTGCTACGTAAACAAGCTTGTTATCCGTATTGCTATCCGTATTGCTCCTTCGGACTGGCTAAGGGATACGGTCGAATGATGGCCAAAAAGAGGCACGTTGACTTTTTGTGCACTTTTAATACGAGGTCCTTTCCGTTCTAGCAGCCTCTGCGACTCGACAATTATTGAATTGTTATTTCCATAGATGTATTCTGTTCCTCCACGCCTGCCCATGACTAACCGAGAATGTCACCAGAGCGAGGGGCAGCAAGCGGAAACATATCAGCAACTCCTGAACCGAGTGGCGGCCCTCCGGTCTTGACGTCCTTGGAAGTGGATGCCGGAGATGGAGACACCACCACGGGAGTCCGCGGCGGCAGCGGCGGCAACCCAGTGACGGCTTCGGCGCCCAATGTTCAGAGAAACTATATCCAAGGCTGGAGGCTCTACGCCTTGATTTTTGCGTACGGGCACTTTTTTTTTCTTGCTTCAACCAACGTTCATGGCATGTTACAATGCCTTTTTCCAGCTCAATATATCTGATCTACTATCTATGAGGTGCTTGTTATACAAGTTATCTACGATGTGGAAAACTGACTCGCCGCTGCAATGAAGGCTGTTTTTGTCCCTGCTACTGTCGTTTCTTGAAACGACTATAGTCAGTACCTCGCTTGTCTCCATCACGAACGCCCTTGGCGGCTTTGAACAGCGAGACTGGGTTGTCACTTCGTATCTCATTACTTACACTGGTGAGGTCTCCTTCCCGTCATCTTACGGCAGAAAACATAACCAAAGGGGTGATCCATTGACCTCTTGTCATCCACTTTGATCAGGTTTCTTGATCATATATGCCAAATTCAGCGACATCCTGGGCAGGAAGTTCCTCGTCCTGGTCGCCGTGGCCTTTTTCACCATCTTCTCCATCGTGTGCGGTTCCATATCCAATATGGCCCAACTGTATGTACTGATACTCCAATGCTGTCCCGCCATAGTCCCGGAGGGAGTTGGATGCAATGAGCTGACATCACCGTACGAAGTATCGTCTTCCGTGCTTTTCAGGGCATCGGCGCCTCCGGCATCTACGCCATGGTAACGGTCATCCAACCTGAGCTGGTGCCGCCCGAGAAATGGGGCCATCTCCTGGCCGCCGTGGCCACGGTGACGGTCGTCAGCTCCGTCCTCGGTCCCATCCTCGGCGGCTTGATCAATGACCACGGGTCGTGGCGCTGGGTATTCTTCCTGAAGTGAGTTTTTGACTTGCCTTTGGTTACACTCTCTTCCTTTCTTCCCCTGCCCCTTTTCTTCGATTTTACACGTCTCATCGACTCGCAACTGAGTTTTTACCCATCCAGTGCCCCCGTCGGAGCTGTCTCGACCGCCATGATCGCGTTCCTCATGCCAACACAATTCCCCAACCAGGGCAACCCCGCGGCGTACGTGAGCCTACGAGCCAAGTTCTCGCGGACCTCGCTCGCGCGTCTCGACGTCCTAGGCGCGAGCCTGCTCCTGGCCGCTACCGTGCTCATCGTCTTCGGCTTCGAAGAGGCCGGGTCCCGATACCCATGGGCAAGCGCACCCATCATTGCCACTCTCATCCTCGGTGCCGTGCTGCTCGTCACTTTCCTCTTCTGGGAGCACGTCGTCGGCCGGCCACACCGCGTCGAGGAGCCCATCTTCCCGTTGCGTCTGATGAAGCGGCGCATCTTTGCGGGCCTTATGCTGTAAGCCTAGTTCTGTTTGTTAATGAATGAGATAATGGGACGGAAAAGGAACGATATCCTTCAGCTCACATCTTTCTATTCTCCACAGAGTTGGTTTCTTGACCGGGCCGCCTTTCATGACCGTCATAATCAACCTCCCGCAACGAATCCAAGCCGTCGATGGCGTCTCTCCCTTCGACGCCGGCGTGCGGCTTCTACCCTTGCTCCTTGCCTCACCTGTAGCTACGGCCGTGGCGGGCCAGCTTGCTACCAAGCTGAAAGTCCCGCCCTTTTACCTCACCATGTTCGCCACTTCCCTGCAGATGCTGGGTATTGGGCTCTGCAGCTCCATCGGCAGCAACAGCAGCGCGGCCCTCTATGGGTACGAGGTCCTCATGGGCTTCGGGTTTGGCATGGGCCTCGTCTCGCTGATCATATATGCGCCTCTGGTCGTGGGTCGTGAGGATCTAGGTAAGACAGATCTCCAGAATTATATGTCCGTCCCTCAGTGTTACGTACGTAAGCTTACGTTTGGAATGTTATGTGCTGTAGCTGTCACCATGGGCGCCATTACTCAGATCCGAGTGCTCGGTGGAACGGTAGGTCTTGCTATCAGGTTAGTCTCACGCCAAACCACAAGATAGTAACAATGGTGACACCGCCGCACGTGCCTGTCTGTCTTCTTGCTCCATTCTCTGACGCCGTTGTCTGTGTAGTGCCACTATTCTAAACAACCACCTGGCCTCGCATTTGCCGTCGTTTCTCTCCCCGTCGGAGATGCAGCGAGTCTCCCAGTCTCTCTCGTTCGTCAATAGCCTTCCGAACGCCACTCGCGATGCGGTGCGGCAGGTCTTCGCCGACGGTTACAACAGCCAGATGCGCGCGATGCTCTACTTTAGCGCTGCGACCTGGCTATGTGCCGCGGTCTTGCTCTGGGAAAAGAAGCCGAGATCCATCACCAATGTCAAAATCTGATAAGAGAGCGAGACAGAGGGCGTATAGATGTGTGTATGAGAATTTTGTGTACAAATATGTAATGAATCATGTACATAGAAAGATTGAATAGCTAGCTGTCATGAGCTGACTGGCGTACAAAATTCCCAAATGTTGTACATAGTTCATGTAATATCAGACAGACTATGTTGATCCCTCTGTTAATCTAACAACTTGTTTATGGCACGCCTGCTCGAAATCCCTAGGTATCATCACGGACGTTTTCCGCAGTCCCTAAAATATACAAGCTACCCTGATTAGGGACAGATATGGGTAGCTCGTATCTTTCAGGGGTCTACCACGAGCTAACCATTGGAAAAAGATCTGCCGAAAATCTACATGTGTGTGTGCATGTGTGTGTTTGCGTGCGTGTCCCCCCTTTAGCAAGTCTAGTTGGGCTTTCCTTTTGTTCAAGCCTCGACCCAACTGATTTCGATAATGTCCCCATAGTCCTCCCTACGCTTCCAGCGACCGCCCAGATATCTACCAGCGTTGCCGGGCGCGTTGGCCGCGGCCCTCTGGCGGCTCTGTAGCCTGTGGAGGTGCACGTCCCGGATCCGTGTCTTGCGCTCGCCCAGTCTTGTCCAGTAGTATTGCTTGTGCGGCTCTTCTTGTAACCAGTCTTGCTCCTGCTGCTTTTGTTTTGATGACGACAGCCGTCGTTGTGGTGGTGGTGGTGGTCTTTCGTAAATATCATAGATATACGTTTCACCATCATTATCACCATCACCATGATCATGATCATTGTCATCCGCTTCCGCTTCTGCTTGCGCTTGCGCCGCCTCCTCAGCGTTGTCATTCATCGAAGGAGAAACTACATCGGCCTGTAGTAGAGGCGGCCCTTGATCTCCTTGGCTGGGGCTCAACTCAACCTCCTCGAGCGTTTGCCGTCCCCGTTGCCATTGTTGTTGATCGCGGACTGCCTCGAGCTGTTGCCGCTGTTGTCGTTGTCGTTGTCGTTGATGAAGATTGCGGTTAGTGCTATCCATGCACTGGAATAACCAGGCACCGAAGGAAGCCATCATCAGGGGAGCGAGCAGGTGGCAGCAGAGTACAAAGAGGGCTGCCAGTGACAGCATATTTTGCCCTCTGTATCTTGTGGGTTTCCTTCTTTCTTTGAAGCACTTCAGATCTAGCTTATTGCTACTATACTCGATAGCATCAATAGAGACAGAGGCTTCTGGGGAACGACAATTCGTGTGCAATAACTGTTCCAAACTTGAGAAATCAATATTTTCGAGAAGCAGTCGATTTATTCATTTTTTAATACTGAAAAAAAACAGACTTCTCCGTTTACTGTCAATAATATAGTTTCGTGTGCCACTGCATCTTGTGGTTTGCAATGGTCTTAATCGGCGGAGGTAGCTCTCCAGGGTAGATTGGCACTGGTTCTCTGAGAACCTAAAAGTCCTCTGGCAATGCGGAGACAGCGCCCCTATGCTCTCTCTCTCTCCCATGCCGTTTCGGAGTCGTGCGAGTATCAATGGAATATCATAATACTCTGCTTGTGCTGACCGGGCCAGCGGCACCGGCGCGACCTCGTGACCTGAAAGCCACATAGTCTCTGCTCGTATCATCGCCCAGGGTGAACCCGTTTGTCGGTCCTGACAAGTAGGCGTGTTACCCCCATAAAAGGCGAGACGATGATATTTTCGACAGGAAAGGGGATCTCATAATCCCATCCATACAGTGTCCTCGTCTAACCCTCGTTGGTCTAGCCCTTGTACTCGATCACACCATTTCTTTTTCCTCGTCAGTAGTTCTCCCAGATTTCCTTGCGATACGCTTCGGTCAACCGCTCGTCAGGACCGTATTTCTCTTGCCAACCGACAAACCCGCGATCCAAGATGTAAACTGTCTGTTGTTGTGTCTCCCCGTCCGAATTCTTCTGGTTGGAATCCGCCGCTGCCAGAGCCTCCTTCTCGCGCAGGTATCGCAGCGCCGCAGAGGGTCCACGCTGTTGCGACAGGGCGCAGTGAAACACCACCGTCTCCTTGCCCTGGAGCTTGCGCAGCAGGGTGGGCATCATGGCTTCGAAGGCCTGCGAGGGAAAGTTGATGGAGCCTTGGATGTGGCCGCCTATGTAGTCTGGATTGGTATCGCGCGTGCACGGTCAGCCACTGGAAAATTGCCGGGTTATGGAGGAACTTTGGGGAGCAGAAACTGAGGGCAGGGAAGGGGAGAGAAAGAGAAAGAGGAGGGGCGGTAAATGTGTGCAGTAGCTGTTGCGGTAGCTGTGAAGTCCATACCGTCATCTCGTACATCCACGATCGCGATCTTGGACGTTTCGCTGTTCAAGCCCGCCGCCTGAGCTGCCAGCATCATGTCAGCCAGTTCCGTGGCCTGCATCCGTTGCAAGCTTCCGATAGTTAGCAGCGACATGTTGCCCGGCAGGATGGACGAAATCAGGAAGAATCGACGATAACGAGTATCTTGTTAAAGAGAGTGTCGCGAACAGGATTGTCGTGGGAGGAAGGTCCTGGTAGAAGGCAAGAGTTGACCCTTGCATTCAACCGCCCAGGCCAGGTTGGGAGCTTTACCGGCAAGCCAGGTAGCAGGTAGTGTGTACATAAGTGCCAACCCCGCGATGGATCTGTTACATGCATAAACTCACTAGCTTGCATAAACGTGGCCAACACCTGCGAAGCGAAATTCCAAGGTCAACTCGAGAAAAAGCAAGGAATATGAAAGGGACAGAATGTGACAGAAAGTCTACTTGAACAATGCTGCAATTGCTTTATAACCTATCCCACCAAAAACGCCGGGTATTGAATGCTTGTAGTACAGTGTCTGAAAACCATACGTGGTGGTCCTCCTATTTGTTCTTTTTTTTTACGGCCACATGCCATCGAACATGAACAGCCAGTCCTCCCAATACTGGTTGAAGTTGCCCACCATATAACTGAACCCATCTCCGTCTGTGCCCGCCTTGTAGGGGCGGTAGTATATACCGCCCGTCTTGAGATGTCGCTTAAGCGTCATGTAGACCGAGAAGCTACTAGGCATGGGCCCCACGAAGTAGGTGCTTCCCAGCAGGGCAATGAAATCGACCAGACCTTGTTGGTCCCACGTAAGCGAGTCGAGTTCCTCGAGGTCCTTGTCTGCCAACAACTCGCGCTTGGTGACGACGCGCAGGTTGGCCTTCGCCGCAGCATCGTTGGCGAACTTTTGCGCCTCGGTGGTGTTGCCTGTCGCCAAGTAGGCCGCTTTGTAACCACGTTGAATCGCCTTTTCAAGGTAGGCAGGAGCTTGCGTGTCGTATACGGGCCAGAAGCTCATCGAGTCCGATTCTGTGCGCAGATGGGCGCCCAAGAACTCGCCCGACGCAGCGCCTTGACTCCTAGCGAAGCCATGCATATTATTCAGCACCACCTTACCCAGACGCAGTAGTTGTTTATTGAACTTGAGGATATGGCCAAAGGTTGCGGCGAATTCGGGACCATCCTTGTAAACCGGCCAATCCCACAGCACCCCCCACTTGAAGCGAATGAGACGAGGTGTATCCTTTGAAGGCGGTGTTCCGTAGGTTTCGTTCTTTAGCCATCCTCGGAAGGTGTCACCGAAGCGATCCGTGTGTCGGTTTTGGTCCTTCCAGTCGCAGCCTCCACGGTTGCCGAAGTCCTTTGGCGCAATCTCTTGGATGGTGGGCTGGCCATCGGCACCTCGAGGGTAGTTTGGAATGTCGGTGACATTGCCGTAGAGGGTGATCTGTGGGCAGTAGGTCGTCCACGCGTTCTTGAAATGATCCTCGTCGAACATGTAGGAGAGGGGGAGGTAGTTGGTAAAGAGGTTCTCCAAATCTTCTGCAGAGCGTTGGCGAATCTTGGGCATGACCAACGAGGTTGCGCCAGCTTCGATGGCATATCTGATGCATGTCTGAATGTAGTTGCGAATGTTTCCGATGCCGCCTGAGTTGTTGTCGCAGATGTAGGTCAAGCCTTCGACGTACGTTGCCTCTTCGCATACACGCTGCAATGGCCAGCCGACGAAAGGAGCCTCGGGGTCGGACAGGTCGACCTTGTTCGGAGCGGGCGGCTGTAAGACGCCGGAGGTTGGGCCGTGGCCCCTGCCGCTAGTTCCTGACCATTCGAAGGAGGTCGGCTGGAGGCGCCAGCTCCAGACGGCGATGAGCAGTAGTATAGCACAGGCGGGGAGTAAAAGGTTGCGTCGAGACATCAATGCCGCGAGCTGTTGATGCAGCAGTCGAGTAGCAACGGTCATGGTAGGTATATAGTAGTGAAAATCGAAATCCGTCCGCCCCCGATCCGTCCGACTATTGAGGGAGAGAGAGAAGATAGCAAGTCTCACCCTCCCTTATCTGTTCGGAGATTCTGGCGCGACAGTGCTTGGGCGGCTTGCAAGGTGATTGCGGCTGTTGCTGTTGCTGTTGCTGCTGCAATGGCGAAGTGCTGGTGACGCGGAAAAGCGGCAGAGCGCCAATGGTGGAACCTCTGGTATGAAACGAGGCTCTCGCCCAATACTTAGGGAGGTGGCAGGGACGTTTGCGTAATGGGGCGATGGATGCAATCTTGCCAATGGCCACTTCTTTGATTTAACCTTCAGTAGATCGGGAGATGATACAGATCACGAAACCAAAAACAAGAAGGGGGAGAGCAAACATAGAGAAACGGAATCAAATGGCAAGAGGTTGCGTTGCGTATGTATGTGGAAGCGACAGAGCCTTTGAAGGCAAGGGAGGGAAATAATCTAATTTAGCTGCGCGGCCTTGGGCGACTCAGCACTGGTGCACAGGTACGCAAGTACGGTACCGGCTACTCACGTAAGTAAGTAGGTACTCTCCATTTGAAATGTCTTGGGCCAGACTTGGAGCCAGCAACGCAACCACTCACCACTCGTGACTAGGTTCTCGGACGCGAAACCAACGGACAAAATAGCGACCTTGGCACTGCAAGAAGAATGGGGATTGCAGATTCATGAATCCATCTCTCCTCGTCGTCGTCTTCTTCTTTTCTTTCTTCTTCTCCTCCAAAGATTGCTTTGCTGCCTGGGCTGTGTCGTTGCCGTTGCGCCGTTGGCTGGTTGTTGTTGTTGTTGAATCCTCTAATAATTGCTTGAAGATACATGTGCGGTGTAATCCTTGCTGATCAGCTGCGACTTGAACGCCTACCAGCCAGCCTGCCTCTCTGGCTGGCGCCTGGGTGGGTTGGTGGGTTAGGTACTCCTACCACTACTAATACCACATGCATTTCCTTCTACCACATGGCCCCAACCCGACCCGGCGGCGCCTTGTCGTAGTCCTCTTTTTATTATCGATGTGTTCGTCATGGTGTCTATCGTGTCACGTATACGAGACTTGGCAACAACATACCAGACCACAGACCTGGTAATGAACGAGCATCTGCTCCGTAGTTTCGCTTTGCCCAGCAATGAAGGGAATCCAATGTTTTGCTGGCCTCTAATACACGTTTGCGACAGCTTGGCATCTGAAGTCAGAGAGAGAAAATTCGGCTATCACATACGGTAAAGCCCCCCGTATACTATTGCATCTTAATGAATAGTTGTGACAGACCTCAGCTGAACTGCCCGCCCCTCCTGACTAATGCTAATAGTTCACGATAGTTTCAATTCCAATTCCTCTGTGAAACTGCCCATATCCCTCCCCGTTCCTTTTTTCCTTCCTTCCTTCCTTCCCGTTCCACAGCCAAGTGGCTTTTCTTTTCTGTTCTCTGAACCCCTGGCTGCCTGGCCTCCTATAGCTCTCAACCTCTCACTCTCCCCCCTGCTCCCGCTGTGGAGAGGCACAGATCCCTCCCTGGGATAAGCGCCACAAAGGATTGGCGTCAGCGCTGTGCTACCAACCGCCAAGCGAACACGCTCTCTTGGATGCCGAATTCCGTTGTTTGCTATACTGTCAGGCTACACCCCACGCATCTGCCATGTCGACAAGACATGTCTATCAAAATTACAAGTATATAGATCCAGTTAATCTCACGTTTTAGAACCTGGCCAATTCCCATCACAAGATTCCCGAATAGTTGCACGAATCTAAGGTTAGTGAGCGGTACGGTTACCTGCACCGAGACCCCTTGCGCCCTACGTTGTACATACAGTGCAGTGCATCTGAGTGGAGTTTGGCAGCTCGTCTAGAAGGAACGTCTATTTAAAACGTGACAGGCAACCGACCATGAGAAGAAAAGGTGTGGCAGTACAATGACTTGCAACCCTATCTTCGGTCGCGCAGTCCGAGTCGGCCTCTCTCCGACATGGCCCCAGGGTTTTCTGGTCGGATGCGCTTTCGTATCGTGATACGAACCAAAAGCTCTTCCCTCTCTCCAACAGGGGTTGGTAGGTAAACATTGGGACAATAAGCCCTAGGTGTAATCCCTCCGCGGTGCGATCCGTATGCACACCATGCCAAGACTCCGAAGTTCCCGACAGTCGTCCTTGGGCAGTACTTGTTGATTGCGCAGCAAGCACAGTAAGATACCAGCGGGAATGACGGAAGAAAAGATTAAAGGCTGTGTAACAGTGATATATAGTTACACAGACAGTCAACGGACAACGAATATACTCAAAGCCCCCTCAGTAGTAGTAGCAGTAGTTGCAACAGCTATTCCTTCTGCATGGCTTGCCAGGTCTCCTTTGATTCGCCGGGGGCTTCTATCTGCATCACGAGTGACCGTCAGCTGATTCTGCTAAGCTCCATTCTTTGCGAAGATTCGCCGGGGTGCTATTTTCAGCTTACTGGACATACTTTCGGATAGCAAAACCCCAATTTGCTTCGTGTCTATTTTTATCTGTCGGCCGGCAGAGCTTGATAGTTTCCGAGACCTTCCGATCAATGCCGCATATTGACTGCTCCGGAGAACCCCCGGCTCATCCCCGGAGACCACCGGGGTCAACCGGCCACGGCCATAGTCCTGCTCCGTACACCGCACTTCGGGTACGACAAATTAACCCATTTCGTGTTGAGTGAACATGATGGAATGTGAAAGATACTATTTAATGCTGCAATTAGCATTCATTACAAATACAATTATGCATTTTATGGCCACAACTATACAGTCTGCTGTTATAGAGACTGCTACAGCACAACGAACACAGGTTGGATGAAGCGCGGTATGCTCGGGATGTGTTTGTTCTCGGTGTCCGAAATACACTTACTGTGCAAATTTGACGACATTATAGCCTTTTAAGAGATGGTGCCGATACCAACTCAGTCTTTAGTTGCGTCCAGATATACCACAATGCGGTAGATACTTGTGGTTCAAGTTGTACAGTATGCTTCTCGCAACGGTGGTGGAACTTGGGCCTTCTCCATTTGATCACTGCTCCATTGGATATATAGCAGCAGACAGAATGGTGTCAGAGAAAGTATTGTGGCCAATACTATACAATAAAATCCCCCCTTGCTACTAAGGCTTTATCCCTTGCCCATCTTCTAGGACACACCTTGAGAGAACGTCTGATAGTCCGATTCTCTGAGCAACTAAGCAGTCATCTCTGTACATCTCACTTTTCTCCTGTATTCTATGACTCGCACCATGCAAAGGGGGGACTTTATGGAATTGTTCAGGGACGTGAACCGTGATATTGCATTGCATCTAGACCACCTAAACCTGGGAACACCTGGCGAGGCAGAATACAATTTGTAATCAATGATGAGAGCCTTCCCTAGGTCGACCGTAGCAAACCGAAGTGGGCGGGTGCCCAGATGATACTCTACGCACCGCGTGCATCGGGACCTTGTAACTATCCGGTGGTCAGCAGGTTTGTTACGAGCTGGTCCTGATTTGCTCGTTTGTCGAGCTTGTCTGGCAGCGACAGGATCAGTCATCTACAGGAAAGCAATACGTATATGCAACCCGGACAGTGGTGGGATTTCCCTGACCACTCGATACTGCCTTCTAGATAATCCAAGTCCTTGTTTTTGAACTACCTTTATGATGAACAAAATTGGACTGATGTTCTTCGCCCACCTTAAAGCGTGGCAGGTGTTCATATGCAGGGGCAGCAATCGTCAAGGAATGAATGAACCTCTACAGGTAATTCTATTCTTGTTGAGAGAATATTTTGGACAGTCACATTTAACAGAAAAGAAGATAAATAGTGTTAAAGTCGTGGCCCGGCATCTTATTGCCGCTTCTTCGCCAACCCCGTCACGTAACTATACTACGATCTAGTTTCCTATACAGATACTAGCGCGATGGAATCGGCCCTATACGCATGGTTGCCAGATTCGATGGTTCAACCCATGGCAGTGCCTGGAACCTCCGAGACGCCTACACAGCAACTTCTGCGTTCACCGGTGCTGTCAAGCGGACGTCTCATGTGTCCCCGCACAAACGTGTAGCATTCCGGATGCGTGCTGTGCCACGCTTTGCCAAGAGTGCTGCCCAGCGTGAATGGGAGACTGTGTATCAGACCAAATAGGACCGTGGGGTGGCAGACGAATCGTAGAGAGCAAACCCTGGTTGCCAAAGCCAAAAACTGATGAGTTTTTAATATAGAAAAGGCTTCCGGGATTGGTGGACGATCGAGCCGCTGACGCCAACGTGGACTGAAGTGATCAGTCCCACAAACGGCGGCGGCCCAGAGTCCGCACTTCCTATTTGGGAAGCATCGACGGGGCCGGATTGGACGAACCCCTTCCGCATGTCACTTCAGGCCGTAAATGGGCTTTTGTTTCCCTTGGAGGGACAAGGGGTGCGAAGGCTTTCGGGCCATGAGCCGAACGCTACCTACGCTTCTTAGCTGCCTACTTACCATTGTCCACTCTTGTTTGGTAACGAGAGAACAGACAGCAGCCCACCATCAACCTGGGATCGTTGCCACTTATCTACATGCATGCCAAGATTGCATAGACGAGGCGCCTGTGTGCGTGACCTGGATCACGGCTCATTTCTTCGATCTGGATGGGCTAGGTATGTGCGGGAGATAGGGACATTCTCGGCATCTCTTTCATATATAATATCCGTCCCTCGCCCTCTGTTCTGTATATTGGACTCTTTCCCTGGTCGTCCGTCTCCAACTGTTTACCCCTCAGCCCCCTGCTCACAGCCAGTCGTCCATCATCCGTCTGCCTCTCGTTCCTCAGACCCTACACAGTTCTTTCTAGGTATACTTGATTCGAAACTTTTATCGTCAATCAATCAATCGAAGATGAAGGGAGCTTTGGGCGTCGCGGCGCTCTCGCTGGCCGTCAGCGAGGTATCGGGTCACTACATCTTCCAGCAGCTCGACATCGGCAGCACCAAGGGTTCGGTCTTCCAGTACATCCGCAAGAACAGCAACTACAACTCACCTGTGACCGACCTCAAGTCCAACGACCTGCGGTGTAACGAGGGCGCTTCGGGCTCCGGCACCGACACCGTCTCCGTCAAGGCCGGTGACTCCTTCACCTTCACCACCGACACGGCCGTCTACCATCAGGGTCCTACTTCCATGTAAGTGTCGAGAAATTATTTATCAAAAGAAAGAAGAAGGGGGGGAAAGGGCTGAAACTGACACACTTGGGCAATCAGCTACCTGTCCAAGGCCCCCGGCTCGGTGGCCAGCTACGACGGTAGCGGTGGCTGGTTCAAGATCAAGGACTGGGGCCCAACTTTCAGTGGCGGCCAGGCCTCGTGGAAGCTCGACAGCACCTACAGCTTCAACATCCCGAGTTGCATCCCCGACGGCGAGTACCTGCTCCGCATCTCGCAGCTGGGCATCCACAACCCCTGGCCCGCCGGCATTCCTCAAGTATGTCCACCAAGCAAGCACTTTCCGTCCTCTCTGCCTGATTCTGATGGAAAATCAATATGACTTGCTGACACGTGAAACCCCAGTTCTACACCAGCTGCGCCCAGATCAAGGTCACGGGCGGCGGCAGCGCCTCCCCGGCCACCGTCAGCATCCCCGGCGCCTTCAAGGACACGGACCCAGGCTACACGGCCAACATCTACAACGGCTTCACCAGCTACACGGTGCCCGGACCCTCGGTCTTCACCTGTAGCGGCGGCGGCGGCGGCAACAGCAACGGCGGAGGCAGCCCTCAGCAGCCCGCGCCGCAGCCCACGACGATGAGGACGACCACCGCCGCCGGCTCTGGCCCGACCAATAACCCCGGCAACGGCAGCGGCTGCTCCGTGGCCAAGTACGGCCAGTGCGGCGGCAACGGCTACAGCGGCTGCAGCGCCTGCGCTAGTGGCAGCACCTGCTCTGCCACCAACGAATACTGTAAGTCTTGCCGCAGCTCTTCTCGTTTCTCTTCGTAGTGTGTCATAACTGACATGGATTTGCTAGACTCGCAATGCGTGTAAAGTTACCATAGCTCCCCCATAGTCAAGAGGAAACCTACCAATTTCTCTCGCTTCACGATCTGATAGCAATGAAGAAGTCATGGCATCAACATATCAATGATGGGTATTTTTAAGGTGGGAATCCAGTTTCCAGTTACACATGGACATGAGTACTGCACATAGCAATCAACGTTAAATACCCCATATATATGTACATTCTGATGACCTGGCATTGAATAGACGGACGATCTTGTCAATGAGCGGTGCTTTAACTGCACTTGGAATGTTGTATCTAATACGCCTATGTGTTCAAGTGCTGCGGTCCCCACTCGCTTGTATCCATCCCTATGTCCATTGTGAGGCGACCTATGATCAAGTTGCTGTGTCCTATAGTGGTTGCCCTGCAGGAACAGGCGGGAAATCCCTGGTTACTACTACGAAGCCACCCGCGAGGCAAAGGCGCCAACCAATAGGAGATGCTAAGAATTCCAAGCATCTAAGACACACGCAGGGAGACAAATACAACAGACATTTTAAGGTTTTACTGCAATCGAACTCAAATGCTCGTTTCGAATTTCCATATTCATATATACATAACTAAATAGGTATCATGGTCTTGAAGAAAATAAGGATAGAAAGCGCGAACAGGCATGCTCTATCAATAGATGTAGGCTGCGTGTATTGATAGAGGTGGGAGGCATCGGTGCCTCGAGGCGACGGCAGTGATGTAGGCCATTGATAGAGGAGCCTGGTTCCTGCATTGGCCATCTCTGTTTAAGCCTTGCCAATCCATCCCGAATTGATAAAGAAGTCGAAGATCCTGCCACCCTTCTGGGAATCCAGCCTGCATATTTCCTTGACCTGCTTCTTCTTGAGAGTGCCGTTGCCCTTGAGCGCTTCTTTCAGGACCTGCTCCTTGATCATCAAATACGGCTTTGGCTGCAACCGCGATACCTTGCATAGCTCGGCCTCCTCGGGTGTGAGGAGGTGCAGGTCGGGCGCATTGTCCTGGCTGAGGTTGAGGGGTTGCACGCCCGAGATGGGCTGCGAGATAAACTTCTGCCGCGTATTCGCGGCCGGTCCAGTGCCATTGACAACAACGCCGTTCGGGGCGCCGTTAGTAGCAGCATGCCCATTGGTTGTTGGTTTCGCTTCGAGATTAGTGCCATCCATAGCATTGTGTGGAGTGGCACCCGCCGTAGCTGGTCGGTAAGGCAACTCGGGCGCGATCAGCAAAGCTGCACCACTCGGAGGTTCCGGCTGCGTGTTCTGCTTGGATCTCTGGGCAGTTGCTAAACGCTCGCGATCCATTGAGCCCATAGGAATTGCTTTTTGAATCCTGGTTGCCTTGTCCTGCTCGTACTTTTCTCCGCTGCGAAGATCGCCGATCTTCAAGTTCCGCCATTCTTGTAGTTGGGCTATGGCTTGGCGTAGGTTCAGCTCGTCTACCAAGCCCTGGCAGAAGCTCTCAAAGTCGTCGTGGTTCATCATCCTTGCGAAAGGTTTCGCCTTGTTGAACAGGTCCTTTTCCTCTTTCGTCCTCTTCTTTTCCAGTTTGCTGTTCTCCCTATAATCCAACAGATTATGCTCGAAAACAACCTTCTTCCTGTCCACACGCTGTGTCAACCGTGCGTTGTATATGTCCATAACGGTGAGCTTGAGTTCCATCTCTGGCTCCAGCTCGCCGGTTCGAGGATTGATGCCATCGCCGGGATCGAACTGCATGAGTTGCACTGCCTCTTCCGCTTCATTGGCATGCTCCGTCTCAAACTCCAAGCGACCGGGCATGTAGCCTTGAATCTCGTGACACGAGGGTACACTGGCGGTGGGCTTGGTCTTGGGTGCCATAGTCGGGGCGTTCTTCTGAGCCTCCCTACGCTCCTCGATCCGCCTTTTCTTGCGAGCCTGGAACTCCTCGCGCGAGATCTCCTGTGCCAGTTCCATGTCGGAGGGACGGCATCGCTTCGGTAGGGGAAAACATGGTGACTCGACATAAGTCTTGATGTAGTGGTCGCGTACTTCGTCCTTAGTCCGGTAGCCACCAATGTGGTCGGCAATGTCGGCCCACGAACCCAATCCGTAAATTTCGCATCCTTCTAATAGTAGAAGCTCTTCATCGGCGCCCCATTCCGGATCGAATATGGGTATGGAGTTTTGTTCGATGACCTTGAAGGGATGTGTGGCTGGCTGGTGGGAGCCGCTCGAGGCGCCGCTGGAGAAGCATTGCACGCATAGATCGTATTCATTGCAAGCGCTATGAGCGCATCTTATTCGGACCTGTAATTATGGGATGAGTAAACGGTTGTCATCAAGATGAGGATCAGACAGAGGGCCAAGTGCATTGGAGGACGGAGTGGGGGAGGAAGGGTCACGGTGGTTCAGGTGGCAGCGGCCGGAGACCGGCTGACACATCGAACCGGGGGAGCCACCATTCATGCCGACAAGGCCGCAACAACAATCGACCAGATGCCAGATGGCGACGCGACAATGCAACGAAAAAGGGGCGGAGCAAAAAAGGGAAGATGACTTACAGTGGAGGTTATGTCTGCTGAACACACGTCACAAACGTATTTAACACCTCCTTCACCGCCCCTCGTGGCCGTCTTCTTGCGAATAACGCCCATCTTGCTTGGTGTAACTTGGTACCACCGAGCTCAAGGCCAGCTCGAGGCCCAGGCGAGACGAACCGTGAATGATCGAAGCACAACAGACGGGGCGACAATCAAATGTCATCAGTCGAATAGCGCTCAATTCGGTGAGTGTATTGATCTGGGTAGGCTGATGAAAAGGCGATGGTATGGTTGTTGTTTTGATGGATAATGGCTGCGATGATGTCGTTCGAGTGTCCTTGTTGCTTGCGACAGGCTCCAATGCCAGGGGTGGTTCATTCATCCAAAGCTCCGCGCTGTTTCCAGTTGCTGGTTGCTGCACCATTTCATTACTAAGTGACCAACTAAACTCAATAGCAATAGCACAAATGCGACGCGCTAAAACGGATTGCTGGCTGATCTGGTCCGAGCGTCTGATTTTCCCCCAGACTTTCAGCCGCACCCACGTGACTCAAGAGCTTGCTGGTGGGGTGGAGACGGCGTTGGTCTAAAGCTCCCCGCAGCTAATGGAATACTTGGGATGCAAGTAATGATACCGAACTACACCAATAGGAGGATTCAGCTTAGGATACTCAAGATCGATCTTGCAGCTTGTCGCTTGGAATCTGTTATTCTCTGGAAAACCCAGGGACTACCAAACCCATCCCCAATCATTCATCTGTCATCCGCAACGCACAATTCGTGACAAGAGAAAATGGATTTCAAGCGGCTTCTCTCCGAGAGCTTCAACAAGCCCTCTGTCGTCCCACCAGGCTATATTCTCGGGTCCTGTTTCCTGGGCCTCGGTATTATAGGGCTGGTGTCTCCTTCGCAAGCCGAGATTGCCTTCCCAGTCACACAAGATGAGGATAACGTGAAGGATTCCGCCGAGAGCATCCACCCCGCTTCTCGTGGGGGTAAGATCCGCGAAGTCCTCACTGCGCATCTTTACTCCAAAGCCGGCCGCGACCTCGTTTTTGGCCTCTCATTTTTTGCCTTGCAATATCAGGGCAACATGCGCGCTGTCGTGGCCCTCGAAGGCCTTGTCACCCTTGTTGGATTTGTGGATGGTTTCGCCGTGTGGAAGTACGGCGCCGACGATGCGCGGCCGCTGGCCTTGAGCTACTGGATTTGGAGCGCAAGTATTCTTGCGATCGCGGGCGGAAGACTCTATTTTCTGCCATAGAGTCACTAAAAATCAGCTCTGGCCGGCGATCCTACATGTCCCATTTGGGCTTTAGAGGTTTACTTCTGAACCAGACTTGGGGGATCGTCAGTGATCAATCCTGACGTGTCACCCCCCATGATCCCCGAAAGCCATATTGTATCTCTATGAGTATACAAACAAAGCCGACACTCATCACGAGTCTGGTGACTATTGGTAATGGGTGTGCTCATCAACCTCGGACTACGATTATGAAGAGCTCGCACCTGCGGCAAGGTACAGTCGTTCGAACGGGAGTGTTCGTCGCGGAAGAGTGCGTACAGGCTCCCCGTCCTTCGCTGCTCCTTCACGACGAAGCTTGGCGGCACTATTACGTTTCGTCAATCTATCGAAATGTTTGCCCGCTTACTCCGTTTTGGGGATGCAGATACTGTCAATCTCATTCAAGGCATTCGCAAAATCGAGTTTGTAGAAGGTCATCAAGACTCCCGAGTCGGGTCACGTGAAGTCCGTTGCAGAGACCAGAGGCTTGAGACGATTATTGCGTCATACTCAAGAGCAGTGCAACAAGTAGTAAATTGCATTACATCATACCCCTGATGTCGCGTCTCTCCTTTATTTGTAAAGTAAACAATCTTCTGAGCCCTTTCTACATACTGCGGCGGCGTGCATGATATTACACCAGAAGATCGTGAGTTATATTCATCTGCGAGGCCATAGGAAGCTCAAGCTATCGGATAAATAACATGAATACTCCAATCATGCGATATGAATGCCTGGCGGACGATTGCCCGGGCCACGACGAAAAACCGCTTTTTAGTGTGAAGTACAGCTAAGCGCTGTTGGTGAAGAAGGGGAATCGAATCAAAGACTGCCTAGTGGCGGCAGTGGAAGAGGACTTCGATCGTTACAATGAGATCTATGGCCTTGTGTTAAACTTGTGCGGTTATACCGAGGCGTCGACCGGCCTCATCAAGCGCCTGAAGGACGATATTAAGTTTCTGAAGCAGGAGAACACAAACTTACAATTGGGATCCCGGCGCTTCACCTATTTTGGCAGCCTCCCGACCGAGATCCGGGCGATTATCTGGGAACTGTCTGCGACCGAGACTTACACGTCCAAGATCTTCCAGGTCGATATCGCGAGGATAACGCGTCACGATGGTGGCCCTGAGTACAGCGTGCGGTGCCCGCGCCAAAACGTTGCACAAGCTTGCAAAGAATCGCGGAGTCTCTTCCACCCGCTGAAACCCGAAGAACACGATTGGGAAACGATGAGCGAAACGCGCCGCGAGGTGGTGGAGAGGGGATTGAGATGGGGCTGGAACGGTTTATCTGGATGGGCTTGGTTCCAGGGCGCCCGAGACGGTGACTTCTTGTCAGGGTCGATGCTCGACTCCGAGAAAGCGACCGGCGAGAAAGCGCTGGGGGCGCTGGAGGCTCTTGTTGGCCCCTTGCGCCGCGTCCTGGTACCCTGGAGGGAGAACCCGAACGGCGACGACCTAGGACTTGGCACCGGGATGCTCGCCAAGTTTGGCTGCTTACGACACCTACGAAGTCTTAAGTTCGTCATGTTGAGACGTAGAGTCAAGCGGAGCGATCGTGCACACTGGCCCATCTTGCCCTTCGCTGTGGATGTCGATGACCTAGTTGCAGTGCAGGATGCCTGCAAGGGCTTAGGTGACGATACAGCCTTCTTCAGACGGGATGTACGCGACTTCGAGGAGCCAGAATACATCATTGAGGATGCCGGACCTGCCGAGTATTGGGGCATTTTTCACAAATGGATACAGGAAGACTGGCTGCTGGCGCATGATGAACTAGACCCCTATGATGGGGATGATAAACCAGTTGTCGATCGTGAGGTTGTGGATTGGGGTCACCCCTGGGTGCGGGAACACCTCAAGAAGAGCCCATCGTTAAAAGAGTAATTCTATTGGAGTAGACCAATATGACAAGATTCAACGAGATGGGTTTTGGTATGGTTTGACAGACATGGTCGGGTGGTTGCGATCATGGGGTATGACAGACTGACGGGTATACGCTCTGGAAAAGAATCCCGAGCGGCTGGGAAAGGTCTAGCAAGATTAGTAGGCACCGCAATTATTAGCTTACCACTAGCCACACATTACTGAACTATCTGCTGGCAGCTATTGCTGACGGTTCTTCCATCATTACCATCGCTCTTCGCTAATACCCCGGAATACCAGCAGTAGACTATTTCGGGCTATGTAACGGGTCATTCTAGGGCTTATTCTGCAATTACAATATCCGTATACATACCATGCATCGCATAGTAGGTTGTTCACTACGGCCCTAGTTACATCATCGGGAAACCGTGGGGCCTCCTTCCTCTTCTTACTTAGTATCGCGATATTCGTCCATTTTCTCACCCCACCATCGCATGTGATGAGGGATGCCCCGCGTCTATGCGGGCCCCCGGACCTATGTATTGTGCCTACTTAATCCCTTGGAAGCCGTCTACTTCGCCCTGTGAGACTTGCGTAAAATCTTCACATACCCCCCTAAGACTTCGCCGAAATGCCGGACAAGATCCTCGACGATATTTCGCATCGTCGCTATAACCCGTTGAGGGGATCATGGCTCCTAGTCTCGCCTCACCGAACCAAGCGACCATGGCAGTAAGTGAAATATCTCGAGCTCCTTTGCGGCCTTTTCACTAAAAGTACCATGTGAAGAGGCCAACAGGAAGGTCCGAGCACTATCGACCTCCCGGAATATGACCCCAAGTGTTACTTGTGCCCCCGAAATTCGCGCGCGTCCGGCGACAGCAACCCTGATTACAGCAACACCCTCGTCTTCGTCAACGACTATAGCGCCGTGAAGGAGCAACAGGCCGAGTACGAGGCCGAGTCTTCCAAGGATGGTATTAAAACACGCTTGCCTCACTCTCGAGACTACAACAACTAATTGCCCCCAGACCTGTCCTCACTGCTGCTCCGCGCCGAAGGTGTCAAAGGCCGATGCTACGTTTTGACCTTCTCCGCTAAGCATAATGTGACCCTCCCCGACATGCCTGCTCCCGAGATCCTCCCCATCATCGAGACATGGACCCGTATTTATGCGTCGCATCTCGCTTCTACGAACCCCCTCGCCCAGGTGGCCGCGAAACTCGACCTCTTGCAAACAGAAGCGCCAGAGGGGACCAATATGGTGCCGCCGAAAGACCAGCTGCGCTACATGCAGATCTTCGAGAACAAGGGCGCCGCCATGGGCTGTTCCAACCCGCACCCACACTGTCAGATCTGGACGACGAGCACGCTGCCCGAGGAGCCGGCGGCCGAGGCGGTGCAGATGGCCAAGTACCGGGCTGAGCACGGCGGGCGCCATCTGCTGGCCGACTACGTCAAACTCGAGATGGAAAAACAGGAGCGCGTGGTGTGGCAGAACGACGCCTTCTTGGTCGTGTGCCCCTGGTGGGCCGTGTGGCCGTTCGAGGTCATGATCCTGGCCAAGCGCCACGTGCGCGCTCTCGTCGACTTGACGGCCGCCGAGCGCCTGCAGTTCGCCGAGGCCGTCCAGGAGGTCACGCGCCGCTACGACAACCTCTTCGAGACCAGCTTCCCCTACAGCTCGGGCATCCACCAGGCCCCACTCGACGCCACCGCTGACGAGGTCGAGAATAGCTACTTCCACATGCACTTCTACCCGCCACTCCTGCGCTCGGCTACCGTCCGCAAGTTCTTGGTCGGGTATGAGCTCATGGCGGAGCCGCAGCGGGATATTACGCCCGAGCAAGCCGCGGCTAGATTGAGAGACGAGTGTGGCGGCGAGTTGTATCGCAAGAAGCTGTAAAAGGGCAGAGAAGGGAAAGTATTGAGGAGGATTGATCCGAGTTCAATTATACATTATTCTACACGGTATATATATATATATATTTGTATGACCCGCCTAAACCCCTCAGTATCTTCTGTCCCTCTTTATGCGTCAACATAGTAGCTCTTCTGCAAGACCATCCACACGGTGCCCGTCGTGGCAAAGAAGAAGGGCATCAGCTGGGGGCCGCCCATGTAGTAGGTCTTGTAGACGAAGTATTCGGTGGCGAAGTGGCCGAGGGCGACGAGGTAGGTCGACATGGCCATCATGTAGACGGGCTCGAGGTGCAGGTGGTAGCTGGCGTAGAGGCGCACGATGGCGGAGATCAGGGTGTAGGTGCCGAAGAGACGGGCGGCCAGCGGGGTGACCTGGTCGACCGTGTTGGCTGTCTTGCCCTTGGTGCCCGCGGCGGTGGCGGACGCGGGGACGGGGATCAGTTTGTTGGGCGAGTCCTCCGGGTCGAAGGACGCCGTCTTGGGCGGCAGCGACTTGTTGGGCACGAAGCGGCCGTTGTAGAAGCGGCGCGAGAAGTGCAGCGTCATGTAGTTCTGCAGCGAGTTGCCGACGGCGATCAGGGAGAGGGTGAACATGTAGTAAGGCAGGTAGCCCTTGTCGCCCGCGGGCAGGTAGGCTTGGATGGCGTCCATTGTTTTGTTTCTGGCGATAGAGAGATAGACGTGGTCAATTGACCGTGAAGATTGCGTGACGTTGTTGGATTGGTATCGAGTTTTGTGTCTATTGGTACTCTAAACAGAGGCGGCCTACGATAATCGGAGCTGCAATTAAGTCGGGATCAAGGGATCAATCAACCAATCTGGTCGGGGGTTGGCACCCACTTCGAAGAATCGCTTCAGCTCTGTATCACCAGACGATCTGCTGATTTCCCATTAGACCCTGGCCTAAGCTCCCTATGGGCGTGTTAGTAGTTGTTGGCGAATTGCCCCACGCAAGAGAACAGTGAACGCCTTGGATGGGTGGGAGAACACCACTATTGTGTACCATCTCTATTCACGATCAAGATTATTTCGTTTCGTTTCTTCCAATCTACCTACCTACCTAGATGTTTCGACATCGGGACGAACAACGGGCTGCTGTCTCGCAGGGGTGCTCAGTTTATAAGTATTCAGTAACCCCTGACATGCGATTCGAAGTCCGTTTGGATATACTCAACTCTATAAGTACGTGACACACAACACACCTCAGCAGATATGGACCTAGTAGTCCCAGGAACTGCAATGAAGAGGACAATTTATGATGTACATACAGTACATGTATGATTCTACTCAATCTGAGTGCTGCGTGCGTAATTTAGAGTCTGCCCCTTGGCAGCTTGCTCAGGAATACCTAGCAATAGCCTCGACCAATGAGACAGTAATTTTGATTTTGCCAATGACGCTCCAGCCGGGTTGCTCCCGGCGCGTGGGGTTCACGTCCACACAAACTCAACAAATCCCGGCAACTTTTCCATGTGCCATGTCAAGAAGTGACATTTTTCTGTCAAATTGAAGGGTCCCTCCCATCCCGTCATCCGTTTCTTGCTAGATCACGTCAATTGGTTGCCATAACAATTCAGCCCGATCTCCAGGCATCGCGTTCATCTCAATATGGCCAACACCAACGATATCCTGAGTGCTGTCCCGCAGTCGGTGCTGCTGGGATTCGCTGGCATTGGTGCTCTGTATCTGGGCTCCAAGGCCTTGAGCTATCTGCAGTTCTTCCTCAATGTTTTCGTCCTCAGCGGAACCAATGTAAGTCTATGCCACCCCATGCAATCGCAATTGCCTATTGTTATCTGCCCGAACCCGCGTCTAATTGCTGGTCTTGTTTGCAGTTGCGCAAGTATGGAAAGAAGGGCACTTGGGCCGTTGTCACCGGCGCCTCGGATGGCCTCGGCAAGGAGTTCGCCAGCCAGCTTGCAGCCAAGGGCTTCAACCTCGTCCTCGTTTCCCGAACCGAGTCCAAGCTCCAAGATCTCTCCAAGGAGCTCGAGCACAAGTTCACCCACATCGAGACCAAGATCCTGGCCATGGACTTCAGCGCCGATAACGACTCCGACTACGAACGGCTGTCGCAGCTGGTGCAGGGTCTTGATGTTGCCATTCTGATCAACAACGTCGGCCAGTCCCACAGCATTCCCACGCCGTTTGTCTTGACCGAGAAGAAGGAGATGCAGGATATCATCACCATCAACTGCATGGGCACCCTTAAGGTTACCCAAATCATTGCTCCGGGCATGCAGCAGCGAAAGCGCGGCCTCATCCTGACCATGGGCTCGTTCGGCGGCTGGGCGCCTTCTCCCCTTCTGGCTACCTACTCTGGATCCAAGGCTTTCCTCCAGCAGTGGTCTTCTTCTCTGGCGGCTGAGCTCAAGTCCAGCAATGTCGACGTGCAGCTCTGTCTCTCTTACCTGGTCACCACCGCCATGTCTAAGGTCCGCCGCACGAGCATGATGATTCCCAGTGCGCGCGCCTTTGTTCGCTCTGCCTTGGGCAAGATTGGTACTGGCGGCTGGCAGTCCATGCCCGACACTTACACACCTTTCTGGAGCCATGCCTTGATTGGTTGGGCTGCTGAGACGTTCCTGGGTACGGGCAGCACGATCCTCAGGTCCTTCACCCTGAAGATGCATGTTGACATCCGCAACCGAGCTCTGAAGAAGGCAGCGCGAGAGGCGAAGAAGCAGTGAAAGTCCCATTTCTCTTGGCCGGATTCCTGGTTTGTTGGGCCCGCCAAAGACTCACCCAGGCCGTATCTATATACATAATGTATACCTCATGAAAGAGGAGTTGGGGGTTATTGAAAGGACCAGCTCTAAGTAATTAAATAACAATTCAAAACTATTTATTTGGGACTTAAGACTTAATATACAATAGATGCCCAAGACCCAGTATCTAACCTTCAGTCAATCTAGATTGGTCACGTAACCTGTGTATTTGTTGCCATTGGGACGACGTGGTGAGATGTAGGTGTAGGTGAAGATATGATGTATCTAGTATCAATAATGTAGATAGTGCCGCATTGGGATTAGTGCACATTTGTCGCGAAAAGCAGCTGGAAGCTTGGTGGCTGCAGGAGGACTTTTTTTTCTATTGGCATGACAGAGCGCGCCCAAGCTTGGGAGAGCTCCAGTCGATCGCCCTAAAAATTTCCAGCCTTCTCATAAAAAGTAAGGTACGAATGAAAGCGCGACACGGGCCTGGCCAAGCAAAGGCAGAAAGAGAATTAATTGAGTGATGGATTTGGAGTGCTACCACTAAGTCCACCAAAACACCGTCACGATTCCCAAGCATTACAAGCATTTACGTCCCGTTGCAAAACCCCCATTGCATTTCCCCGTCACAACAACAATAAGAACAAGATTCTCTCACAAACGGGGAGCAAACATTTCGACACTGTTTCTTGGTCTGCCGACAGCTGCCTGTCTGCACCTACACGCACACCCTACCCTAATCTCGACGCTTGCAGAGAGCTCTGTCGATTGCCATTGATGCCCTGGTAGCTTGTTGCCGAACCTGGTGCCTTGCCGGCTTCAAGTGGCATTGACTACACCCTTCGTTTTGTCTGCAGGCCGCTGCAGATAAACGGCTATTGTCCCCTAAATACCCTTCGCCTCCATCCTCTCTCTCTTCGAAGCCTGCCATCGAACCGAGCGACCTCGGAACCCTCTTGTCAATATGCAAGCAACACCAATGCGCCCCGTCCCGGGCGCTTTTATGCATACGCCGGCAATCGCCCGGAAGTTCGCTGCTCAACAAGATCCTGTCCGCAGACGCCTCTTTGGTGACCAATCTGCTGGCCAAGCTCTAGACGCGCCTGTACAGCAAGGTCTCGGTCCTCAGGGACTCGATGACCCGACACAAAACGGACGGCCTCTCCCGCCCATTGCTAACGGAGGAGCTCAGATCACCGCGCCGCGCCCACCGCAGTCGCCTTTATCCAAAGCCGCATCCTACATCAACAGCGCGCTTACCCAAGACGAGGCTTACCCCGAGCTCGACGCCTACTGCCGACAGGTCTCGTCCGAATATGACATGCCCAACTTCGATTCGGCGTGGGCGCCTTTTGCCGAGTCCCAAGTTTACGAAATTCCCCAGCGCGTCTTTGAACAGTACAACACGGCCGAGGTCTCGACCATGATGGGCCTCTTCGGTGAGCTCAACTACGCTTGGGTTACAGTCGACAACAGTCTTTACTTATGGGACTACACGCACCCGAATCCCGAGCTCATCGGCTACGAGGACAACCCACATAGCATCACGGCAGTCAAATTGGTGGCTCCCAAGCCTGGCGTGTTTGTCAAGGAAATCAACTACATGTTGGTAGTGTCGACGGTGCAAGAGATGTTTCTCCTCGGTGTGGCAGCAGATATTCAGCCGAATGGAGCAAGCAGCGTCACCTTGTACCAGACAAAGATGACTTTGCCGCTGCGAGGCACCGAGGCTCGCGTTATTGCCGCGTCCGCCAATGGTCGTATCTTTTACTCGGGCCAGACGGAACCAGATATCTACGAGCTCTATTACCAGCAAGAAGAAAAATGGTTCTCCAGTAGGACTGGCAAGATCAACCACTCCTCGCCCGGGTGGACATCGGTCGTGCCTCGTCCTCCAGCAGCTATCTGGGGCAGCAAATCACAAGAGTACATTGTTGATATAGTGATCGACGATACTAGGAGTTTGCTTTACTCCCTGTCTAGCAGCTCGACCATCCGCACTTACCATATGGAGGGAGCTGACAGGCTCACCAAAGTTATAGAAAAGACCAAGAACGACTGCCTGCGCGATGTGTCACACATGCTCACCAGCCATTCACCCTTGCTCAGCGATCGCATGGATATCATCGCCATTTCCCCCATTTCATCTACCGAGGACGCCAAGGTTCATCTCATGGCCGTCACTAATACTGGCTGCCGCTTGTACCTCAGTGCCACGAGTAATACTTACGTTTCCTCCGGTTCGGCGGCTTCAGCTCCTCAGAGCATGCAGCTCCAGTCTATCAAATTCCCTCCTCCAACCCAAAATCGACAATCCCGCCCCCGCGACCCCTATGGCGGACCCAGCGATTACATCGACATCAGCTCTCAGTCGTTGGCTCTCACTCGCAAGGCCATACGATACGCACCAGGTTACTTCATCGCATTTGTTCATAAGGAAAACATGGGCGAGAACGACGTGGTCTTTGCGTCGGCTCCGGATACTGGCCGCATCAAGAACACGAGTCATATCCAGAATCTGAGAAACTATGAACAAGCCAACTGGATCGAAATCAACAGCAAGGCGGAAGACATTGGTCTAATCAGCAAGCCATTTGCCGCGACAAACCAGCCCTTGGGGTTCGGCAACGAGTTGGCCGTGCAGTTCGATAGCCCCACCAGCGAGTTCGCAATTTTGACCAACACCGGCGTAATAGTTATTCGCAGGAGGAGATTGGTTGACATCTTTTCTTCATCCATCAGGACGACCGTCGGCGACGAGGGGCTCAAGGACCAGTTCAACAAGTTCCAGAATCTATACGGCCGTGTCGAGTCTGTCACGGCGGCTTTGGCGGTAGCTTGTGGCCAAGGGTCAGCTGACCAGCGGATGGGCGCCGGACGAAGTGCTATTGATCAGGCCATCGAGGACCGCGCCAGACAAGCGTTTGTCAACTTCGGCGGGAATCCCATGCTTCCTGAACAGGACGGTCAAGCACCCACTGTCGAGTCTGTCAGACCATCGTCCCGGCACGCAGCTCTCAGTCTTTACCTGAGCCGCCTCATTCGATCGCTCTGGACATCTCCAGTCATCAGCATCGGAACAGATGCGGCTGGTGCTCTGGCAATTACATCGACGGTTCCCAATACCAAGCTAGCTACCGTCCAGGAGCACCTGGAGCGCCTCAGATCCTTCCTCGACTCCAACAGGGGTCTCATTCAAGGTCTTTCTGGACCTTCCGACTTGGCGCGGGCTGGCAGCAAAGCTGAGGAGGTCGCCTTCCAAGGCGAGCACCAGGCCATGCATGCTCTGCAGATCCTGATGGCGGGCATTTCCGAGGGAATTTCTTTTGTGCTCATGCTATTCGACGAGCGCGTCACGGACATCTACACCCGCCTTGATGAAGCTTCCCGTCAGCAACTCCGAGAGCTTACGTTCGAGCGTCTCTTTTCTCAAACAGCTGGAAAGGACCTTGCGAAGGTGCTTGTTAAGGCTATCGTAAACCGCAACATTGAGAGCGGAGCCAACGTTGAGACAGTAGCCGATGCTCTGCGACGGCGATGCGGCAGCTTCTGTAGTCCGGATGACGTTGTTATCTTCCGCGCGCAGGAGCAATTGAAGCGTGCTTCAGACGCAGCACTGAACCCCAATACCTCGCGCACTCTCCTTGCCGAAAGTCTGAGGTTGTTCCAGAAGGTCGCAGGCAGCCTTGGCCCGGCGAATCTCGAGAACATCGTGACACAGTACATTGGCTTGAGATACTTCGCTGGTGCCATTCAACTTTGTCTCACTGTCGCCCAAGAAAAAGACCGTGGAAACACGGCTCTGTCTTGGTTCAACGACAACAAGCCCGCCAACGATCCAAGAGAAAGAGCATTCCTGGAGCGCAAAGACTGCTATGAACTTATTCAGCATGTTCTGCAGAACCTGGACGCTGCCTCCAGCATGGAACCGGAAATGGTGGACGGGAAGAAGACACTGATCGCCACAAAACGAGACGAAGCATACGAAGTGGTGAATGGCGCGCCGGACGAGGTATTCCACTTCGACTTGTATGACTGGTATGTGCAGCAAGGATGGACCGACCGCTTGCTCAATGTCGAGTCGCCCCATGTGGTCACATTCCTACAACGCCTGGCCGTTAGCGAGTTCCGCCACGCGGAGCTGCTTTGCCGGTATTACACGGCGCGGGCTCGTTATTTCGAGGCTGCCAAGGTACAAGCTGACTTGGCGCAATCCGAATTTCCGATCTCCATCAAGGACCGTCTCAACCTGCTCAGTCTGGCCAAGACCAATGCTAGTGTCATGACTCCTGGTATCAGCCGGCAGGATATGCAGATGCTTCACCACACGGTGACTGAATTGCTCGAAGTAGCCCATATCCAAGACACCCTGCTGGAGCGCCTCCAAACCGACCCTCGCATACCCGCCGAGAGGATCCCGGATGTCACTCAGGCGCTGGATGGTCCTATCCAGGGCTTGTCTGAAGTAAGTTGTCACTTATTGAACCACGTAATCTCACTAGTTCCCATTACTAACTGCCCTGTTCCAGCTTTTTAATGAATATGCCGATCAAGCCGAGTACCACGATTTGGCGCTGCTGATTTTCCACGCCGCGGACTTCCGCAATGCCACTACCATCCAACAGACGTGGAGTGCCCTGATTGAGCGGACACATAACGAGGTTGCAGTTCAGTGGGAAGCTTACCACGCGGAGCGCAATGCTAGAGGCGCCGTGCTCGAGCCGCCACCTCAACCATATGAGAGGATCATTGGTGTCATCCGCGAAGTATGCCACCGAGCTTCCAACGACTCATTCATCTTCCCCGTGCCCGTGCTTCTTCCCGATCTATGCCGGTACGCCGTGGATAATGCCCAGGATGGCCGCATGAACGCGGACCCTAATTGGCCCATCATGGTCTTCCTTGGGCTTGGAGTCAGTCACGATCTGGTGACACGTTGCCTGGAGCGGATGTTTGAGTCGCAAGAGATACCCTTCCGAGGCGCCATGCTTTCGCGGGTGGTGGAGTGGATCGTATACTCGATACGCGTATGGATGAGGGAGCTGGCTCGCACCGGCCGACCGGAGCAGGGTCTGCCGGATTGGGTGAGTATGCTCGTGAACGAATGCGAAGTCTGGATCCGGACCGCGCGGGGCAACAACGAGGGCGGCATGGAGATGGCTGAGCTGCAGCGAGAAGTCCGCGACCTGAAGAGGTCGATAGACGGAGCGGTTAGTGGTTTCGGCGCCAGCTTTAGAGGTAGCATGGGCTTCCTGTAATGCCGACAAAGAAGAGGGGAAAGGGATACAGGATGTTGTAAAAGAGGTGCGAAAACTGCGCCTGGGGATGAAGAATATGATATATTTTGCGGCTATTAGCGCACGGAACTTACTTTGGTGTGTCTGAGGAAGACTGCTGGCTATTCCTGCAGAGAGAATGGACAGCGACGTGGATAGAAGAAAGAGAAAGAAAGAAAGAAAGGGGGGGGAGAGATGTAGTTTACTATTCTGATGCAAATGTAGGCTTTCCGAGATGGGCATAAGATCCGGTGCTTCGGGCGTTTTTCATCGAGAAAGGGGTCGGCGCATAGGAGGCACGATTAATAATGCATGTGGCCTATATATCAAGCATATGCGTGTCTGTCTGTCTGTGTTTCGCCGTCTACTCTTCGTATGTACTATAACCTCATATTCGTGACCCATCTCTTGCAGTGCCTGGGTTCGTGCAGCTTATTGTGTCCCTCATCGTCTTGGGCGTGTCGTGCCATTTCCACAGCCTCGGCTCCTGACATGATGATGTGATCTTCTGCGCCCATTGTATAGTCAAGCTGCCGTAGCAGCACTTTCCTAACATCCCCAGAGGTCGTCCTTGAATCGGCCTGCTGTGACTGTCTGTCCATCAGATCTCATTTCGGGTTACAGCAGCATCTCCTGTCCCAGCTTCATCGGCGGCGACCATTTCGAAGTATCACGATTTGGCAATCAACTGGGAATGGGACCTGGCTCATTCATCAAAGCCAATCAACAAACTTTCTTTTCTTTCTCTCGCTGAATTTGTCTTCTTTTCCCCCAGCTTTTCTCGTTCGACACAAAATTCGACCGTGTTTTGTTTCTGCCTTGATCGTTTCCCACCTGCCCTGAAGGGTGACCCGGGAATCTGGTACGGGAAAAGTATCATACTGATAGAGTTTCTCTCGAGTTGTTGAACACAGTGGATACCAGTATAACCTTAATAAGGGGTAGGTGGTGGGTAGTGTGGTCAGCAGTCAGGGCGAAACCAAACATGGGTCAATCTATTTTGATTGATCGGCTGTTTGACTCGGTGGGGGGAGAGAAGCATAAGAAGAAGGAAAAACATGTAGAGTGCTGATAATTTAAAAATGCGTGATGTCAAGCTTCGTCAGTATGTTACATGAGATCGGCTTCGCCAAGATCTCTTGTTGCTTGCCTGTCAGTTCCGCGGGCAGGAAAGACTGACCGGTGAAAAGCTATATTTTATCCAACCCTCAATTGGATGCTGTCGCCGGATTCGAGAGAGTAATGGAATCCACCCGGGCACTATCATTCATGGCGAATAAATGATAAAAGCCCCCTCTGGCTGCTGGTGCCAGACGATGACCAACTGCCACTTTACGTAAAACGGCAGTAAACACTGGCCCGGGCCGCAGTGCCAAGTACAGGACCGTGAATATATCATGACCCTCGAGACCCTAAAGAAAGCGCAGACCAACTGCGCCTGAGTCCCAAAGTTGGTATTTATACTCGTCTCCGATGGTCCCAGGTCCGCCGCCAACTATAATTCTCGAAGGCATGGCTGGAACTGGCCCTGCGCTGCGTTTAAGTGTTTTCTCCGGCACCTGCAGCGCATCAAGATTTTCTCCTTAGCCATGGCTGGACAGTATGTATCTCCGATGGGTGCCTGGTCGTCCCTATATAGGATCAAACACTGTCCAAATATTCCTGGCATTCACTTCACAAAGCATTCAGAACAGACACTCATGCCAACACTTCCTGAGTTATCTTCAGTCTTCTCAAACTCTTCCAACTCACTTCATCACTCACTTCATCACTCACTTCATCACCCACTTCATCACTCACTTCATCACTCACTTCATCACTCAGCATCATCTACGAAACAATCCCAACACTCAACCAAGATGGATTATACTACAGACGAGCTGCTTTATCTCTCCAAGATGGACAACGGTATTCCTGCAGCCCAGAGTCGGGAGGAGGCCATGGCCACCAACACGATGAATGAAGGCATGACTAGCGCCGCCGTCGAGAGACCCCATCGCCACGTCAGCTTCCCGCCATTTGGTGAGCTGCCTCACAAGGATACGACAACATCTTCTCCATCCCCTGAAGGGTCCATCCTTCGAGGTCGACCTACCCACCAGGGGCAGAGCGGCAGCAGCCGCATCCGCACCCCCAGCATTCGACCACCATCTCCCTATCCCGGACAAAGGCTACGTAAAATCAGCTTTGCCTGCCTCCCGGAGATCTCGGAGATGTCTCATAGGGAGGTAGCTTCTTCTTCTTCCCCATCACCGGAAGGCCCATCATCCATTCTTCGAGGCCGGCCCACCCATCAAACGCACGGTAGCGGTAGCCGCAGCAGGGCTCGAGCACCATCTCCCTATCCCGGACAGAGACGCCTTATAATCAGCTTTGACCAATCCGCAGAGCTGCCTCACAGGCAAAAGGTCCCCTCTCCCAAACCTACTCCTCCGTCCAACCTTCGGGAGCGGCCTACCCACCAAAGTCACCGCAGCGGCGACAGGAGGAGCCGGAGTCCTTCCCCCTACCCCGGAATGAAACGCCCCAGAGTCACCTTCCCTCCTTTCTGGGAGATGCCTATCAAGACCGGTCTCCCCAACCTAGACCTCCCCAGCAGCCAGAAGCAATTCAAGAAAGGGGGGGCGCGGGAGGGATCAAGCAGAAGCCGCCCTGGTTCTCCCCACCCTTCCAGCCGGGCCCATCGGAAAGAAATTCTCCTGGAGATGGAAGCGTCTCGCACCGGTCATCGGGATGGCCGCTACCACCAAGCCACCAGAATGAGCGGACCCCCATATGCTATGCTGGGTCTCATGGATGTCGACCACGGCAAAGCCACCAACCAGGCAATTTGGCCATCCGTTAGCACTCTGTCAGGCCGGGACATCTTCATCGCCCCTGACGTCAGCCCATCAACCAATAACACCACCTCGGCAATCGAGACTGTTCTGAAGGAAAAGCAGCAGGACCAGGAAGAGTCTGAGGACAAGTCGCAGGACGAGGGTGAGTTTTGGGACGCCTTCGAGGACTTCAACGTTCCTCAAGTCCCTCAAGGTTACTACGACCCCGAAGAGGTCGAGTCCACCGAGCCGCGACGAGAAGGAGGCGGCTGGTTCTCTCGCTGGTTCAGCAGTGGCCGCTGAGGCTGGTGACCATCAGCCAAACCAGCAATGGCGCCGTAGTAGGCTGGTTTCCTCTGCTGGCGTTGCGGCAGGGAGCGGGAGGAGGACTGGTCGTTCTCATCCATTCCCTCCTCTCCTTGGTCATTGTCATGGTCGAAAAAGAAACATGACGTGACGTGCTTGCCGATGGAGTACCGAAAGTAGCACATAAGCTCCAAAACCAAGGGGTCCATGTTGATTGTTGGTGTTATATGCTGGGAGTATTGGTTTGGAAAACGGCGCAAGAGCAGCACCAAGTTCAGATTCTCACGGTTGCTGTAGTGCAGATGGCTGCTTGTATTTGAAATTCTGGGGAGCCCAAGGGTGGGAAGTGCTTGTTTTATTTAGAAATAGTATGCGGCGTTGGACAAGATACCCGTGATCCGTCTCGGTGAGAGACCAGAAGATCATCCGAGATGTAATGGGATGAAAGGCAGGGATAGAATCTGGCAGGGTATTGTAATCACATGAATAATAGTTAAAGAAATCACTTTACCGAAATATGGTTCCTCGACGGTAGTGACGACAGACTGTAAAATGGATGATATAAATATGTGTGATATGGATGATTCTGGGATTCGTTCAGTGATATGCCATACAGTATATATGTGCCAATCCTTGTGGCAACGGGCAAACACGAACTAGGCTCTAGACTTCTAGTACCGCGTGTGAAGACAGGATGCAGATCGTGATGGGTAGACCAGCAAGCTGGAAGGACCCGAATACAGACATCCGAGCAAGCGAGGTGCGCTGTCGGCCACGACATAAGCGCAAATTCTGTTCGAGTAGACGCTTGCGTAGACCTCACGATCTCTGATGGCAAGACGAAGTTAGTTACCGAACTGCAGGTAACATACGAGGTTTTCGCAACCCGGTAGCTTATATAGGCAAGTCGCCAAGTCCCTCGACGGCGGAGAAGCTTCCGTGGTGCACATCTCCCCGGGCCCAGAACCGTGGCACGGATATTTGTATTGAAGAGACGGAGCCTCGTGCTGAGATAGCTGCTGAAACACAGACTGTCCCAGATAGTTGGGCCGCCAACGTCTGCCCTCCGGTTCGATGGCAGCGGAACTTTATCTTGCCCGCTTGACATGCTGACAGGCGGGTGGTTCAGAGACATCAAGCTTATTTGGTAGAGGACGAGGGAGGCTGTACATAATACATGCGAAGAAGTTGGGACGAAACAAGGCCGGGGCCAACCGAGACAGCACGCGGTGAACTCTCCCTTATTGGAAAGCTAGAGGTAGGCCTTTGCAGAACAGAAGGTTATGGATTTCAAGCGTCTTGGCAGTAGATCAGATCGAGGAGGAGTTGCGACTTACCGCTAAGACTAGGCTAACTCAACAAACAGTAGTTAGCAATAGGAGTCAGGACTGGCCGTGAGCGATCACAAGGAGAAGCAGGAGCCAAGGAAGTTCCCGTTTCTGTCGAACGTGCACAAGGGGCTTCTCTTATCAAGCTGCTGTCCTTTCCTCCTAGACACGGGCAGAGCATGTCGAGTCCTGTACTGAAGAGAATCGGATGCGGTAGGCCGGGATAGGCAAGCGATATGCTCGACTTGCAAAGTTTGATGACTTTGGGAGCAGCCTGCCTCGCTGGCAGCATTTTGGGGACTGGCTTGAGGGAGTACAGAAAGCCACATAAAGCTCCACGAAGCTCCTCGAGCTCTTTGATGGCAAGGCTGGCTTGGCCTCGACGATGCGGCGAGTATACGGCTTCACACCAAGCATGGCACATAACCCCCCATCAAGGATTGCCTCGCATGCTTCATTGCACGTTTCACCCAATATTGCGCGGCCAGGTGGTCCCAAAGATGAGCGAGGTAACGGGGCATATTGAGCAGCAGGACCCCATAGATTTCCGAGATGGCCATGATCAGAAGTCTGGGTTATGTTGTTGTCTCGGTAATTGATATTGAGCTGTGTAGTGGTTGAGTGGATTGGAGGTTAGAGCCATTGAGCACTAAAATCCCCGCCGTTAGTGGTCAATTCCTTGGCGGCCTTAGTGGCCTTAGCAGCTTAGTGAACCCCAAGCAGTCAAGGCAGTTCTTTCAGTCTCCTACCAGCCAACCAGCCTACTGTACTCTTCCCCCAAAGCTCCCCTAAGTAACCTCCATGCAAGGTTAGTAGCACTTGGTGAAAAGAGTAGCCTAGCAAGCAAGCCTACTTAGCTGGCCTAGCTATTTTATTTTGGGACACCATCGCCAACTGCATCGGCTGGGAAGCAACCCATTTGCATGCCCCGTTCCTCAACTGTGCATCTAGACATGTGTCACCTTTGGAAATAAGGGAAGGCATACATCTTTATCCTGCACGGTCTCCAGTCGCAATTGGCCCTCAATTGCTCCGCCCCCCATCATGCCGTCACTCTCCAACGCGCTCGTCGGCGCTTTGGTGTTGCTGGTGGACTTTGCGACGGCCACCCTGCGCGAAGGCGTCCTGCCTGCCTACCACTATGGCGCTTCCATTCCCGTCTCGTGTATGAACCGCAGCATGTACGTACTTTGTGCCCCATTCGCCTCCGACTTCGATGTATAAAGAGATAGATAATCCTGACTTCTTGCCTTCTTGCCTTCGCCCAACAGAGAGACGGGCGAACACATCCAAGACGCCCACGACGAGATCCAGTGGATCCCCTTCCCCGTCTGTAACGAGACGTCCAAGCCGCTCGAGTTCCGCTACGGCCATGAGGCCGAGGTCAACTGCACCGTCGCCATGATCGACGACCCCTTCTTCCACCTGCTCGAGTTCTACATCCACAGCGACGCCCCCCTGGCCTGCCGCCTGCCGTCCCGGCCCGCGCCGCACATCGAGGCCGTCGGCGAGGCACCCTACAAGCAAGAGTACATCCCGCTCGTCTTCGCGCTCGCCGGCACGCTGCAGAAGAGCCACCTGCATATCAGCACCCACCTCAACGTGCTGCTGCACTCGACGCCCAAGCACCACGTCCACCCGCACGACTCGGGCGTGCTCGACTCGGGCATCGCCTACAGCACCAGCCCGCTCAGCCACATGGAGGGCAGCCAGACGAAGCGCCTGGTCATTGGCGACCCCTTGCCTTTGTCCCTCAGTGTGCGCTGGTTCCCGACCCCAGCCTTGCCCAAGACCGAGGGCAAGGTTGAGTGGGCCGGCATGGGCGGGCACGTCTACGCCAGCACCGTCTTTTATGGCCTCGTCTCCTTCACCGCCGGCGTCCTCGGCAGTGCCGTCTACTTCTTCGGCGTGGTCCTGCCTAAACGGCTCCGGGGCCGCGGGCTCGGCGGTGCCACGCCCCTGGGTTATGGGTTAAACGGGAAGGGAGTCGGTAATGGTTGGGGGATCGCCAAGAGAATCGATTGAGCGATGGTATAGGAAACCAACAAACCGCGGAATGCCATGCATCATCGGAAAAACGAATCTTATAGATGGCGGGTCGATTATCTCTGTAACAGTCGGTTCTTGTACATAATTGATTATTTTCTTGGTCACAGCAGTAGAGGGATCTAGAGATATTGCCCATGCCCTGAGATGCAGACCGAGAACGGTCTAGGAAAAGCAATGCTATATTATGGGATTGCTTGCTTGATAGGGAGTTGACGGAGCGCCATATAATTATATCAGGGGGCGACTCGTCTAGAATCTAACTACGACTGACTGTATAAGTAATCACAACAACGAAATTCCTCATGTCCCTTTTTCGCTCCCGACCCAGAAAAGAGGCTGCAATGCAACCGAAGGTGACAAGTCAGCCAATTAGGTAGCTATCTACTGTACCTTCTTGACCTTGCCCGCCGCTTCCAGCTTCTGGGCGAGTCGCATCCACATATCCACACTCAGGAGCAGAGCTGCATCAAGTCACAGTCAGCACGACAACACGACAGCACAATTTTTCTTCCCCCAACGCTCATGAGCGAAAAGAAGAGAGAGAGAAAGGTGTCCAAAAAAGACTTACCGACAGCGAAATAACTCCCATACAACCCCCCAATGAGCGTGACCTTCTCCGCCCCCGTGATGAGCGCCTCGTCCCACCCGTACGCCTCCCACATGCACGTCGCCGTCGTCAGCGCCGTCTCGACGCCGTACAAGAAGAGCAGCAGCTCGCCCTTGCCCGTGGGCCCGGTGCGGGAGGACAGGGCGCGCACGGCCCAGACCGAGACGGGCAGGTGGAAGACGAGCTCGAGGAACGCGAACAGGACGAAGAAGCTCGGCGCGCCCGTCGGCTGGAAGAACTGGTCCTTGTAGCTCTCGAGGTAGTAGGTGCGCAGGTGGCCCAGTGGCGCCAGGGGGCCCGTGCCGGCGTACCAGGCGGGCGGGTAGAAGGCGACGAGGTCGACGCCTTTTTATGTGGGTGTTAGTTTATATTTCCATCAATAAACATACGCTTACGAAATATAATGTGTGTTGGATTCTCGACATGGACCAGAGGGAGGAAGGAAAGCCCGGGCTTACAGAAGAGAATGGGAATGTGTAGGATAAAGTACACAAGGTACACGGTATTGAGCTTCGAAGTGGCGCCCATGGTGGTTGTTGGTGAGCAAGTGAGCGCAGAACACGATAACTGGAGGGGGAATGAAGAGAGGACTTCGTAGTTGCGATTTTGACTTATAGTTGGTACAGGTCACTGTCGTCAGAAAGATACTAGGAATCATCAAGTAACATGAGGCTTCACGATGAACGGTGGCTGTTAGCTCCTTTTCATTAGCCAGCGTCGCATTTTCTCGTTGGTGGTGAGTTCGGGGAAATTGGACCATGTGCAAATTCAATCATAATACTATATACAAACACCGTGCAACCCCCCAAAACCAACGATGCCAACCATCCAACCCCAGTTCTTTGGCGAACCTCGTGTCATTCCGTCCCTGATCCAGCCACCAAAGTCGGCGAATGCCAACTTTCTACAAAATCAAGACTTCTGCTCATGTTTTTGATTCTTATGCATTGGAAGGGAATAAGACTAAGGATATGAAAGAATAAACGGGGAAGAAGCTCCAAACTCCTCGGTGTTATCATTATTTCGGTTTCGCATTCTCCTTTTCTGTTTTTTTGGACGAGAGGTTAAGTCAGTAGGTTTGGTATTCAGAACGGGCGCATCGATGCCAGGGAGAGGAAGAGAAGTTGAAGTTCGGTATCGTCAAGGTGGAATAAAAATTATATACAAGAAGAAGGTAGATGGAAGGAAAAGAGGCTTGAGAGAAGATTGAAATGACAGGGAGGTTTCTATTCCACCTCCTTGAAGGATCAGATCTTCTCCAGCGCTGGAGCGCTGATCTCTAGATCGTTCCTCCCGTTTTGCCTGCTGTTTTTCTTGGGCTTTCTGAACATCTGCACGAGATCCATCACAGCAATCGTGCTGCCAATGGAGAACGCCTGGAAGACGCCAAACCCCATGGCGATGGCGCCTGTGAAGGGTATCACCTGGACCAAGCACACGGTGAGCTCGCTGAGCTCCGTGAAGCCCAGGATGCTCGTGGTCAGGACCATGAAGACGAGGATCATATTCGAGACCGCGCGAACCTTGACCAACATATCCGAACCTGTCTGCTTGACCTTGACGATGAAGTGCAGTCCGACGCAGCCTAGAGTCAACAAGGTGGTGAGAAGGCCCATGACCTGTTGTCCCCGGAAATCAATTAGTAAAATGACCAGGTCACCTCCCAACGAGACGAATGAAAAGAGGTACTAAACAAGAAGACTTACGGTGTGTGCTGAGCGGAAGTGCCCTGCGTTTCCACGGCCGACCGCGCCCATGATGAGCACCAGGATGATAGAAGGGGCAATTATGAACAGCCATGAAATGTTATTCCATTTGTCGTACTTGGCAAGAGAGTGCCCTCGCCCGATACGACCGAGCATGTTCTGGAGGGACTCAACGCCCATCGCCATCGGAAGGACCGTAAGCATGACGCCGATTGCCAGAGCAACTAACAGATTCAGAGTCAGACATCATGCAAGAATCCCATCAGGGGAACTTGTTTTACTTACTATGAAGGGCCGTAACGACGATGGTAGTGATAATGCCATTGCCATTGACCCTGAAGTTGGCGTTGATGCCTCCCAGGTTAAGAGGCTTGATCTTCTCGATAAGCTGGGAAGCGTCCATATCATAGTTGTTCATGCCGCCGTTGGTAAAGTGGATGGTTCCCTTTGGGATCAAATCTTTGAAGGCAGTGAGGTTCATGTCTCCACCGGAGTCGATGGTGCCGGACTGTACCAACCCAAGACCGACAAGTGCGAGACCGGCAACACCTTCGCAGGTCAGGACATTGATGCCTGACTGGAGAATAGTGGAGATAGTGTCGGCCTCAAGCAAACTCGAGATGTTAAACGACGTTAGGTTAAAGTTGCTCAAGAGGCCCGACGGGGACGCGGCGTCTGCCCGTCGCAAAATCAGACCAGTCGATTCTTGATCTCGCTTGTGCTTGGCTGACTGGGCGTTGAATTGGGTGACGAGCAGCTTCGCCACGGCGACGCCTTGACTACCGGCACCTTGTCCCAAACCAACAGCGGCACCTCCCAGCGAGTCGTCCATGTTCAGCCGGGTCAGAGGAATGTCAGTAGCGTTGCTCGCGTTTCCGTCGATAAGGGCCTTGATACCTCCCATGGCCGTGATACCGTCACCTGCTCCTTGTATGAACCCACGCGCAAGACCGCCGGCAGCCTGGCCGATGTTGACTTTGCCAAGCAGATCCGAAGCGCCAGCTCCGCTCAAACCTCCAAGTCCGAGGATGTTAGGGTCTGAAACAACCTTCTGGACCGTGCCGTTGGCAAGTAGCCTGGAAGTGATACCGAAAGCCAGGCTTCGTGAGACACCATCGAAGTCGATGGCCCCATTGGGCATCTCCTGGACAGCGATCTGACCGGGATCGGGCTGGGCACCTAGGCCAACAGCGATGCCTTGACCAAGGCCCTTTCCAAGACCTGACGCAGCAGGAGGAAGGATCTGCGCCAAGCTCAGGCCTCCCAAAGCTCCGCCTGTACCACCTGTAAGGGAAGAAAACTGTTTTCCAATGTCACTGATGTTGATATTGGACGCCACTGAGTTGGTCAAGCCGTACCCAAACGAGTTCACAACGTTAGGGATGTCGTTGCCAGTAGGGGGAGGGACGGCGTTGATCTTCAGACCGTTCACCAAGCCATTACCAATCCCAGACGATAGGCCCAAGGCCGCGGGACCGAGCTGTGCCGTCAATTGGCTGGTGTCTAGACCGCCTCCGAGCATGCTCTTGATCTTGTTCAAATCGACGCCGCTGGCCACGGTGTTGACCAAGCCAAACCCGAAATTGTTCGCGATGTCGGGCAAAGAAATGTTGCTGAGAATACCACCACCAGCCGAGGAGGTGGCAGGAGGCGGAGACGTCTGGCGGCGTGTAGGCGGATTCTTGCCGGTAGCTGGGGTAGGATTTCCCGTGTTGGCCTTGCCAATGTTAAGCCCCTTTACGAGTCCATTGCCAATACCCACAGCCAGTCCGTTGGCGGCAGGCCCGAGCTGACTTGTGATGCCGCTCAGATCAGCACCGGAAGAAAGAGAGTTGAGATCAACGGCCCCTAGAAGTGTAGCTGCTAACCCACTGCTGGTGCTCTCAATGGTAGGGTTAAGCCCGGTGTTTTTCATACCAGACGACGCAGCGACCTTGGCTCCGATGGCCTTTGCCTTTTCCATCGTAGTCAAGTTGAGACTAGACGCAGCCCCTTCCCCCAAGCCAATGCCCAGAAACATGCCAGCACCTGCTACGTTCTTGGAAAGGCCGTCGGTGATACTCTTCAAACCGTTGGACAGGGCATCGCCAATGGCGTTACCCAAACCACGTTGGGATATGTCGGAGAGATCCGAGGAATCGTCGTCGGTATTAGGGGCAACATCGTGGCGGCCCAGGCTACCCCAGGCGCCATTTCCCGACACAGAGCGGGAATGTAAGCGCAAAGCCTCGGTCGTCTCCTTCAGTTCCAGGACGGGATACCGTTCTGTAAGCCACTCGGTCGCACGGGTGCCGAGATCGACCACCTCGACGTAGCTCCTCCTCAGCTTCTCATCCCGCTCGATCGACCGCAGGGTGTCGGGTGAAACCAGCTCCGCGAGAGCTCTCCTCAGCAGAGGACTTGTGACATGCTCGCGGGGGCTGGAGTTATATAGGGTAATGGCGGTGAAAATCAAGCCAACAAATGCAAAGGAAAGCAAATAGGCACGCCACTGCAGCCACCTGGGGCCTTGGGGCTGGCCGGTTGTCGACGGCATCGTACCGGTTGTGGCGCTTATGTTGGTCGAAGCGGTGCCGGTATGGGTGTATAGAGATTTGGAATAGGGTCGCCTGCGACTGACATTAAAATTACACTGTTTAAAGAACGAAGTGTACCCAAGCCAGCGGGCCGAAAGGGGTTCAGTCCAAGGACGTGAAGGAAAGAAAGAGCAACAACGATGCTTCAGGAGGTGGAAGAAAGTTAGAAGAAGCCATCAAGAGCCTTGAAACCCATGTCTGGGGGTCGAAGCAGTGTTAAATCAAGTCGAACCGAGGGCGGGAGCAGGCGGGAGCAGGGTGGGCGAGAAACATGATAGGCTGGTTGCCGGAAGATCTGTGCGGATCGATCAGGTTGGGGTCAGTGGCCCGTATGGGTGATTGACAAGCAGCCAGGTCGTGGAAGCGCATCGCCATAGCGGCGTATTCGCTATGAGCTGGGTTGAACTCAAGTCGTGACAAGCTTGATATGGCGTGTTTGAAGGGCCGCAATGGGGGGGAGTGGGCACGTTGGGCTGGAGGACCCCGGCAACGTCAGTATAGAACCCCGTACTTAAGACCATGAGATCCGTTTCACGGCGTTGCATCATTCATGTGAAAGCGGACGAGCTAAACATGACGTCGCATAGGGAACCAATCGATGTGGATGCCTCGCTTCGGCTATTTCTTCTTCTAGGTATTGGGTTGACAGTGACACCCTCACCTCCCATCCGAATTGAGAAGTGAGGCTCAGTCGGGGATTTTGGAGCTGCCACATGCATATGCAAACAACTCGATCATGCCGCCGAGTCATGGCCATATGGCTGCGCAACATGCAGGATCGTCCAGAAATAGATACCTAGATGGAAAGGATGCACAATATCCCCTGCACTACCCCATATGATTGACCAAGGGTTGACTCGGCCGAGGGCATCCAGGGCATCTACTGGGTGGCTTGGCTGCTACGAGCTGTTAAGGTTAGTGATTGATCCTGTCAGTAGCGGGGCGGTAACCGGAAGTTTTTCTGTGCAGGCAGTAGTGGTACAGCACGACAGGCAGAAGCAGAAACAGGGGTCACTAAACAAATGGAGCCCGTCTAAAATTGAATGCTTCAGTAACGACCAGGCCGTTGCATGTTTCGTCCGTGACCACAAGCGAGTCTGGCGTCTCTCTCGATTGGCCCATGAAATGAACAAAATCGGAATTCAGATTGCATGGTGGCAGTCCGGGTGGACCAATGGCAGAAAACACAGCGAGCGCCGGCGAGCATGCAGGGTTCGAGGCTAAAGTGTCAGAAGTGTTTGACGTTTCATTTCAAAAGGGACAGAAGGGACAGAATTGTTCCTCACCTTGCGCCCCAATTTTATTCGGATCTTGAACCGTTAGGCACGCAAGCACGCAGGCACGCCAGCCTTCGAGGCGAGTCGCGAGAAGGACTCGAGAAGCCACGACCAAACAAAAACCCCATCACTTCGTCCCATCTTCGCAATTCTTCGCAATTTTCACTCGCCACAAATGAGGTCACGTCTCCCGAGTACGACCTGGACCGTCTATTACAACAAATGACAAATCTTTCAGGTTTGCCTTTCGTGCCCGGACACACCACACCCGTATTAAGGAACACCTCCGATACGCTTGCTCTTGTCTGTCCCCCGATCCGTCTATCATGCATATCGATTGACCTCCTTGTCACTTCCCAAGTCCCTCCTATCCTGCTTCTAGAAAGTTTCATGTATGTGCCGCCGTGAGATGGACTTTTGATACCCGCTCTCCGCGAACCACCCAATTGCAATTTCCAGCCATCTCTTGCCGAGTTGCTGCCCGGCTCGGCTCGACGAGCCACTGCTAACAAGATCAGATTAATAGATTAAAGGAAGGCCCATCAGTGCTTCGAGTCATCAAAAACCTTCGGGACGAGCTCCCCAGTGAAAAACATGACATACAGCATAGGAGCCCTTTACATGAAGACGAGATGATACTACTGAACGGTAGATTCGGATGGTAGTCTAGTAACCACTTTTGGTCTGAACCCCGAAACATGAAGTGGCCTAATCCAGTTTGGGTTGTGTCCTCCCTGCCGTGAAAGACTCGAGATCAATGTGCGAACATTATTCCAGCCTCCCGTCATCGACTGCAATAAGGAGTATCGCCTTTCGCTCTTCGAATAGGCTATTTCGCCGAATCTTGAGCCATGCTTGTCCGGTATGCCCGGCCCTAGTCTGATGTGGGTTACCGCACTGCCGGATGCCAGCCCATGCCACACTTCTGACCTTCAGGCAGAGGCAGACCTTCTCACTGGTTTGGTCTGAAGGAAGATGGGCTTTTCTGAGTAGGGGTTATGATGTAATGCATCGAATCTCAGCATGAGCCAACACGGAAATTGTAGGGGGTCATGTATACCCTTTTGTGGTGAGGTACCCCTGAGATCCTTACGTTAAGCGCAGGCGCGGGATCAACAGATTACCTACTATTTCACTTGACATAAAACGTGATATAGCCAAGACTTGAGATATAAACTAGTTTTCTCCCGAGACCATGTATATGACTAGACGTTCAATCGCCATGAAATAAGATCAAAGTGTGTAGTGGCTGTATGCTTAATCCTACGGCATCAAAGTATTTGACCTAAATGGACCTTGGCCACGAGCTGAATATCGAGTTGTTCATGGGAGAAAAACCAAAAAGGTTCGCGATATTCACGGTAACAGTCGTCGCTCTCTTAATGGCTCATGTGGACACAATATTGAGTGGCTTGGTTCAACCATTGTCAGAGCCTTTCAAAATGTTTGGAACGTTATCTCCGACCCACATGAAAAGGGTTGAAAGGGTATAAAATATTTGTCTTGTCATAAGAATTTATGAAATCCTTTCAGGTTGGTGGATGTAAGCGCGTCTCTGATATCTTCATGGCTATGGGTTTATGTCGACACATTTATGGCTAGGACCGCCCCTAGCCCTATGGCCACAAGCTGTTCTACTCGCAAAGTACTTTCTCACCATATTCATTGTATTCGGCTGCGATCTACTTTTGCCGTGGGGGCCGCAACAGGTGCCAAAGTTACCACCGCCTCCACACCGACCATGATCAACCTGAAGTGCCAAAGCTCCGTTCGGGGCGTCCCCCGCCAATATCACATCAAAGGGGATCATAAGAAGCAGCAGAGGGGTAAGCGCAGGATATCCATCAGCGAGCTTCCTCTTCTGGGCTCACTGAAGGACACCAAGAAGCCTTCAAAACTCAACTTCAAGCGTCTGAAGCCCATGTTGAGGAAGGTGGCCAAGAAGATCGCCAAGCACGCCTGGAGAGGGGCCATAGTATCAGCGAAGCTGGTTCTTATCGCTCCTTGCATCCCAATTGTGCTCTTCTTCGTCCTGTGCGACTGGGCACTTCACTAATTAGGCGATCATCTAGCCGAGGGGGACGCGGACTCTATATTGAGCTGGTCTACTACATCCACAATACTCAACTTGAACGAAGACATTTCTAGGATAAAGGATGGGGGATGATAAATATGACCAGTACTAGGATATCCCGAGACTGTTCAGAGTTGTAGAATGGATTCAAAGGTCAATGAATTTACTCGGTGCGCAAGGGGTGACCCCTATCCATTGGTCGCCCCCTTTTCCCAGTACCAAGTACGGTACTAGCAATGTTATAAAATGTATTAATGTTAATAAATGAAAAGAGGTACACATATCTAATCTAGGTATAACTGGAGCATATAAGCCATTGAAGACTTCTAAATATTTCCCCAGGCGTCCCCGGCCCAAAATATCAACTGGCAAGACAATAGCGCGGCTTGGCAAACTCGGGCGAACTATTGAAGCCGTCAGCGGCGTTGAACGCTACCCCGAGTCGGTTCAACCACCGGAACCGCCCTTGTCAAAGTCCGGCATAACAAAAAGCTTATACTTTCTAAGAGTGAGGAATATAGCAAGAAGCAGTTCCACTTGCTACAGAATATCGCAAGTTGAACATATACATCTACTGGCAGATCATTCTTAGTTCCTACATAAGAACTAATCCCGCAGTAGTGATATTATTTACTGGAGTAAATAAATTACTTCAATCATTAGTAATCAACTCGACAACATGGGAATACAACTAGGTCATATTCTCAGGCAACTAACATTCAAGCCGAAACCCCTGGCACCCGACGTCCGACCCGATGGTCAGACCGCGATCGTCACGGGAGCCAGCGGCGGTAGCCTCGGCTTCGAAGCCGCCAAGGAGCTGGCAGCCCATAGCCTGGCGCGCCTGATTCTGGCTGTACGGAACGCGGCCGCCGCCAGCGCCGAAGCTGTCAAGCAGGAAACCCTCGAACAGAACTCCGAGTCCGCCACCACTTGCGACGTTCAGGTCTGGGAGGTCGACTACGAGTCTTTCGAGAGCATGTCTACGTTTGCAGCGCGGGCTCGTGCGGAACTGGACCGCCTTGATATCGTTATCTTGAGCGCGGGTGTCAAGAACCTCGAGTTCTCTCGAGCCAAGACGGGGCATGAGTCTAACATTCAGGTTTGTCTGCCCAAGTATACTGAGCGATATAGAGGTTGCACAGTCTCATATATGTCAAGACGAGTGAACCAAAACAGAAATAAGCGTTGATGTTGAACAAAATTAGCCTACCGTAACTCACCGATACTACTAGGTCAACCATTTGGGCACAGCCTACCTATCCCTCCTCCTGCTGCCCTCCCTCCGTGCCACGGCGAGACAGACCGGCCAACTCTCGCGCCTCACCATTGTCGCCTCGGAGGTGCACTTCTGGACGCCCTTCTCCGAGCGCCATGCGCCCTCGATCCTGCAGCGCCTGAACGAGGGGTTGAGCTTCGGGGAAAAGGGGGGCATGGAGCAATACAACACCAGCAAGCTCCTCAACGTTCTCTGGATGCGCGAGCTGAGCTCTCAAATAACAGCCAACGCACGGCCCCGGGTTTTTCCAGCCACAAGCGCTACAAGCGACGATGACCGAAACGAAAGGGGCGGTGCTGCTCATAATCGCTCGGTGATCATCAACGCCGCCAACCCAGGATTCTGTGCCAGCGCGCTGCACAGGTCCCATGAGATCCTCGTACAGGCTATGATCAACCGGGTGCTAGCCTGGACCCCGGCGCAGGGTGGGCATTGCCTCACGGACGCGGCGTGTCGTCACGGAGACTACCAGGGTGCTTATATCAGCGAGCAAGAAGTGAAAGCGTATGTCCACGTTATCTCCCCTAAGAGGAAGCAAATCAGGAATGATTTGAATATTAACTGGCTGATAAATTATCGCTAATCAATTTCTTATAGTGCATCAAGTTTTGTGATCTCGGCAGAGGGAGGACGAGCCCAGAAGAGGCTCTGGGAGGAGACTGTCGCCTTGTTCAGGGAGGTGGATCCATCGTTCAACTTGAGAGATCTGCTTGAAGTATAATGATTGTTTTTTTTCTTTGGCTCCAACGCGTATGAAGCTTTGTACATAATTCTATTAAATGTTTGGTGTGCCGACAAGGAGCATACATTTTAAATAGGTTCTGACTCAAGCATCCGTCATAAACTTTTTACTATTCCACTTCTCATTTCCATGATATGGCGGATATGTGTGAAGCGTAACCAAACTCCATTGACGCCAGAGTCTTAACATCCCATAGGCAGACCAATCTCCAAATCCCTGGCCTTCAAGACAGTAGAAAGACTTTGGGAGATGCATCCTGTGTGCCGTATATAAGGCATTCTTCGTTTCGAATACCATCAAGTCTTCGTCCGCAAACAGATCATTGTTTCTTGATATTTTTCCTCTTCTCGAGAACTGGAAGACTCACACCAAGAAGTATTCAACGATAACAAAAGCATTCCTCCTTTCAACCGACAGCCAGGAGGCTTTGCGGGAATGATGGCATTCACGCAGCCTAGCCGCACCATAACGCCTAAAATGGCGAAGTCGATTAACAGGGCCGCGGCTCCCTCCTCCACGCCCTCGCCCTATCCACGGACGACATCATGGCAACCGCCCGTTCTAACCCAAGCTGTCATGATATTTACTCTCTACCTCCTTTACTGCCTCCTCGGCGCCGTATGGATAGTCTGGGAATTGAAACAAATCACCTACCTCCGAAATCCGATCCAGATCCAGAGCCAACAGCACTGGCTGCCGTCCCTGAAGCTTACCCCGGACCTGACCGTACCCCTCATGGCCGTAATGCTCCTGATCGCCGTCCATGTGACCCTGCAGCTCGTCGTGCGATGCATCCTCAATACCCGCATATTCACCGTCGAGGAGAAGCGACAGCACGGGGTCTTGCCGCGTGTCTACAGGGGCAACCCCGTCGTCGCCCTCGACGAGCTGCTCGAGCGTGACAACCGCCAACGCAAACGCGAGAACGGTTATAGCGACCGAATGATGGTCAGATTGCTGGAGCGGTATATCGATCTACCGCCCTTGAGCTACGTCTCGCCGTACATGCGCATGAACCTACCCCCGCCCATGACCCCCGATGCACCGGACTGTGTGTCGATTTCTACCACCCTAACCCGGAGGCCGAAGAAGCACATCAGCGTGAAGACCCTCGAAGAAGGTCTACTGTGGGTGTGGTTACAGTGCCGTAGGATTCAGCGGAAGAAACGTCAGGAAGCTGAACCACCACTGCCGCTGTACAATGCGACGCTGCCAACTGCGTATGAGTCGATGGAGATGCTTGAAGTCCCGGCGACGTTGCAAGCCCCATATGCTGTCAGCCGATACTACCAAGAGGGCTTCGACGAAGTTAACTTACAAGGCGAAGATCAGGCTTGACCAGATCGCGACTGAGTTTCGAAATTTAATTCCCCTCGACTTGTGATAGAAACCGATGATGGTGGGGAAATTATACTTCAAAAGATGATATAAAATCAGTCACAAATATAGGGGCCTTTTTCTTTCAACGCATCAGCATCAGGATGTCAAAGGGAAGCCGCTAGCCAGTTACTCTGTTGGTATTAGGGTTAGTAAGGCGTCGGTTTCGGCGTTGACAATAAGGTCTGCAACGTGGTCTTTCCCGTAGCGGAACTAAAGTGAAGCTATGTCTTAGGGCTTTCGTTAAACTAGAGTCAGATGTCTTCATTGATGTATTACTTAGTTTCATTAATAACTTGTCATAAAGCAATATAAAGTCTCGATAATGTCCGCCATGTTGTTTCCGTAACATTATTCCGCATGCGTCAAGATATACGACGCGGCCTGATCGACGTTGACCACGTATGTGAGATGAGGGAGAAGGATAAGATCGCCATCTACGCATATGTCGTCGCCAGGGTGACAGATGATCAGGACTTTCCCCGGTGACGCTCCCTGGATCGGGTACTTCGAATCTAAGTAATGAATTAGTCATGTGTGCCTTCGATCATAGTGAGAGAGGAGGAGAGATCGCGCCGTATCGACTTACAAGGATCACCAAAAATCACGACCGAACTGACAGCCGCCATGGTCGACGGCGGAAGAAGCTTGGCAGCGTTGTGCACGAGCTGGCCCCCCTGGGAGTAGCCCGACATGACAATCTTGGACGACGGACATTGTTTCATTGCTCGAGACACCAAATTGGCCCTGAATCAGGAGTGTCAGCTCATATAAACCGAATACACGTCGACATGTTCCACACTCTCGTCTCAAGTGTCAGGGCTTGGTAGGACATACATCTGTTGACTTCCCGACGCACTGCCGCCCTGTAGGTACCCTGTGACGCTAGCATCATAGTTATCGACGCCCTGGACGGCGAGGGTCCGGCCGGCGGCGCCCAACTGCTTGCGCAACGCCCCGAAAAGCGGTGGGCCTACCAGGACACCGACGTTGCCCGGCTCGGTCGTCCCGCGGGCAAAGATGACGACGATATCGCCGCATTGGCCGTTCTCGATATCGTTCTCCGCCGTGTTGAAGCCTGCCAGCAGCGCCAACGCCTTTTCAGCGAGGGTGATGAGGTCCTGGCCGTCCTGAATCGCAATGTTAACGGGGAAGAGCTGGGTAATGTAGCTCAGCAGCTGGTTGATGGGCTGGTTCTGCCTCTTGACGACGAGGGAAGAAGAAGGGTCTCCCGCATCAAGAGGGGCGCCCAAGGCCGCCGGTGAGAGCGAGAGCGAGAGTGTGACGAGGTTGAGAATCTTCATGATGAATTAATTGTGATGGTGATAACAACAGAGAAACGGCAGTGGGATCATTATTTATGTGTATACGAAAAGACCTAGACGATTGATCTGCTCGGCTTACGCCGCGCGCAATACCGCGCCTTGGTATGGGAACGGGGGTTGGGGCTCTCAGCGACAAATGGGCACGGTTCTGAGTAAGACGCGAACTATCCGAGCCATGATGAAGGACGCCCAATATCGTATTTATATAGGGGACTCGAGCAGTTCGTTGATCAAGGACGGGCTGTGCGGAGAGGCGGGGTGGTACAGATAAAGAGCCTGGAAAGAAGAAGAAGTAGAACAGACTGGCACACCTGACCATATCATTTGGCGGAGTGCCGGTGGCACCAGCCAGTGGAGGGCTCGGCACTTCTTGTTTCTTCTCGAACTACATGAGAGACGGCATTGTGATTTGATTTGTCTGCCATAGTGAGTCTAGCTGGGATTCTCCCTAATTAGGACGTTGGTGGATGTGGGAGGATAGAGGAAACAAGGCGAGAGGATGATTGGATTGGGTAGAGGTACGAGCAAGAAGGTCTGAGGCAATCTCCCATGGTGATTGCACTCGTTGAGATTTAGTGCGACCCCGATCGGCGGTGCCGTCGTTGGTCTCGTGCTTGTTGCGGGAGGGACGAGGGACGAGGGGCGGCGCTTTGCTTTTCTGTCCAATGATCTTACATTGGAGCACGACTGGCACTTGTCTTCTCTCAAAAGACTGCAGGTGGAAGACCGGGTTCAAAGTGAGAGAATCTCCATTTCCACCGGCGCACTGATCGGCCTGCGCTACACAAGTCCGTCCATTTCAACCTTGAGCTCATACACCTTCTCGAATCAGGAAGCTGCGGATAGAGTTCTGGGCTTTCAGGGCCCAGGCTGTGTGATTGGCGAAGTAGCCCCCCCACCTGCTCTCAATTTCAAATTTGCAGGTTACCTGTCAATTCAATTCTAATAAGTACGACACTGGGTTATTGAAGGCCGTGTATGCCGGATGCGTACATGTAAATAAGTAAGTAAGTAAGTAAGTGCAAAAATGAGTAACACGAAGGAAGGGGCCATTAATTCAAGGCAATTGGCAGACCGATCATGATGGGTCGCCTGATAATATTCGCCGCATGTGATATCCGAAATTCTACCTATGTAGGCAGTGCTCACCAGTCCCCCTTTTGACGGTACCATATAAGTAGCTCGCACGAATGACTGGCTCGTACAAAAGGAGGTTGCAACGGTTCCCCAGGTTTTCAAGCCTCGGCACGCCCCCGCACTATGTACGGGGAAGGCAAACGCCAGGCTCCAGCCCATCCCCGCCCCAGCAGCCCAGCAGCCCAGCTCCTGGGGCTCCTGTTAATTCCACATGATGTCCAAGTCTTTTTGTAGATATCAAGTTTCGTAACTACAAACACGACTTGAACCAAACATGAAGCACAAAAGGATACGCGCGTGGTGTTACATGGATAGACGTGCCTCACAGTCACAGAGTAGGGCGTGATCAGATTGCCTCATGTATCATCCCGTAAGCTTGAGTAGGTACTATCTATCCCACATTGCCTCGACCCATTCGCACTTTTTGGGGTCTTCTGCCCAAACCTTCGCGACGAGCTCCTCCAGGTCGCATCCTATAGCATCCCAACGACTACTGTCCCAAATAATGTACCCTGTACGCCTCAGCGGCTCCGGCACAAGCTCACCGTACATATTGGTGTACTTTTTCTTCCATAAGATACACCAGCCTAAAGGTGGCTCGTCTGGTGGTACCTTGTCGCTGATGAATTCAAGCGGGTCGTGTCTTCGTTCTGCCTCGTCCCTGGAGGTGGGATAGCCGGGCGACTCGTCACGTCTGTCCGCCTGTGCGACGAATGACAACACCCGATCTAAGCGGTAGTCGATTTCATTCGAGTGCGTCAAGTAGCGCTCCATTGCGGCGACTAAACCATCGTGGTCGTTGATGGCGAGGATTCGGGAGGCCAAATCCAGCCCGCGTGCCACTGTGCCATCCATATAATCTATTTCGAGAGTCAGTTTAATATGCAATCAAAGCTTCAAGTGGAAAATACTCACAATCATACTCTCCTTCAATGTAAAAGGAACCACTTGGGTCAAACCCATTTTCCCAAAACCTGGGATTTTCATCACTCAGATCCCAAGTTATCTGTGTGGCACCATGTCAGCGCATTCGTCATGAAATCAGCCAGGAGATGGATGAGAAAGCACACACCTCTTTGAAGACCTTGTCGTATTGGTCCCTGATGAACAAGTCGACTGTCCCGACCGCTTCATTCTCCCATGGGTCAAAGAGACCGCAGAATATCTCGTTAACGTCATGGCGTTGGAAGTCTGTACTATCACGGATACCGCGGTTTTGGCCAAAAAGGTGATGGAATATGTCGCAGCGGTACAAAGCACGGAAAATCCTTATTCCTTCGCTCCGGGAGAGCTTGATCTCATCTTCATCGACTCTCGCCTGCTCGCTCTCTCTTGACAATGAAGAAGTCAAATCTACCAGGTTTTCGAGGGCCCATTTGGCATATCGTTGAGCTAGTGGTCGGGCAACCGATAAATGGTATGCTGCGAACCAGCGGACACTGCTTGGGTGCATCTCCGCAATCGAGCGGACGGGCACAGTTCCCGAGATCCATCCACCATAGCTCGCCAGGAAGTCTTTGATCTTCTCATCCGTCCGCGGTGAACCAATGTAGTGTTTGCGTGACCTGAGGAGTGCCCAGGCGTCGAGTACGAAGCCATCCAGCTCACGTTCCATACATGAGCAGAGTATGCCGGCGCGATTGTACAGATACTGCGCATGAAGAACAGGTGATGCGCGCACAAGAGATCGTAGTGATGGTAGGTCTGGCGCACTGGAGAGGATCTGGACTCTGAGTTCAGCAGGAAGATTCTCCAGGGCGGATGTGGAGTTGTTCTCCTTTTTTTGGCTCATGAGGCTGGCAGACACCTCGTGTTCTCCAGGTGAATCTTCATCATCGACGGCTTCCGTCTCGATAAAGTCAAGTGCATCGAAATAAACGGAATCGGAGTCGCCATTGTCCATGTCTGGCTCAATCATGATAAAAAAAAAAAAGTCGAGTTGCGTGGTTTCCGCAATCAGAAAATTGTGATGGGAGAGGTTTGAACATGACATTGATGGGTTGAACTGTGAAGTTGCCTGGTGGGAGGGAGGAGTGGGGAAATTCAATGCACCACGCGCCAAATCGACCAATCAAAATAGCTGTGTGTAGTGACTGCATCCTGATATACTGTACATATCACACTTAAACGCTGACCCGAGCTGTTGGTAACCTGCCAGCGTACCTTTCCAATTCCAACAGGGCCAGGGGCACAGCGACCAGAAGCTGTTCAGCGCTTATAAGACATGCATGTAAACAAGTTGGATAATATCTATATCAGTCAATGCCCTTGTTCAGTCATCTGTTTCAGGCCAAGCACCAACCAATAAGATGTATACAGTTTATGCACGATTTAACCATTCGTAAACAACGGTTGGTTACCCTCTCAATGTTGGTAGGACCTGATGGAAAACCTCTGTCATGGTTGGAAACCAGGCCGGCGACACGCCAGTGACTTGCTTCGAGATCCAACATCTTTCAATTCTCTGGTATATCATTGCATATAGGAAATGGAGTACTAATAACCAGTGCTCCCTATCATTTTCCTATGATTCTTCCAAGGCATCTTGCATCACTCACTCACATTTGCAGCCAAATACCTCCATTCTATCACTGTTCTCGCCTTCACATACAATTGCTTGCTCAATCTTATTCTATACTACTCCATTATTCTGATTGTATAATCTTCACGTACTGAATATTGTTGCATGTTCTAATTTTACAAACACCATGTCTCGACGAGGATCCGGTGATTCTCAAGCTTCTTCCGCATCTTACCGATCGGCCCAATCCGACGCATCCATCCAATCCTATTATTCAATACTTTCTGATGACTCGTATATCGTCAAGTTGAAACCCATTGACAAAGCTTTCCGAGAAATGTGTGAGGAGATCCGCATATTAGACACCGGCCGGAACATCCTGGAAGAGCGAAAACAGCAGTCCCATGACGCAAAGAAACGTGATCCCAGAGACACAACCAGGCGTTACTGGCCACCCGCCCAGGTGGCCGAGTACAATGTGTACAAGAGCCTTGTGGATCGGATTAAGCCACTTCGAGCTGCGCACGAAGCAGCCATAGCCACCATCAGAAACTCTAGAAACATGGATCTTGCAGTGATGGAGGCAGCGCGCCGAACGGCCATGACCGCTGAAGATGGGTGGGCTGAAGCCGCCATGGCGTGAGTTTCGGTCTTGGATTTGACCAGACAGAAACTAACTATTGCCGTCCATCAGAGCCGCAACTTCTCGCATCACCTTTCTAACAAAATACCCCGGCGCCTTCTCGACACCCAGCAACCAAAAACATATCAAGGCGGCTGAGGATAATTTGAACTCGGCCAAGGCTGCTAAGAAAGAGATTCAGATACAGACAACAAGTGAGCAAATGAATCCTGTGTATAACTCTTGCTGACCAGTTGATAGAAATAGCAGAGGCAAGAGCTCTAGCCCAGAGGAGGGCCGCAAGGAATTGACCTACTTGAGACTGGGAGGAGTACGGAGTAGGTATAGCTGGTTATCTCTTTTGTGTCATATACGCACCGCAGTGCTATTTCTTCTATCACTTTCCTTCTTTCTTTTATGTAGCACGTTGTATTATTCCATCTGCTCGATCTTATCTATGTATCTACCTTCTGTTGCTTACGGGAAAATCTACGAGATCATTATATACAGCCCATTCATATCGGAAGATTTATTACTGTCTTCACAGTTCTTGGGGGGAGGGTGTTTAGGGTCTTATAATCTTTTGCGTATTTGGCATAAAGTGAAATCACTTTGATTACATATAACACAGCAGACAAATGAGGTCATGTGTTCATAATATCTAATAGGGTTAAAGAAACTTGCATGACTAATAGCTGATGTCTACCTGAAGATTCAGACCTTGTAGAAACCCAGTAAGATGACCCTAACCAAGGTCATAATCGTGATGCCCTTCCAATATAGCAAACACTTCAACGTAATTAGCAAGTGCCATCATTTTTGCTTCCAGGTCATAGCCTCCCATCCTTTGTCTCGACCTGTTCCCCCGCCCTGTGATGTGACTATCGCCAGCTAATCCCCAAGCACTGGCTTCTAGCCCCTCTTACTGTAACTCATCTAGGGGGGGGGGCGGAGGGACGGATGACATGCTGGCTGCCAAGTCCGTAAATTGCTTCAAGTTTGCATGGAGCTGGTCGATCCTTTCTTGCCGTGCCTTATTAGTTCTTCTCTCTTCGTCGAGGAGTTCTTGGATTGCGTCGGTAGTTTCCATGGCGGAGTCAAGCTCCTCCTGCAGTTTCCGAGAGGTTTCTTTGGCTGCATCGAGTTGCTGCTTCTGTGCGACGAACTCTCGTTCGAGTTCTGCGAGCTTACCAGCCTTATGTAGATAGCGCGTCCGGTATCTGATCTTTTCCCTGCTCTTTTCTCTCTCAAGCGTGTCGACCTTGCGCCTGGCAATGTCGCGCTCTTCTTTGGCCTCTTTGACGTTGGCCTCCAGGGCTTCCTTCTGTACGTTCCAGTCGTTCTCACGGAGGATACTGTTCTGCTTGCATTTGGCCAGCTCCTCGGAGAGTGTTCTCACATTCAACTCCGCTTTCAGCTCCGTAACTGATAATTCGTTCTTGGTCTCGGTGTGGAGTTGCCTTTCCTCTCGCAGCATCTGTGCCAATTTACTGCCACCATTTTCCAACGTACTAACCCGTAATTCCCACTCTGCATCACTGTCGTTCTTTATGGTGTGCGAGCGTGCGGCTTTAGGCGAATCGCCTTCAACTTCCGTCTTGGGCATACTTGTATCGAGCTTGGAGCTCACTGGTTGGGCAATCTTTTCGACATGCTCAGTCTCGTCAGTATCCATTTCGTCGTCGGAAGGTGCTTCGATGGGGTTGTGCTCTGACCCCGATACAGCCATGTTGATGTTGTCGTTCACTGAGTGGGATTGTAAGATGTAGTGGTTGTTGTGACGCCTTGCAATGAGATTGCTCGTATTGACGTAGATAGTGGGCTTAGCCGAGTCGTCGGAATCTGATATCGAGTCTTGGTCGCTGAAGCTCTCAAGACTAACCTCATATGGTGTCGTTTTGCTCAAATAGATTTGACCGTTATGTCTCAACCTGATCCTTGTACCTGCTCTTGGGGCTTCGTTCCCTGTTCATCTTGAGTTGTCGATCCTCCAGGTTGGACAGTGTCAGTAGGTTCACCATCTGCATTCCTTCTGTCAAGGCACTCACAAATATTGAGGACAATTCTAGCAGGAGAGAGGTATAGTGTATGTAATGTTGTTCACTCGTGGACCATTCCAGATTTGATACAAATGGAACTAGGTGGCTTGAAAAGTTCAAGAGTAGCTTTGGAGATGAGGAAACAACTCGAAGGTGCTGGGTGTGTGAAAAGTTGTGGGATATCGGGGAACGTTGTAATGGAGGTCGATGGCCTCTTTCAACATGAAATATGAAAGAGGACCCAGAACCATGAGAAGGAAAGTCCCACGTGAATTTCACTCTACTAGTGTCCTCATGGTGATGAGAAAAAAAAAAGACAAGTGGGAGATAACCGAGATATGGTAAGTAGCTCTTTTTATCTATATCAAAAAGAAATTCTATGCAGAAAAAATGATGTCTTTCGGCGGGTTCTACAATATATAAATGCAGTCTCACAGCCCGGTCACCATCACTTCACCTCCACCGTATCTTAGTACATTGCCCAACCCTACAAACACATGGTAAGTCAGTAAGAACCATTCATGCAAAATAGTCACTACAAATCAAACCAAGCCCAGAACTCGCAAATAGCAATTAGGCAAGGAAAGTGCATGATACCAAAACAAGAAGAGGGGAAAACTTACACCACTGGCACTGATGACCTGCCCCGAGATCCAGTCCCCATCCCTCCCCGCCAGCCCGGCCACCACGCGCGCCACCTCTTCCACGGTACCCAGCCGGTTCTGGACGGGCGTCTGCTTCTTCTGCATATCCACGATCTCGGCGGGGATCTTTTCGAGCATGGCGCTCTCGACGGGACCCGGGCTGACGCAGTTGACCGTGACCCCGTCCGCGCCGAGCTCGGCGGCCCAGCACCGCGTCAGGCCCTCGAGCGCCGCCTTGGACGAGCAGTACAGGCTCAGCTCCTTGAAGCCGGCGCGGGCGCCCACGGATCCGATATTGATTACGCGCGCGGCGCCTCCCCCTCCCCCTTCTGCTGCTGCCGTCGTCGTCGCCGTCCTCCGTAGATACGGCAGCGCGGCCTGCGTCAACAGGATCACGCCCCGCACGTTGACATCGTACACTTCGTTGTAGTCGGCGACGTCGATCTGGCCCAGCGGCACGACGCGCTCGCACCCGGCATTATTGACCAGCACGTCAATCACGAACGGCTTCTGCGGGTGCACGATGCCGTCGCCCGTGTGCGCCGCGGCTCGGAACTGCGCCTGCAGGTTGCGGATCAGGTGTAGCGGGCCCTCGGTAGTTGAGAGGTCCGCCTGCACCGTGAAGGTCGGCGCGGCATGCGGAAACGCCCCGATGCGCTCGGCTAGGGCGCGGACTTGGGGTTCGCTGCCGGGTGAGTTGTACGCCAAGGCAACCTTGTCAACAAATGTCAGTCCATCTGTCAGTCTGTTACATTTCCAAGGGTTGGGACAGAAGAAAAGGGAGAGGCGGAGAGCGTCTGGGCGTGCAGGGTGATGTTGGGGCCTAGGAGGTTCTGGCTTACCGAAGCCCCGCGGCGGGCGAGCTCGAGAGCAATACCTTGGCCGATCCCCCGGCTCGCCCCGGTGACAATGGCCAACCTCCCCTTTAAGGGGAGACTGAACTCGGAAGCAGAGGTCGACATTCCCCTTTTTTTTCACCACGACCTTAATTTCCAAGAAACGACAAGATAATTCCCTCGTGTTCGTCGAATCGATTTTTGAGATAAGTATTGAGTATCAGGATGCAGAATCTCCGTTTCTTGTCCCATTTGGCGGGGAGGAGCGGGCGAAATAAGCAGGCGAGGTTTAAATATCCCGCTGCCAAGCCTAGCAATCACACCACGTCAAGAGATATCCCCCCAACATTCGGGCGCGGTTAAGACATCGCTCAACCCCCGCCAATCCCCGATCCATTCTCGCTATTTCGTTCGAGTCAGCCCTCCCAGGAGGAGTTTAGCGGTCCCGTTGATCTATCTGCCCATGACAGAAGCAATATATGCCGCGCCGTACACATGCTGCCGGGGTTACATCACCCCATTCGGCGTTACGGTAAACGCCGAAAGCCGTCAGCCATGACTGCTTTCCCCCGAAGACCCCCTATCTCTTTCCCCGACATCGTAATTTAGCTTGCATGAAGGCGCCCCGGAGAAGAAGAAACCGCGCGGAGTAGAAGGATACAATAATCATACAATGCTGGCGGCTGGCGGCTGGCAGCGGTGAAGGCTCCCAGTCCACGAACAGGGGTAACGGAAACAGTAAAATTACCAAAGAGAAATTGGGGGAACATTGATCTCTTACTGGCCCTTCAGTTCTAAATGCGTGCGCCCTTATTGTAAACACCACAATGGTATCGATCGCGACATGGAGAGTCGATGGAAATTTCTTCGCTTCAACAGTATACATTACTGATTTATGTGTTGTGAGGCAATTTGTGCTTCTGAAATCATTTATTTTTGCTAAGGTATCCCGGTATAAATGAGGCAAGTAGGGAATTAGAAGGATCGATGATCTGCGTACTCCTCAAAGTAAGCACTACCAAAGTCATGAAGTCTTGAATACAAGTAAACAAAGGGAAGTTCTCTCTCTCTATACCCTTGAATATTATGTCATTAATATTTCATAAGTAAGGCTCCATATCCTCCTTTCCAAGCCATCGTAGAGACCAGAAGACGAGGTCATCTTGCAATGCGATGCGTCTAGCTCCCAGTCCCTCGATCCTAAATTCGTCAATAAAGTCATTAAACGTGAGGGGTATTGATGCGCGCATGCATGCCCAAGCCTGAACGCCGTTGTCCCGCAGCCGTTACCTTTCAATCGTATTATTATAATCCCCAGGGTCGTCCCCGCTCTTTCTCTTCTTTTGCTTTCCCGGGTTTTTACGGGTTGGGTATAGGCGTGAGAAGCAGCACAACCCATTCGGTGACACCCATGGCGTTCTTGAGGGGCACCCAGTGGCTGTAAAGGTTATCGTTCTTGGGCGTCTTGCCGGAAGCATGAGCCTTCTTCTCCACAACTGCTGCCGCCGCCATCACCATGGCCTCGCTCGACTCTGATTGTCGCGGCTGGTCACCGGATTGCTGCCCGATCAGCTGTTGCATAGACTGGCGCGGGCTTGTCGAATTTGAAGTCCTCGGCACCACTCCTGCGGTGCTGCTCCGCCGGCGCTTGGACAGGAGACCGGGGCGTCCACTGCCGCTGCTGCTACTGCGGTCGAGCACCATTTTCGTCGTGGTTGAGAGGCCGTCAGCAAGGCGCTCGCGCACATTGCTCTTAAAGGACCGTGTGACCGTCGGTGAACGCGCCTTGTCAGCCAACACGTGGAAAATGTCGGCGCCCGTAACATCGCCCCGGATCGAGAGCAGGTCCACGGCCGCCTCGTTGTAGTAAGCTACGAGTAGCTTCGAGCTATTTTTCTTGCCGCTCTTCCCACTGCCTAGTGAATGGGGCGGCGCCGAACCTGACGTCGATGAGGATGCCGCTGAAGAAGTGCTGGATCCTAACACAGAGGCAGGAGTCGCCACATTATTCAGATGAGACCCGTTCATACCATGAGTACCTGCCGGCGAAGAGGATGGGTCGGATGCCACATAACGCAACACCATGTAGTGCGAATATGCTGTGGGGTACACGTGGACTTGGGCGCGGGGTTGATAGCGCTGTGCCGCGAACCGGGAGTTCTTGGGCATTTTCTGTTGACCGGGCATCGGCTCGGAAGGGTCAAAGAGGGGTGGCGAAGGAGCCGCAGCTGCCGTTGCCGAAGCGGCACGTCGGCGGAAGCTTTCGAAAAGGCGCCGAGATTTCCCCTGTCCGCTGGTGCTGGTCCGTACGCTACTATTCCTTCGTCCTCGCTCCTGTGTTGTTGGAGGGGAGGAGTTCTCCGTTGAAGCCATTTCGTCCGCTGAAGAGGGGTTGTCGACAGGGTCGCTGCTAAGGGCTGCACCCGCATTAAGAGCGCGTAGGAGGTCTCTGCGACTATCCAAGTTCTCCGAGACGTTCACTTGGGCGCCGAGCCAATACTGGATCTGGCCCCGTTGGACGTCCTTGAGGGGCAGGAGGAAGAGGAGGTTCCAAAACGCCTCGCCGTTCTTTCGGAAGTTAAGGACCAGCTCGACTGCCTCTCGTCCCTCACGTACTGCGACTCGCATACGTCGCATCGCCTCGATGTCGGTGAACGGCCCCTGGAGCAGGGAGCAAGTCTGGCCCACGATTTCGGCACGGGAATGGCCGGTCAGCGAGACGAAATGGTCTGACACGGACACAATGGGGTTCTCGGCGCCCATGGCATCCGTCATACAGAAGCTCGTTCCGAGCCCGGGGTACTCGAGTTGGGATGACGAAGCCCCTGCCATCCCAGTTTCCAGAGCGTTTACCGTACATTGAACCAGCTGATTCTTGACGAATCCTGGGAAGACATCAGTAGCCAAGCGATTTTCGATATGGGCCCGAGCATCCGAGAAGACTGCCTCCAACCCAGGTATCGTGGCATGAGCAATACGCTTAATATCCGAGTTTAGTGACCGTGACACGTGGGACGGGAACATGACCGGCTTGGCAGCGCCAAGAGATGTGTACTGGGTGGAAATGTTCGTCAAGGCCACCGTCATGTCGTTGGTGGCTTGGGCGTACTCGCGAATCTAGACTTCGCGGTTAATGGTGGATATTCGCGTCGAAAGGGCCATGTGCCGTGAGGCGGAATTGAACTTAATCATACCTTGATGAGAAACTCTACATTTTCTTCACACCCTTGCTTCTCACAATAGTGCAATAGCTGACGCATGACGGCGGGGCTGTCCAGTGCCATCTGGAAAACATCTCGACCTAAGAAATCCATATACGGGAGGCAACCTGTGAACGCTCCGGGGTTGTTTGGGATATCTCGGCTAAAGGGACTGGAACTGCGGGCGGAATATGCGAATCTATCATCGGTCGGTGGAGATGGTAAACCTGGCGAAATAGCGTCGAAAGCGCTTGGCGACCGCCCAAAGCAGTTATAGTCGGTGTATTGGCTCAAGGCGTTATCGTTAGTATGAAGAGCCATGCCGGAGTTGCTCTTCAGTCGCAATGAGAGTCTGTCTGGTCTAAGCATTGGACTCCTTGGCGTGGGAGGCGGCGAGAGTACTCTGGAGGCGGAGGGAATCGCATTCATGGAGTTGATATTCGGGGGGATGAACGAGCTTTGTCGCCCGCTGTGCATTGCCCCCATCCCTTTCGGCGACAGAGGCGTCAGTTGGTCGGGCGCTTGATGCATGATTCGGATTGGCGAACCGGTTTCAAATTTGGGAAGGGGACGTTTGTATAGTTGAACCCTTTCAATACGACGTAAGGGTTCAAACAGAGATCGGAACCAGCAAGACAGAAACTCGGATTGGACACAGGCGATATATTTAGCAGTTACAAAAATTGGGAGGAGCCCGAGCGCAAGAAACAATCTGCAATAACAAGTCTCCTTCTCCTAGAGGACTTCATGGCTTGCGGCATGAAAGTCTGTTGAGTAAGCATGAGAGATCCCACTTGGCGGCGCCGGTCATGCCTAGTGCTAGGCAGGATGATGCGCAGGGACTTCTGTGGTGACTATCAATAGAACAACTCATTGCCCTGGAAATAGCGGCATTCGCGGTGGTGGAGTTGTTGAGTCTCGACGGGCGACGGTTAGAAAAGAAGCCTCATTTTGAGTTCCACTTGTTCGAAAGCATGAGCATGGTGGGTATAGAAGGCGACTAGTCAAATGTGTGGGGAGGCATTGATTGTTGCGTGGGTTATTCCGTGGGAGAAACTGCCGATGTGGTCCGGGGCGCGTATGTTTCATGCAGTTGAGATAGCATGGCGGATATCGATGCTGGCATCATTTGGTGGCTGCGGGGGCGGAATCTTCCTTGGACCATGAACAATTAAATTGACTGAGGTGGAAAGTAAGTTGCTTGTCGAATCCAGACTCCATCCATGGCTGGAAATGAATCGGCTAGTCCGTGTAGTGGTCGCGGGTGATGATGTGCTTGTGCTAGGCGACAGAAGCCGCAACTAAATGTTTCAAGTTGAGGTGTGCCCCCAAAAGGATGGGGACGCCTGGGAAACGCAACGGGTTGGCAGGGTTCGTTACGCGCATTGAGATTAGGGGGATGCCGTGGCGGGGAAGTTGAATAGGGAGGACCCAGCGAGCCTGGGGTTGTTGGAAGAATAAACCGATTGGCCTTCTCCGAATCGGCCCCTGCCTGGGCTCTCTGACGCGCCAGTAAATTAAATACCCTGAATGCCCCCTTTGATGACCGTCGCCATCTAATGCCTTCATCAAAGAAGTGCCCTTAATCCGTATCGAGGACCACCACAGCACCGTCCCATCTGGGGCGCCGTACACGGACCGACCGTGATGCATGACTTCACCACCATTAATCGGCGGCGCCACGCCAGGTGCGATTTCGTGTAGCTATGAGTTCATCATCTGACATGAGCAGAACATAAAGTTTTGCTCATCTTGTAGGCTGGACGCCATCGTCTGAGAAGCCCTAGCAACCAGACACTTATAGCAACAATAGCAATGGCATCCGGTCGTGGTGACACTGCCGCGCAGGAGCTTGTCCGTGTACGGGCACCATTGCGAGATAATGTTGTACCCATGCCCTTGGGTGCTGGCATGGGAAAGGACAGCTGGGCGCAGGTTCACTGCCAGCTTCAAGTAGATCACGAACGCCACAGTCAATGCTGCGAGGACAAAAAATGCACTATCGGCGTCGACTTGTCCAGCACCGACCGGGAAAGCAACGGTGCCGAAATCAGCTCGAAGATCTTGCCAGGGCCCGCTGTCTAGAGCGAATAATTACTTCCGTTTCCTTGTCTTTTCTCCATTGGCAGGACTCGGCAAATTCACACGTTCGGCATTTGTAGCTCTCCTCTATCGCAACACCATCAGGTTCTCTCTGGCCTTCCCACCACGCAAGATTGTAGTCGAGATATTTGCTTAATGCCTCGGTATCGACGGGGAAGACTTGATTGCCGATGATGTGACCGTCGCTACGGTGGCGATACTGAATTGATAGCACATCACCCATAGACTTACTGCCTTGGGGGAAGGTGGTTTGTAGTTCAGATTGCATCAACGGCACGATCTGTTGGAGAGATCTGTATCTGATCAGATCTGGGGGCGGTGTCATAGTTGGTTCGAGGTTTGGTGACGACACTGGGTATTGACCCTGCGATACAGAAGTTGGTCCAGGCCGGTTGTCTTGCGAAGCAGTGCTTTCCACGTCAGAATCGGCGTCATAGAATACCTCGTCGTGCAGGTTTCCAATCTCCGCCATGAACGCGTCTGAGAAGCGAGCATCGGCCCGCAGCCCGTAGCGTGTGAAGACGGTAGAGAAATCCAGCTGATTAGAAGCCATATTGGACAGTAGCCGGTGATAGAGGAATAGTTGAACCTTGGCTGGGCGGATGGCAGCCCCGGATGGTAAGGTGGCTACTCCCCTAGTCTTGACGTCAGTCAGATATACTTGACGTTGATTCGAACCGAAGAAAGTCTTGATGGACGACTGCTGTGCAACTTGGCCCTCGGAGTTTGATACCTGCCCAAATTCAGCATTGGGGTTTGTGTAGCTAATTTCGTCGATGACGCCGTTGACGAAGTGCCCGTTCACAATCCCCCAGACTTCTAGTTCGCGTGTGAACCCTGTATCTCGGAGGGTTCTTAAGCCTTGGATGATGTTCCATAATCGCAAGGCAAACGCTTCTTCTTTGGACGTGATCTGCACTTGGACAGTGGTATGCACCTGATCCTCCAAGGTTTGGTGGACTTTGGTGCCGCCACGCATGGCGGCGGTCCGCGTCTTCCTACCGCCGGGTAGTGTGGTCAGGGTGTACCAGTATTGCAGCTCACACCATGCGCCAGACGAAAGATCAGTCACGGTTAAGGGCCTCCTGGGGAAGGAGCGGAAACGCTCCACGGGAGATTGAGTTTTTCTGAGGTTGACATCGGCAGACTCATTCGCAGAGGGTTCTGCCGTGTTTGGAGGTGGCAAGTCCGACAAGGCGCGACTCACTAGACGCTAACAGTCAGTCAGTCAGAAAGGGCGCGACGGTGGCAGTGATGAGAATGGCATACAGTCTGGGTAATTGACCCCATCCAGCGGCACGGATGCCATTTGCCAACTCTCATGGAGTGCAGCGCGTGAGATGCTGGCGCGCATCGAGGCAGGAGTCCGTGCCTGGCCCGTGGTAGCCATTTGGTGGTGAGATGCATCCTGGAAAGAGGCATCATCGTTTCTTTGTTTCTCGGGCAATACCGGAGTGGCTAAGCATGCTGTAGACTGCAGAGTCGGAGGGGGTGTAGGTTGAATCTCAGCGGAGACGGACTGAACACCGTCCAGAAGTTGGATGACCAGGTTTTCTTCCTCGAGCGAGAAGTCAGATCCGTAGTCGCTTTCCGAAGATGGGATATTTGCCGACATTGTGAGAGAGTGCACGATGTATTTAGGGCCAGGGGATTCGTCATGAAATGAAGAAATAACCCGAAGTCAGTTTGGTACGGAGCTATAGAATGTCTATGATGCAAGAAGAGACGGTTGCAAGTCATGATGAACTAGTCGCCGTGCTAGGTAGATGGCGGGTTGCAGTCTGGTAAATTCCCCGTCAATTGGAGGCAGCCGTAGCGGAGATTGGGCCGGATTGGCCATTCACGGCTTTCGCCAGTGATGACTCCAAACATCATCGCGACGCGTTGTTTCCCTTGGTGGCGACGTCCACGCCAAATCACGTGCAGCTTGCCGTAAGAGTACTGCGGAAAAGTATGCAGAGTCCTGCCTGCAGGCAGACAAAAAGTTCTGGGTTCCGAACTGGAAGACTACAACATGACAAGACCTTTCTTTGAAGCTCCACTGCCAGACAGTGACGATTGTTTTGTGCCTCCGACATGACCTGGCCGTTCCTCCGCTTGCTCCAGTCGGCTGCGCATCATGATTGTCTGCTCATATGATTCCGGCCTCCTTACCGCAATAGAAGGAGGGTACTCAAAGAATTTTGGTTGGACACTTGTGAATCACGATATCCATCAATCAGTTTGCTGCGTACCTCTCAATGCCGTACACCTTGACAGTATACCTGGCGCATGGTGCGGTGCGTCCCATAGTTCTGTTCTGTTGGACGTTTATCTCGGTGCCTGAAACTACCGCCGCTAGACTCGCCACCCAGCTGCTCGGTAGCCTAACTTCAATGCCTACTGTACCATTACTCCCCCCACTCCAGAAGTCCTAGGTACCCGGTACCGAAGCAGAAGTAATCGGGTGCTGGGCGCTGAAGCTGCGCTGAAACTCAGCCTCCCTCAAGTCAATCCGAGGTTAGATGCTGATCGGGCTGGTTGGCGCATTGCAACGCAGGCAACCATTTAGTACATGTACAATATCATCATCGTTCAGTGATTCCATCTTTTCATCTAATGAACCAGTCGATTTGTATCAGGGCATGCGCTGTATTATTCATCATTTCTCTAAGTTCCGCCTTGTTTTTGAGTGTTTTTCTTCATCGTTGTTCAGTTGATAGACTACCTCTACCTACCTACCCAATATCCCCTACAAGGCAGGAGCAGCGGGAAGCATCAATTTATCCGAAAACCACCGGAGTAGCAACTCCCGTTCCATTCAGGAAGAATCCGACCGGCCAAACATGTTTCGGAGTGCCCAATCTGATGGCGCGGCGTTGTCTTCCAAACACGAAGTGTCGTCGCCGGGGCATGGGCGCGGATATAATCAATGTGGTGGTAGCGGTCAGCCAGGCCGCGGTGCAGCGAGTCTAGCCACGTTACCACCCGAGATCCACCACCTCATTGCTCAACAGCTCATCTACCCCGATGCGCTCTCGCTAAAGCACACCTGCCGCTATTTCTACGAGCTGGTCAACACTGGCGTCCGCCTCAAGGTGGAATGGCTCGTCCAGCGCCGCATGCTCCACCTCGAATGCCCCAACGACAAGCGCTGTGATCTGGGCAGCGACTTGAAATTCTGTAGGGGTAGCGTCCCGTGCGTAACCTCTTAATATACGCCCCCTCACTTACTTCTCCATTTACTTACCTGTTCGCTAGATTACTCATGCAGCGCCGCCGAGAACACATGGAATGCGAGTCCCGCCCGGGACTTGGCTGCCTCGTCTTCGGCACCAAGTCGTGCGAGCATCGGCCGCAGCTCCAGCACCGCTGGAAGAAGTGGCTGCGCCTGCAGCTCACGGTCGAGCTGTGGTGGGTGCTCCTTGCCCTGGTACCTATCATACTCGGCTGGATTTGGATGCTGGAGGTGGTAACTTGGGTCCGCGGGTCATGATCGGAGTTTTGCTTGTGACATAGGGCAATGTACTTATAGGGATAATTAGGGGGTTCCAACTTAAGGCTTCTGGTTGGTAATATGTCTTCTAAGTCGCAAAATAATTCACTTCTGATCAGTTCTAAACCCGGGGATTGGAGCTCTTAAGCAGCTACGAGCAGACCAGCCACTACGGTCCAGCCGGTCACCGTCCAGATCGCCATACTTTGCCAGCCCCCTTGCCTACACGACACGGCATCACTGATTGGCACCCCGCCCAGTGCCTTGCCCGTCTGGTTTGGCGCCACAACTCCATCGTTCGTCGTCGACGAGGTGAGCCCGCCGGCCTTCTTGCCCGAGAATGTCGCCTGCGTCTGGCTCATGACATTGTCCACGGCGATCATGGCCTTGCGGAGCCCTGGCTGCGTCTCCGCAGTCATGACAACCTGCAGCGACCCGAACAGCTCGTCCATTTTGTTCTGGACGGCGGCGGCATCCGCGACTACCTCGCCGCCGACTCTTTCCTTCATCATGACCAGGGCCTAATAGTAGTCATAGTGAGTCAGCCAGGGCTGTCACGGGAGTAATGTTGCTCGACATGTCGACATACCTTCTGCTTCAGTGCGTCCGCCACAGCCTTTACCTTCGGTAGCATGGTCGCGATCTGGCCCGCCACCGCGGCATTCTCCTTGTCCTTCAGCGGTTTCGTCTTCTTCACCGAGGCCGTGGCGTCGTCGATGGCCGCCTCGGTCGCCTTCTCCGCCTTGTCGGCCGACACGAGCGAAAGGTATCCGACTTTGTATTTGTTTACGGCGCCCGCCCAACCGTCCAAGCCTTCGCTAACGGCGCCGATTTTGGCAATGATGTCTTGGGCGCCGCCGGCGGGTGCTGCTGCTTCTGCATGCACACTATTGCTTTGTGGCAAGGCGCCTACACAGGGGTATCCCACCAGGATATATGTGACGGCGAGTTTGAAGAAATGCATCGTTCTTGATAGCGTGAGAAGTGAGGAGTCTTCGAGTCCAAAGATTCCCTAGGTCGAAAGCTTGGTGGCTTGGTGCTATGATACAACGGAGGTTGGAATAGGGGAGAGAGCTAACGACTGGATACACAAATTGTGTCGCAGAGAGACTCAAGAATTGTATTATAGTGGTGATCCGAAGTACGGGACTGTGGTTAGCAAACCTAACCGCTGTTCGATGTAGTTGCTGACTCCAAAAGACATCCAACGTGTCGAGCTGCGAGATAGTTATCTATATGTCGGCGATGACGCGTGTAACACCACACACACAGCAACTATTTGTGTCGGTCGGTATATCGAGTACAGCAATCGCCGACCAGAACACAGCCTCGAAATTCGGCGAGGCTGGACCCAAAGCCCCGAACAAATGGTGGAGGCGGCACATCCCATCTCGAGACGAGAAAGTTCGAGCTAGCGGGCGGAAAGCGAGTCTCGCGGAGAACAGAAACGAGCTCGGATGAACACCGCTCAACCAACAGTCTGGGCCCTGGCGTAGCTGCACTTTTCACTGCACAAGAATCCAGACACGACGGCTCTTAACTTTTGTGCCTGGGCAATCGATGACTTTATCCTGAGATGAAACGTGGTTCTCTCGCATTCAACGACACCAACGAAACTTTCCGAGCAGATATGATGGTACCGACATCCGAGCCCCTGGAATCGCTATGCCATACCTTTCGCCGTTTTCGGGCTTCTGTTTCGATCTGCGCGAGCTGGGTGTGGCAGTTGTATCGCTCATTTTGCGGCCGCGAGACTTCGAATACGATATGATGCCTCTTTTCCTTGGCTTGGTGACACCTTTTAGCAATAAACTCATGTGTTTTGACTCGACTTTATGATCACTTCAGGTCTGGACCGATTTAACATGTAAGACGGGTTGCCCAGTTCAACTCGAGTTCGGAATATCCTATGACCCTGTCTACAACAGCCCCTCCCGGTCTTTCCTCAGTTCCGCCTTCCCAAATCCTGAGGTAATGTCAATCTTAAGAGGACACTTACTCCCTCGGGCCACGCGCCTGGGACAACGACATGTTATCGACGAGTAGCACACTGAGTCAGAGCCAATCGCAACTCGAATCTGGCTAGGCTCGTCGCAAGTCACGAGAGCGACGTCTTGTCCATCTTGGACGGAGTTACGGCATCTTTTCCGGTAGTGCCATCTCGTATAAAGTAGGGATGGGCTCCGCGGGTCACAACCCCTTGGTAACTGACCTGATGTGTGCAATTCCTTCTTTCCTTCCCCTGCGGGTACAGGACCTCCTTCTTTCCTTCGTTTAAGATCCAGCTGTTGCTTGCTGTTACTCTTCCCTTCTTTTCATTCCAACATCAGCATGATCACGGGGAGTAGTCCCCGTGCACAACTCCCTATCACGCTGCCCACTTAATCCAGCGCTCTCTGGACGCCCCAAGAGGAAATATGCTTATTCCAACATCATGGCCCCCTTATCTCGCCACGCTGGCAGTGGTAGCGTCCGGTGCCCGCATCAGGGTAGATGTTGGGTCCAACGGCGCTCCTGCCTTGGTATACACCCCGCGCACGGTAACAGCACGGGTCGGGGACATTGTCGATTTTCACTTCATCGACGAGAATGCGGCTTCCTCTGTGGTTCGCGGAGTGGCTGGTGCGCCTTGCACTCCATACCCGGTGAAGAGGAAGGGTTTCTTCAACTCGGGATTCATTCTTGGTGACCCTACTGGTGTACGTGCATTGCCGTCTTACCTGAAACATACCTACTTTGTTGGTCGTGTATTTCATGCGGCCCCTTTCTTTCCACATAGACACAACGAGACTGATATTTGCACCTTCCCTCTTGCATTTCGGCCTTTTAGAGCAATGTATTTTCAGTCGAGGTAAACGAGACAACTCCGATTCCGATATACTGCAGTGTCGGCGGTCACTGCCGGGCCGGCATGGTTGGTTACATAAACCCCGGCCGGGGTGACGTCGAGGCTTATGCCTCTGGTGCGGCAGCACTGAGCAAGAGCGAGCCGCCTCCCATGGTACCACAGACAGGAGGTGTGTACCAACAGGGCGTGGAAAATGGCTTGATAATGATCACTTTCGTCAATGGTAAGTCATCCTACGAACCACGGTCCTTATTGTAGTTGACTTTCACCATGGTGGCTGACAATATTGTGCTTGAAGCTCCTTCTGGAGGCCAGGGTGGCGGCAAGGGAAATACCGGTGGTGGAGGGGGAGGTGAGTTCCTCTAGAACCCAGTCGAGAAGTGAAAGCATACTGACAAGACTGCATAGACTCCCTGGGATCGGCTGCGGATGCTTTACTGGGCGTCACGACTGGTTCTAGGCGCTCGACATAGTGTCAAGACGTATAGGAATCAGTAAAAGCATTGTGCTGGGCTGGAGCTTAGCGAATAGATCAACCATTATGCCACAAGTAATCAAATCAATTAAAGATTTCCAAACCATATAGCTCCCAATTCGCCCATCACAACCGGAATACATCTAGGGTTTCATACTCGTTGCATAGTATTATTATCACAACTCCAATATTAGTCGTCAGAATACGAGAACCATTGAAAGCTATAATATATTCAACGCTCATTAGTGGCGTCCACAGTGACTTTTTCCTTGTGGAAAGTAATGAAAGTGTTCACGCGCCACACTGAAAGCTTCGTGGTAGTCATGTTTATGTGCAGGTGTTTCTGAAGTTCAGTCCTCTAAAGACTGTCACTGGTAAAGTTTCTACCACCGTGACATCTGGATATTGTGGAGGATTTGGTTACGCTGTTCCTAGCTAAGATGCTTCGTAATATTGCCAAGAGAGTATAAACAATGAATTGAGCGGAGAGGGGCTATGCGCCTAGGATGTCCCTGGTACCGAGCTCCTTGATAGTAGCCGGGGAATTATCCAAATCAGATCAGTTTACGGCGCATTTTGATCTTTCTCGACATAATTATTAGCATGTGACCTTCATTGTAACTCCTTGCTATTGGCGCCAAAATGTTCCCGTGAGTTGCTGCTTTTACTCTGATGCAACCAATATTGAGCTAGCCTGAAAACGTTGTGGGACCATTACGACGCTCTAACCTTCAGACAGTTCTTTATGTAAATTGACTAAAAATGTGTTTGCATTGCAGTCTCTCCAGGCCAACGTCAAACTCACCGTATAAGAATCCCGTGGCAAGTTTCTTAGTAACTTAAGGGGCATATTGACTGCTGTACCATACCAAAATACTTCCAATGAGTGAGGCCTGCGGCAACCAAATGAGAAGTTCAATCTCCGGGTGCCAATGATTCGGGTGGGCGCGGAGTGCCCGGATACCACGGAGTTACAGATGAACCGCTGGGGAGAGGCCAATCTTGTACATGTTTGTGATGGTCTCTTCGTCAAAGACTCCAGGGCATGTGGGATGTTTACGTAGTTGATGTAACATCGATTCCATAAACTTGGACCAAGGTTACCCTACAAGGGTATACAAAACTTTATTCCGCACTACAGATGCATACAACCCCATAAATACAAACTACCGGAATTTCATTCAGCATCGTCAGCTTCCTATATAACGACAGCAAGGCACGATTAGTACTCTCTCTATGATCTCCGTCAGTCAATCTTTTCACCAGCCCGGCCCAATGCTAACCAACATGATGAAGTCCCTCGTGAGCCTCCTGCTGTTTGTCAGCTACGTTACTGCTTACACTTATGAGCGTCTAAATAAGAACGATACGGTACGCCACTTTCTCTCTCCATAGACTCCTTTGCCCTCAAAGGTTTCATCATCTTACGGTGATATGTGTTAGGTTTTCGTCATTATCGACATCCAAGTCGGTCTCTTCAGCATCGCTCGTGATTATGATGCCATTCTCTACCGCAATGCCATATACGCTCACGCCGAGCTGGCCAAGGTGTTCGGAACGCCAATGGTTCTGACCACGTCGGGCCAAGTTGGTGAGTTTATGGTTCACTCGGCGTGGGAAACGCATCGTATTGTGTTGCAATCCTTGACTAATTACTCTTATGCAGGCCCCAATGGTCCGCTGCCTGCCGACTTCCTCGACATGTTCCCAAATGCACCCTTGATCCAGCGGCTCGGGGAGGTGTAAGTGTCATACTCGCCCCTATCTCACTGGCGGTTGAGAATCCTGACTCCGTTCTCCAAACAGAAATGCATGGGACAGCGAGGATTTTCGCAAAGCCATTGAGGCTACGGGCAAGAAGCAAGTCGTGCTAGCCGGCATTACTACCGACGTCTGTGAGTTCTGTCTGGGTTTTCTTGCTCTGTCCTCCTCGTTCGGGCCAAAAGCTAAACAACTAAAACCTCCACAAAAAGGTACCACCTTCGCCGCCCTGTCGATGCGCGAGGCGGGCTACAGCGTCTTCGTAAACGCCGAGGCCTCAGGCACCACCTCTGAGCTCATTCGCGAAATCAGCAACCAGCGCATGCGGGACGCCGGTGTACAGGTCATGTCGACCTTTTCCATTATGAGCGAGCTGATGCGCGATTGGAGAGCGTAAGTTATTCGACTTTCTTGCCTGTGTGGCCCTTCTTTGATCTTTCCCCTCCGTCTTCTCTTCCGTCTTGTGCCATGTGACATCTTCAGAAACTGACATGGTTACATGATTCCTTGCAGCACCCCTGGGGCTGCTGAGCTCTTTCCCTTCCTCGACAAATACTACCCTGCGTACACCATGGTTGCGCGGGCACACCGTGCTGCTGTCGAGAATGGGACAGTCATTACTGGTGAAGACAAACTCCACTAAAGGTGGCGTTACCCAAGATCAACCTCATGTGATGTTGGAATATTCTCCAGAGTTGGATCAAGGTAATAAATAATGCAGGAGGGTCGTATACAGTAGCAATCTTAGCCTCAGTCTTGTGTGTTGGGTATGACGGCTAGTCGGCGGGGAATACGAATGGCAACCCAGTTTGAGGAAAGGCATGGTGACAGCCTTTGTATCGTTCTAATGATTTTTCAACATCCCTAGATCCATATACTGCTTCTAATAATTAATGACTCCGCAATATTCCATCGTATAGCAAAAGAATGTGCATCGCTCCGTATTTCTACAACCACGGTAAGGCTAGAATGGGACTGGGTTATAGGAGAAACCCCTGAGGGCCGTTCAAACTAGTGCCAATTCAGCAAGTCATATTTGGAATATTACGGACTTCAATGTACCATATCTACTCACACAAATGGTGTAATGAGTTTTGTTTAACTCGGGCAACTTTGGTAACATCTCACTGACCGCTTCCGAAAGAAAGAACCCGAAGAGAAATTGGTGGTGCGCGCACTCCAGGGGTGTTCACCTTCTAATCACCTAGCTATACCTTGCAGTCCTTCGAACCACTGCTAAATTCATCATACTATTTCCTACACCAAATGGCCAGCCTGCGTTTTAATCCGAGGGGTGCTCTGATTAGGTACCTAGGATGTTATACAATATCATTCAAGCTTCTCATCGAAACAAGTAGTTCCTGAACTAAGTACATTGCTTGATGATTCTCCGGCTTGCGTGTCTACCTAATCTACGGATCAACTGGCCTTCAAAACCTGACATGTGTTTCGAAGGCAGGTCTGGCAGATGGGACGTCTTGGTCACGTTCTTGCCACGGTCCCCACCAAGTTTGGTCTCGATTATGTCTCGTCCCTTCCTTCCCCACACCACAGCAAACTGATTGCAAACAAACCCCAGCGTCGTTTCTGTATCTGAGTCTTCTTTACGTCAACCCTACCATCAAGCGTACATCCGATGTGGTGTAGTGGTCAACATTCGAGATTCTCATTGCGAGGAAAGTTCTCGGGCCCAGGGTTCGATTCCCTGCATCGGAGTGGTCTTTCTCTTTTGCCGCTTGTTCCCATTTCATTGAACGTTGATTTTGGATACCAGTCCGTCTACATGGAGTTGTTCAGGCTATCCGAATCCCCCTTCTCCATCATCCCCCAGCGCTACGTCTGAGCCGGGGGCCTGACCTACGGGCTTTTCATGGGCCAAGTCTGGTGTGTTAGTTATTACCTCCCGATCTACTCCCAGGGGGTCAGGGGTGCTACCCCGACCATGAGCGGTGTCTACCATCTGCATTCGGGCGTGTCTCATATTATTTTCTCACTCTCAGCGGGCTGGCTCCGTAGGTACCTCCGTTTCTATATGCTGGGTTAATTGGAACGGACACTAACCTCGTTTGGCAATGCACTTGGTCGTGTGGGCTATTATCTGCCCTTCAGTCTCGTCGGCGGCACAATGGCTTCAATGTCTAACGGCCTTCTCTCTACGCGTCTCCCCACTACATCCACGGCGAAATGGGTTGACTACCAGATCATAGGAGGAGCTGGTCGAGGAATCTGACTGCAAGGTGTATACATTGACCCCCCTTTTTCTATTGCCCCTTTCTCCACTTTTAATTATTAACTTATGGTCACCACATCGCCAGGTAAAACAAAACCAAATTTTACAGCAGCTCATCGCCGTGAAAAACACCATCAGGCCGTCCCAGATCCCCGTGGCCATGGCGTTCGTCATGTTCTACCAGGCCTTTTGCAGGCCCCCCTAACTCGCGTTCTGCGAACTCATCTTCACCAACGGCCTGCGCACGTTGATCCCGGTGTGTGCGCCCTCGGTCGACCTGCAAACCGTCATTAATGTCGTGGCACGTAATCTGTCCGACGCCGACGGGAAGTCCATCAGTGGCGCCGACGCGCTGGGTGTGTTGGTGGCGTACGCGAAGACGCCCGATCGTAATCTTTACTTTGCGGCGGGTATCAGTGCGACCTCGTTCTTCACGGCGTGTTTCATGGGGTTCAAGGATATTGGAAAGAATAAATCAGTCTCGGAAGCATGATAGTAGCTGGATGGCGAAATTTAGCTGATTAGAATAAGAAGGGGGTTCTGATATATGTATATTGTTCTTGAAGAATCATCTTCTATCTTTCTATTCTATGAAAAGTAATGTGCTGCTTCTGCGAGTGGGACGACCTTCGATGGCCTTTTTAATGATTTATCTTTTTTGTAAGCACCAAGAGCTTAATACTCGCTGAGGCCGTCCTAGTCTGTCTTACCTACGAGAAGACACGGGAAATTGCGAGCTCAATACTCGATGAAACAGGACGTTAAGGTGCACTTGCCGACTTTTCGAAAATTAAATCGATGCAGAGAATATGCCTGAGTAGTTGATAGAAATCATGCAAGTATTCACTTATGTAAGTATGCAGATAACTGTGTCTATCTTGGGCAATCTTAGGCAGGCACCATCTCATTTGTCGGAGTTAAGGCAGTCAGTCCTGTGCGGAGTTCGGCACCGAAATCCGAAATCCGACCCTCTCAAGGTAAAAGGAGCGAGGGGGGCAGTTAATATCTAAGAGACAATCTTCTTTCATCGATGCCCCTTGCCTTACGTCAGCACTACCAACCTCACTTCTTGGTCTGGTCAAAAGGAAAGGAAAAACAGGGTGCGCACGCATCATCGTCAAATCCAATCTTGGCAATCTAGCTAATGCTGCACTCGTTGCTCAAAATCACCCATGGAGACATTATCCGTTGCTGCCCAGTCACCTTCAGAGGCTCCCGTGCCCTACGGGCACACATGTGCGACATGCGCTAAAGCCAAGCAGAAGTGCACCAGCCGTGGTGGTGGAAAATGTGTCAGGTCGGCTTCTATATCTCCGTTTCAACTTTATTTCAACATCCCTCTTCCGCCTGTTCGGCCTAGCTGATACGTGCGTTAACAGGTGTCACCGGCGCGGGCTGGAGTGTCGCCCTTCTCTTAGGGTGAGAAAGCACGGTGCCAAGCAAGCCTTGACCCTTCACAAGTCTCAGATTGAGGGCAAACTGGACAATTTAATGTCCCTTTTAAAAGCTCGGAATGCAGTCCCACAGGTTACACCAGCCAGCCATGCTACACCAGCAAGTCTAAGCCCAGAAGCAGTCAGCTCGACGTATTGCAGCAATAATATTTTTGGTCAGGGCTACTGCTTACCATCAAGTGTTGTTCAGCTCTCCTCTGGTGAAGGCTCAGCGCCATACCACAATGCAGATCAATCGAGTTCCTGCAGTAGGTGACCAAGATCAAATGTTTGGAAAATGCTGACTGCTGGACAGGTTCGCCACTTCACCCAGATGGTGATGAATGGGATCAGTCCCATGCGAGTGATATACTGGATATTTTTCGTACTCACTACCTTGGGCACTTTCCGTTTACCCATCTCGCTCCCGAAGTCAATGCGCAGGATTTGCAGCGTCATAGACCTTTTCTGTGGATTAACATACAGGCAATCTGTACCAAGTCATCTTTGGAGCGGGAGGTACTGGGACAGCAGATACGTCAAGAGTTTGCCCGAAAGTTCATCATCGATCTTGAAAGAGACCTTGACTTGCTACAAGGCATCTTAACATATCTCGGATGGTAAGAGACACTGGACACCTATTCTGGTGCCAATAGCTCAACATTTCAATCAGGTCGCTGTATCACTTCAGCGGGAAACCGTTCCACCAGCGGTTCGCGAGTGCCGCGAATGCCCTTGTGGCGGACATGCAGCTTGATGGAACTTTAAAGACCGCAAGAGCAATGAGCCATACCACCAAGGGACTCCAAGTCAACGAATGTTCAGTTTTATCTACCACGGGACGCAATAACGAAGAGCGGCGAGCTATCTTGGCGACGTTCATCATTTCCTCAATGTAAGTTATCCACTTAAAATTTCACTTCACACCCAAATGACCCCAATGAGACCTCATTAAATCTTCGGGGCAGCATTTCAAGCTTCGTGAAGACAGACGTCGTTCTTTGGACACCACAAGTGGAAGACTCTCTTGACAGTCTGGCGGAACAACCAGAACATGGTCAAGACAAGATCCTTGTGGGAATTGCCCAGATACGCCGTTTTGTTGAGGAAGTGACCCAAGTTACGGTATGTCTTACACCCATGGAACCGACAGAGCTGTTACTTGTTCACCACAACGCGAAACCTTTTGGGCCGCTCAAAGGGATTGCTCAAGTCTACAGAATAGCTGACTTGCAGAATTTTAGTGGAAACAAACAGAGAATGAAAGTCTAAGCATCGCAGCTCTCTCCTTCAAGTCGCTTCGCAACCGGTTTGAACTTCTCCAATCAAGCTTGCAGCCTCAACTACTCTCAGAAAGTAAACTTATCATACAAACCTGCTTCAGACCATCACGTGACTGATTATTTCTACCTGACAGAAACTATACAGCTGTATCTGCATGACGCAAGCTTACAGTTGCATGAAATAGTTATAACGCACGGTAATGAAGTAAGTTTGTCTGCAGGCTTGCCTCACATCAACTACTTGAAGCCGTGGGAAGGTTTAGCAATGCCGCGATCCCACCTTACTCCACAGCCCTTGAGCACGACTCGTATCGAGAGCTTCTACGTCTGTGTGGAGGACGTGAAGATAATCGTACGGAGGTATCTCCAATCCACGCCTCGGGAGTACACAGGATTTCCCTTTGCTTTGCACCTGTTCTTCACGCATGCTATGCAGATTCTTTTCACATTGAGCACCCTCGACGACCCGGACTTTGACCAGGAGGCTCTTTTGAACCCAAGTGGGCTGGATACTGGCCAGGTTCTTATAGAAACTCTTGAGCTCTTTGAGCAGGTTGCGGCGGAGAGCGATTTGGCAGGAGATTCGCAGGGACGGAATCTCTTCCGTAAGAGCGCAGAGACAGTTCGGGCCACAATCCGCAAGTGGGATGCAACGTTGCAACGAATTAGGGGCGCCACACAACAAGCTAGGGGCTACCCGGCTACGACCGGACCAAACCCGGGCGTGGGACTTCCTAGTCATGTGGGGGAAGTTGCGTGGTCTTATGAACCGGTATATACAGAAGAGTCGGACTGGCTGGCAGATCTTTTCACCTTCTAGAACCACCAGGGTGGTGTATTGTAGGGGTATTCGTTGCATAGTGGTGTTGTGCATTATGCGACATAATACAGTATAACCGCATGATATACATAATGCATTATATACTATCCAAAAAGGTTCATGACCTCACCCATATCGAATACTGGACAACGAGGCTCGCATGGCGTCGTCTGAAGCTTGTGAATAGCCTTACATACGAAGAAACAGCCTGTTATACTCTCCGTGTATAATACTGTCTAGTGATGTATGTCATGTATACAGAAAATGTATAATAAACTCTCTTTATATAGCATAATACGTTATACACGGGAATTACCGGTATAGTACTTACGCATGTATAATATATATAATGCCCATCCCTGGTGTTTTGCGCATCTTCTACCGTAGAGCTGGAGGATGATCAGGTGGTGTGGGATACTCTGTATTTGAGACCGATTCTCACAGCTCTATCATCGGCTGGTAACAACAACCTCACTGAGCTCTGAGTTATATACCATGCGTACGATAATCGAAATATGGGCGAAAGGTATCCATTCGTTTGCGAGGTGCCCAGATCTTCGAAGGTTCTCAAATTCATGGCTGTAAGCGATTCACTCACTTAGTACGACGGTATCGGCATTAATTACTCTATGGTCTCTTCCCTAGGCAAAAAGGGGTTAAGCCGGGGTCTTGGATTATGGTACACAGTAGAACTCGTGGAGACCAAAAATCAGCGCGCCTAAAAACATCGACATACTAGATTGTTCGTTCAATTACCATGAATGCCGAGACATGTACGCGGAATAATTGAGTCGACATTTCTCGATGAATACAAAACGCCAATATCACCCTGCAGGCTTCTCTCCTATCTCAGCCAACATCAGCGTATTAGTGTATAAGGTGTGATTGATTCACTACAAGTGCCTTAAGGTGGATGACTCTTGCTGCTAGACCACAGTCGAATGGATCCTTATTCTATCATGCTTCGATCCAGTGCCACATCTGGTCCCTGAAAAGTTTTATTTCCGTGACCTGCAAACCATCTCTCAAACCTAATTAGAGCCTCAAGTGGCCCGTCGTACACTTGCAGGACCTTTTTTGGCCTTTACCCGATAACCGCCAAGGCATGTGTCCCCTGACCTAGCTGGTGAGATAAGGACAACAGGTCTGAACATGTAGAGAAGATACAGCAAGCATTAACCTTTGAGTAAAGCTCATTCTCTCTTTATTGTAACATGTAATTTGTGTAATTGAATACCAACCAAGCCGAGGTCGCGAATGTTTTTTCGCTAAAAGACTCACTGCGCAGGAATCAACAGCCTCAACAAATTTGTCCTTCCATCCTGACTCCTAACATGGTTGATTAGACGATATGGGAGGGTGGAAAACCCATGTATTAATACCCCTATGAGCAGCCTCTATTCTCTTCAGTTTCATGGAACCAAAGCGATCACATTCACTTTTACAGAGACAAGCTGGTTCTTCATTCACTTGAATATTTGTCATTCTTTTGACTCTACTTAACTCTGCAGATGCTAGCCGCTGCTCTCGGATTCACAACGGCGGTATTCCACGGCATACTCGGGTCACTGCGACAGATAGTGTTGCGGTTCGCGTCCATCGACGTCAACGTCCTGAGGGCAGTAGTGGCTACGATCATGTGCCCCGCAAAGAGGACTCCGGAAGGGGAAGAAGCGGTCGTCAGGAAGAGAACCAGACAGATCCCAGGCCTATCTTCCAGCCGCCTCAAAACTCTAGCGGCCCGCCTGGAGAACATGGCTCTCAGAACCGAAAAGGGGCTAGCGTACGGCGACAGCAACTTTCACAACCACTTCGACGGCAACGGTAGCGGTAGCGCCAATGTCGGCGGGAAACCCCTCCGCTCAACAGAAATAAACCCACCGACGACGGGCTTCCCCCAGTTCCGCAAGATGCCGCCCGAGCTACGCTTTGCAGTCTGGGACAAGGCTGCCGACTTCGGGTGTGACATCAAGCTGCAACAGTCTTGTCAGTGTAGCTTCAAACCCAAGGAGCTGTACTTTAAGGTCGACAACCTGAACAAGGTAACTCCCAAGGATGAGGAGGACCAGTTCAAGGGAAAGGGGAATGCAAACATGGATGTCATGGAAGCCACGAGGCGGCGGCTCGCCCTGCTTCACGTGTGCCACGAGTCGCGCACATATCTTGGCCCCCGGTACGACGCCTTCCGCATCCGGACCGACCAGCGCACTGTAAGGGGGACAGGGACCGTCGAATCGCCGGACGATCTCTTTCTGAGACCCAGTAGGGATATCAGTGCTAATAGCAACAGTAACAGCAGCCGTGGTGGTAGTAATCCCGGTCGGGGTGTTATTCTCGATTACGATGCTATCAGGGAGGGTGCGACGGGCCGCTACCAGAAAGCGGCCGTTGTGCCGCCGCCGGTCCTGACGTGGAAGATCAGCCATTATTACCCTGGGCTCTACGTCCATGGGTACTCCAGCACCACTGAGTCACCCCACGTTCTCTTGGACGCCCAGCAAGACACTTTCTCCGGACGCTTAAACTGGACGGGCAACCCCTGGTGCCACGCCAAGTTCCGTGTACAGCACTGCGCACTCGAGAGACCGGAGTCGCCCTTACCCACGCTGGACCCGGGCAGGGCCTTGGAGGCTCCATCTGTCTTCGAAAAAGGGAAAAACACCTCCCGTGTAAATGTTATTTTCAGCTTGTTGAATCCAGAATGAGAATGGAGTCTCCGGGGGGCAGAATCCCTCGCTGTATATGAAAACGGCGCGTAAATATTCAACATAATGAGAACGATTGCCAATCGAACGGTTCGACCACGGGCCACATAGAAAGAGGTACCGTTGTAAAGAATCCATGACTTTCTGATGATTGCTCGTCGGGATATTGTATTCGCTTCTTGCTATGTGATTGAAAGTGCCCGCTGTCTATCGGTACGGAGCTTCATATTTACTGGACTGTTACAGACCTTTAGTAACATCACTAGATTGCGACGGTTCTTTCTGGTCTCACCCTTATCCAGTTCTACCCCCAATATCAATTTCCCCTAAGCGTGTGCGGCCTAAAACTCAACTTCAGGGCGGTTGTCGCCGACAGCATTGCTTGGCTGTTTTAGGGTGACCCCTATTACCCGCGTCGTTTGCCTCGACCTCGCTTGGGTCCTTTCTTTTAGTTCGATCCCCCTTGCTGAGGAGGCCATTGACCGTTCTGCGGCGCACCTTGCCCTTGTAATTGCTGAAGTGCCGCAAGGAAAGCGGGGTTGTAGAATGCAGGATTCGGCGCATTTTGGGCTTGTGGTTGCTGCTGCTGTTGTTGTTGGTGTTGGAACTGAGGGGGTGGCGGGGGCACAAAGTTCTGGGCCATGTTCTGAGGCCAAGAGGGAAATGGGAATGGTGCGGCAGCCGCCGCTTGCTGGCTGCCAGCGCCTCCGTAGAACTGGGGAAGCGATGGAGGATACGACCCTTGAGGGAACTGGGGTGGGGGTGGGACACTAAAATTCGGGAATTGTTGTTGCTGCGGTGTTGATTGGGCCTCCTGGCCATATGACCTCGATGGCAGGGAGTGGCCGGACTCGCCGCCGCGGTGATACCCACGACCACCGCGCCCACCTCGGTCAGGACGGCCACGACCTCGGCCTCGGTGATCGCCACGACCGCCTCCACGATGAGATCCGCCGGATCCTTGAGTGAATGGCGCACCAGCAGAAGGCGCAGCGCCTGTGCCGAAGCCAGCAGGCCGTGCCAGTGGTCTATAAGGGCCATCGTCCTCCTCCTCGTCATCATACTTCAATGAACCGGGATCTGCAGCTGCGTGTGAACTGCCATCATGGTACCCGCCACGACCTCCGCGCTTACCGGGTGGGCCGTCCCCGCCCTTTCCCTTGTTAGGGTTGCGCGCTCTCTTCTTCTCCTTCAGTTCCCTCTTGTAGGCCTGTTCCTTCTCATCGTCCGAGAATTCCATCTCGTCTTCAGCCACCTCTTCGTCATGCCAATTGCTTGCGTCCGTACCCTTCATGGCCTTCAGAGGCCCAGTTTCGACAAAGGTTGAATGCTCGGGGCAGAAGAAAATTTTGGATCCAACGGAGAGGCCAAATGATGTAATCTCCTCAGCACTGGTGAAGCGAGCGGTGTAGCGAGGTTCGCGGACACTTCCGATAATATTGTCCATGGCGGCAATGACGACCCTGGCCTCATTGCAAAGAACCGACCCCGTCTCCAGCGCGCGGTATTCACCAGTGGCGCTAGATTTGACAACGATGACATTATCAACGATGTGTTCGACATGGCCTAGCTCTTCGACTTTGGTCTCGGGCGTGATAGTGACATCGGGCTTTGGTATCACCTCTTCGGGTATTTCATTCTTGGTCCGGAGCTGACCTCCGGCGGCGGCTCCTTTCCGGCCCTCGCCCTCATCGTCTGAATCGGCCTCCATAAGAATGCGAGCCATGGCTTCGGGGTTCAGAAGCGGCTCTCCATCATCGTCCGAATCATCATCCGAGTCGGAAGAGTCGCTAGAATCAGAGGAAGATTCGTACGGCGACGAATCTTCTTCCCACTCAGGTTGGCCACCTTCTTCCTGAGTTGCCACTTCGTCGACCGGGGCCTGGACCTCATCGCCTTGGCCGGCCATGGCTGAGTTTTGCTCAGCTACGGGGACTTGCGGCTCTACTGGTTTGCTAGTTTCCGTAGGTGCGGGAGTGGTGAATGAGCCTAGTTGGGCCTCTAGGCTCTGTAGTAAAGAAGGCGGGCTTGGGGGCGCCTCAACCGGCATTGCTGCGGGATCGTCCTTTTGAGCGGGAGCCTCAGACGAATCAACATCCATTGCCGCGGGCGCCTCATCTTGGCCGGCTTGCTCTTTTTTCATGTCATGGTCGCCGGAGAGGGGCTTGTGCTCATTGGATTCAGTGGTGCCTAGCGCCGTCATGACCTGATCTTGGGGCGCAGCTGGAGCCGGTGTTTGCTGCGCTTGTTGCACTGGCGGCGATAAGGTTGACAGCCCGGGAATCTGAAAGAATTGCGAACCCATAGTGACGGATGTGTCGTGAATGAGCCCGGGGTAATTCAGCCAAAAGTTGAGGTCGAAGGCTTAGTGTTGCTTTCTTGAGTTGAGAGGCGCAACACGCCAATGATCACGAGATCTCAGAAACGTTCGCACACACCACTTTGCGCCTGCTTGAATGATAGAATGGCGAATGATGAAGTAAATGGTCAATAAATATAATTGGCTGCGATACTGATTGCCAACCAAATTTGAAAAAGAGATGATGATGCAAAAAAGAGGTATCAAGGTCTGAAGCAACCAGAGCGGTAGAGATTTGTGATGAAAGTCCAAGTCAAGAAAAAAAGTTACAGTGGAGCCCATGCCACCCAGCGTTGGTACTACCACCAAAACCAAAATTTAGACTTCGGGATACGCTAGCGCCGGCTGATAAGCCCCGTGCAATGCAGCAGCGACGGATTGCGGATTGCGGATTGCGGATTGCGGATTGCAGATTGCGGATGGGCCTGCCAGTCTGGTGGACCACCGGCGCACCCGGCCTCCATTCTCTGCAGCCCTTGGCTCGGCAGTTTTGGCAGCATTGGCTATAAAGACCCAAACGCTTGTTCTTCAAGAAGCCCAAGATCCATCAATACTAAAATGAGGATGTAGAGTTGCATTCAAGTTGAACTGCCCAAATGACTTGTTACCATTGATGATGCGTGGGAAGAAATGCAGGCTACGTACATAGGTAGTCGGCTGACCCTGAGCCTGCCTTATATCAACAACAAGCATACTGACTGGCCTTCTACGTAGTGGTAGTGACATGGAGAAAAGCAACTGCCGTCTCAAGATGGTGTTAATTCTGGTCTCGGGTTCCGTTGTCTGAATCAATCAGCACCTGGCAGGTTGGCCTGGCTTTTTTTAGGTGGTGCAGAAGCTATCCCGGTACGTACCTAGGTACCTCAGAGCTCAGCTTCACGTCATTATTGCTCGGATCAAAGGCACTAAGAAAGACCCTTGCGAGCCTTGCCAAAAATTCCCAGCTCAGCTGTCCGGAGCTGAGAGCAACTTCTCCCCCGCAAGATCACCATCACCCCCTCGTTGCCAGCAATTGCACCACAGCTGCAATCCCATATCATGGCGCCGCCGGCAGAACAAGCAGAAGAACGGCAATTTGTTCACCCTACGGCAAGCCATGCCAAGAAGAAGAAGTAGGTCCTTATCTTTCTTGCCACCAACCTGTCGATTGCCCCGCTAACGGATGCACCTCGACATCAGACGTCCCTCCGCCTTCGCCATGGAGCCCATCACGGCCTTCTACATTTTCCTCGGTGCCAACATGATCTCCGCCCTCTTCGCTCCCATCCAAGACTGCGACGAGACCTTCAATTACTGGGAACCCACACACTACCTGTCCCACGGCTACGGTCTTCAGACCTGGGAGTACTCCCCCGACTTTGCCATCCGAAGCTGGCTCTACATCGGTCTACACGCCATTGTCGGCAACTTCAGACGGCTCTTGCCTCATTCAACCAAGCTTAGCGAGTTCTACTTCATTCGATATGCCCTGGCTTTCGGATGCGCACTATGCCAGGTCTTGCTGTTCCGCGTCGTGAGCTTCACGCTTAATGCTCGAATCGGCCTCTTCTTCCTGATCGCCACCGTCATTTCGCCTGGAAACTTCATTTCGGCTACCTCGTACCTGCCTTCCAGCTTCGCCATGTATATGTCGTTATTAGGAGCAGCAACCTTCATGAACTGGCGGGGCGGGCTGAAGACGTCCCAGGGAATATTTTGGTTCGCAGTTGGTGGAGTCGTAGGGTGGCCGTTTGCTGCTGCCCTTTGCGCTCCCTTCATTCTTGAAGAGGCTATTTTCGCAGTCATGAGTGACAACGAACGGCTGTTCGAGGCGTTCATTCGTCTCGGCCGCGGGGCTGTTGCCACCATTCTTCTACTCGTTAGTATACAGGCACTCGCTTCTCATTCTGGCCCCATACTAACAGCTGAAACTCAGATCGGGGATGGGACCATCAATTGGTTCTTTTATCGGAAGTTTGAGATGGCGTCGTTGAACATAGTCATGTACAACATATTTTCCAAGAGTGGTGGCCCTGCTCTGTATGGGACAGAGCCATGGACCTTCTACTTCCGAAACCTCGCCATCAACTTCAATATTTGGTTCGTCCTGGCGCTTCTTTCTCTGCCGCTGTTCCTGCTCCAAAAGGCCTTCTCTACACGTCACCACGGCTTCCAATCAGGAATGCGCACCATAATCTTCCTTATGCCTTTCTACATGTGGCTCGCCATCTTCACTTTACAGCCTCACAAGGAAGAACGCTTCATGTATCCGGCTTATCCATTCTTGACCCTCAATGCCGCTCTGGCTTTGCACATCATTCTGAACGCTTTCGGGCATACCGATCCCAAGTCTCTTATTGGGCGCATCCCTGCGCGTCTCAAGCTCTTTGCCGTTACCTTGACTCTGTTTTTATCCCTGGATCTTGGTGTGGCTCGCATACTTGGGCTGTATACCGCTTACTCGGCCCCATTGAAGCTGTACTCGCCGCTGGGTGCAGGTGTTGCTGGGCAGGAGGGAGTTGGTGGTCGTGGCGATTTTGTCTGTTTCGGCAAGGAATGGTATCGCTTCCCTAGCTCCTACTTCCTCCCGCGCGACATGCACGCCAAGTTCGTCCGTTCCGAGTTCCGCGGGCTGCTGCCAGGTGAATTCTCCGAGGCCCGCACTGGCTTTGGGTTTTTCGGTGGAACTTGGCTCCCTACCAATGGTATGAACGACCGCAACGAAGAGGACATGGGCAAATATGGCGATATCCGACAGTGCTCATTCCTGGTCGATACGCAATATCCCGAGCGCGGTGGGCCGCTACCGCCCAATGAGCCGGACTACGTAGCCGATGAGCAGAATTGGGATGTGGTCAAGTGTGTTCCATTCCTCGATGCGGAGAAGACACATTGGCTCGCCCGCGTCCTTTGGGTCCCAGGCTCTAGCCTCGTGCCAGAGCGGTTCCAAAGACACTGGGGTCAGCACTGTCTACTACAGAAGAAGAAGTGAAGATGTGAATGTTAAACCGCTATGTCTTTTGCCTTGTTTAGTCTGTGGATATTGCTAGCCTTCTTCCAAATTTAAATACAAAGAGACAGATTATGAATCCCAAGATACCCAAATTTATCCAAGAAGATCACCGTCGCCGTGTTATGTGTACTTGACTTACCGGGGCCTTTAACTTCATTCCTGAGACTGGACTCTCTCACTAACACGAACCCGATTGGCGTCACAATTCTGGGTGTGGTCGCCGGGTTAGAGACGAGGAGTGGATGAAGCAGAAGGACAAACAATACAAGCAGTCGCCTCCTTCTCCGCGTCTCCGTATCACATATCCGACTTGATAGTCATTTATAACTTTGTCAATTATCTCAATGCCCGCCACCCTTAGTACGCCTCTTAACCGCTATCCTGTCGATAGTTATTAGCAACAATAAGATCATTTACATTTGAGCGTCGTCGGGAAGGGATGGTTGCTCGAGAGCCACCCAGCTGTCATGAATGCTTAGGTACATGCTTGGAATTGAAGAATTATCCCACGCCATGCATACTTCTACTGCCTCCCATAGGGGATGCCGATCTGGTTCGTACGTCAGGTGGAGGCAGGCGCGTGGACCTCGTTCGTGCCGGTAATGGGGACACGGTTGCAGGAGTATACGTTGGGATTAATAACCAAAAACACCCCTTTCAAGAAGACTCATGTCGATGGTGTAGTGAAAAACCACTGGCGCCATGGGAACCTTGAACATTGCTACCTCTCCTGCTTCCGCCGCTCTTGGCGGTGGAACCAATACTGATATATTGACTCTGCCGCACTTCGTTCTTCCTTGGATATTTTCCAATCGACGGTGGACGATCTTGGAGGGGTGGGCGGATGCTCTTCATGTTGATCCGTCATAATGGTCAGTGTCTTTTCACGGCTTGTAGGTAAGGCTGTTTCCGATGTCGAAGAACAACGACGTTAAAACACCCCGGACGGTGAACGCAACTAACAGCGGCTCCAAGCGAAGCGCTGTTGCTCGGCACTCGCCTCAAGTAGGTTTCTGGCGACTATTGCACTCTTATCCATTTCTGAACTATGTATGAGTTGCTCGATGGGCTCCTGGCAAGAGGAAGAACACATCAGCTCAACTGGTACCTGGAGACAGAGAAGTACGGCCGATTCATGTTGTCGATAAACAAACACCCTATCCAAACCCGATGTGACTCAACCAACGAACCAAGCAACAACCAGGCCGCAACGATACCCGCGACCTCCAAGTTCAGGTCGGGATCATGCGGGAAAAAACGTTTTTATCCTTGTCTGCGATAACTCAGCCGGCTCTCTCAATACATTGATAGTCAGTTGACGGAAGAGATGATCGACTTCATGTTGGACGGCGTGGTTCGGGTTTAGCAAACGACGGCTATGACGGCAAAGGCGAACACAGCCTTGCTGAGCGGGAGAAGGATTCATGGGCCGCAAGAGGTTCTGTTGGACGCTTTGCACCGAACCCTACCTGATGAGATGGATTACCTCGCCGAGTTCAAGCCGAGCTTGTAGCGCCCAGGACGGGACGGGATGTAGTGTTTAGTTTAGATTAGAAATATCCCGCGCCTCTCTGCGCTGCCGGTGCCCCATGTCAGATTCGTTGACAGAATGGAATAACGAGCGGGCAGTGGAGGGGGCGTCAATATATAGGACCAGCGGAATATCCGACAAGGTTGTTTCCGAAGCCAGCACACCTTCAAGATCTTATCACTTATACGTGTTTTATTGCACCTGTTCTTCGCTAGATTCTCCATCTTTTAGACAATATGTCATGTGAAGGGTCTTGCTAGCTCGGGGATTGGTTATTATTCTACTTCTAACCTAATATATGTATAAGATCATGTGAATGGATATGTTCAAGGAGACTATCGATGCCCTTACTGAGTGTTTGTACGGAACCAGATATGAAACATAGTAGAGAACCGCTACCGCGACACATCAACCGTATTCAAGATCATTCAATCACATGCTTATTCTAGCACAACGTCTGTCCCGAATTGTGTCTTGCGGCGTTTGCTTGGCCATGGGATCGAAACTCGATGCCGCGACGCGAATTACAGAAGCCGAGCCGAATGGACATGCCGTACCTAACGGCAACGCGCAAGTGCGTCGGCTTGTTTGGTCGTTCAGGTGGCGGCGCAAACAAGCATGGCATACTAAACATAGGTCAAGGCAGCGGTGTAGAATGCATCGTTTCTTATTGCAACAGAAAACACAAGACAAGCATCTACAGATTTCTTCTCGTTTGCATGTGCAGGCATTCATCCAGTCACGATGCCTTGGCAGAGGCGGGCCGGGCGGGAGCCAGAATCCGAGGAGATGAAGCGGAACAGAAGATCGAGCGGCACGGGCGGAACACAGCCACGAAGGCAAATTCGAAACGGCCATCATCTCTTTTTGGGCTGGGCTTCAAGCTAAAGAGGCAGGCTGTGTCAACATGTAAACATGCTGCTTTTAGTAGTGTAGTAGTTTTGTTTTTTCTGTCACAAATCGTGTAGAATTCCATCCATCCATGGATAGTGTAAAAGGGGTACTGTATCATATGTATGCTTGTATGTATAGAGGTCATGCAAGCCCGGGGTACGGTACGGGGCGGGGGGTCAGGAATGTTCTGTTGAAGATCACTGACAATGCGAAAATGAGAGTCACGTCATCCACTGCACCTCTGCGTAATACCGTTGGGTCACTTGGGTCAAAGGCCTCTCGAATGATCATCGTCAGCACGCCGCGTGGTGTTCACACCCAGCATCTTGACTTCTTGTTGGAATTGGGAGGGCCAACTAAAAAAAAAGACAGCGCCTGCCCTGGCCATCGTTTAATACCGATCGGCCTTCTTCGAGAGCAGGGGTGACGGTGAAGGAGGGTATATCCTGGCTTTAAGTTGTCCGACCTCTGGTTAGCTTGCGCTGTTTCTGGGCTAGCATCGGTTGATGCGATAACCTGTCAAGTTTCAAGGCCACCAAAGCCTGGGATTTCTGGGATTTCTGGGATTTCGCTGGGGAGAGGGAGAGGCCAAGATGTCATCTGATGATTTGGATCTGCTGCCAAACCATCGAACCCGACTCGCGACGTGAAACCAAACAAAAAGAAAAGAAGAGCCCTAAGATCTTGGGACGAACTCAATCGCAGCAAACACCACCTTGCACATGCACAACGCACAACTAATACCTTTTATTAAATCGGATTGACGATTGATTGGATGTTGCCATTGTTTGGTCCACCGCTGGCTGTGCTGCAGGACGTGGCTTTTCTCACCCCTCGGCGACGCGCCGGAATACGAAGCGGTAGTAGAAAGGTTAGGCCTTCTCACACGTTTCTTCTTTGGCTGCCGGCCACAGCTGCTGCCTCTTTTCTTCTGGAAGCTGGAACGAGGCCCGGAGGCCCAGAGGCCCAGTTGAAAGTCAATCAATCGCCCACCAAGTTTGTTGTGCGCCCGACACCCAGGCACCCCCTCCCGTCCCCTCTGCCTCTCGTACCCTCCCGTACTTGTGAAAGCGCATGGCATATGGGGGCGGGCGACGGGCGTATGGGGTGTACTCCAACCCTCACCAAAATTGGCAGACTATTTTAGTATCTGTGATGAGATGGCATGATGGAAGCTCATTTCGGCTAAGCAGCTGCAGCTCTGCCCTGCCGGCCAATCAGGGAGCTCGTGTTCCTGGATAGTGGCGTCCTTCGTTCCTGACTAGTGCCTGTTGCAAGCTGTTGGTCGGGGCGCAACAACTGAGTTCTGTTCTGAACTGGGCTGCTGCTGGGTGTCTGGCAGTCCACAATCCACAATCCACAATCCACAATCCACAGCCAGGGCAGGAGCCAGGGTTTGGCTAAAGGGGATCAGTCGGTCGGGCGCTACGAAGAAGCCGCCTGTTTGGGTCTTCAGTTCGCCTTCCTCACCGTTCGTTTGCAGGTTTACCATGTTTACCACGTTTACCTATTCATTTTCATTAGGTACATATCATAGCTTGGTCGGTTTGCATGCATCGATTCCCAAGGTTTGAGGGTCCGAGGATATTAATATTGGCATTGACATTGGCATCAATGACTGACCTTTTTATGTCAGTGTCAGTCTCACTATTATGTGTCTCGCCCGCGTGTCGTGTCAGCGTGTCTTTCTGTCGTGTGTCTGTGTGTGTGCCTCTTCGTATGTGCCGCGCCCCCATATGACACATGGTCTGCGACCTCGGTCTGCCGAACACTGGTCGAGCTTGGTCCTCGGGAAAATCAATCGAGTGTAACATGACCATGTGCCCCCCGTCAATTGATTCTTTCTTTTATTGAAGGACGCCGTATGTATGCTGCTATGGCTATGGGGTATGGGCATGAATGCAGATAGGTACTAGTAGATACAGTACAGAGTAGGCTTGTGTGATGGTGTAGTATGTCGAGAGGTGTGTGTTCGGAGGGTGACGACTCTTCCTAAAACAGTAAACAAAAAGTCGGAGACATGTCCCGCAAATTGTATCATTATGTCACTTTCATTGATTAACCTTAGGTTAAGAGCTTGCCTAAAGCTGTTTTGCATCGGTTGATCTGGATTCTGGCGACATCCATATATAGCACAAGAAATAAATAAATAACAACTGGTGGTTACGGAGTATAGCATAAGCATAGCATGATTGGATGGAAATTGAACAAAATGCCTCCCTCTTTCTTCCTCTTCCTCTCTCTCTCTCTCTCTCCCCCTCCAAAATACTTCCCAAGCAGAGCGGCATCAGCATAACCAATACCACGCTGAGAAGGAAATTGTAAAGGATGCATGTCAGCCAAATTGAAAGGGGATGGTCGTGATCTTCGAATGTTCCCCTCCAGCTTGAGCCACTCAGAACCGATCCTCCCAGATGGTGGCTCCACCCACGGGCCTTTACCTTACTGCCTCTGGCTTAGTGACTGTTAGTGGATGTTAGTCACCGCGAGCTTGACTAATCCCTGTTCCCTGTTTTGTTCCTGGCCTGTACCTAATCCTGTATCCTCATTAGCTGCGCTGAAGTCCACTGCTAGGTTAGAGTGGTGCTTGTACCGGGGCCCCATATCGTATGCAGGCACAGGCACTGGCACACACACACCATCCGCCATCCACACGCCCTCTGCTCTCCAGGAAAACGAACTACCATTTCTCTCGTCCCGTCCCCTCGCCCGCCTTTTTCCTTCTTTTTCCCTTACTTCGTCAAGTCGTTGCGACCCTACGGCCTCTCCTCCCTACCCAGAGAACTTTGGATTGTGACCTCATCATCACGACCAATTCTCGTTCCATTCTTTCCCTACCCCCTCTTCGCGACTCAAACCCTAGGTAATCAAACACGCCTATCAAAACAAACGACGTCGTCGCTGTCCGAGTCCTCGACACCCATTCCTTAATTTCACCAAAACACGCCTTGCCGGTCAGCACGATTCGATTCATTGCTTAACCCATATACCTCCAAGCGCGTAAATCCGTTCGTTCTATCACCCTCGACTCGGATCCAACCCGAAAAGTAGCCCGGCCTCGCCTGTCCAGCTACTTGACGTGCAATCTACACGACGACGCTCTTGAGCGCATTACATTCATTGACCAAGTTGGATTGCGACGGTCTACGCACCCGCAGTCAGCTCACACGGAGAATTAGTACAGCCAACGGCAACCGACAGAATACATTACGCACCGGCCATATCGATGCAGTGAAGCGCGCGCACAAATACAACAATACACCCTCGTGCGCGCCTGTGTAATATTCGGTTCTTAATATCAACCTTAATACAACTCCAGTACAACACACCGACAACATACACGTACTATCGAGTACTAAGTAATTCAAAATGCCTACTCATCACCAGCATCTTCACCGGCGGCAGGCGTCGGTGGGCGAGAAATGGGACAGCATTAAGAATGACATCCAGAAAATCGCAAACGACTTAACAAACAAGACGCCCGACCAAGCGCAGGTTGAAATCAGAGCTCCTGCTCCTTCGACAATATTCAAGACGGTGTACAAGACGATGGAGCCGACCTTCCAGGGCGAAATTGGTGGCTACGTGACCATGAACTCAGAGGCCGACGGCAGCCAGACAGTAGCCGTGGCACCGGCACCTACTTCGGATCCCTCCCCTCTCAAGGCTCAGGCCGTACCGACAAAGGCCGCGGGTGCTCCTGTGTTGCCAGAGTCGCTTGTTCCTTCTTCGGGGGCATTCACCGACCACACCGGTTTAGCCATCGAAACCGCCCCTACCACGGCCCGGAACCAAGCGAGCAGCACTCTTCAGCCTTCCGTAAACGCTGTCGCCACCCCGGCGTCTTCTTCATCTGCTGCATCGGAACCCTCCAACGAGGGTGGTGGCGCAGCAGCCAAGGCAGGCATCGCCATTGGTGTTCTGGCCGGTTTGTTGATTGTTGGTCTGGCCGTTTTCTTCCTCTTCAGCAGGCGCAGAAAGCAGATGGAGAAGGAGCGCGCCGCGGCAGAAGCTGAGAAGAGCAGTGCCGGGTTTGGCGGTGCAGCCGCCGCCCATGCTCGCCAAGCTTCAGTACGGTCGACGCACACAACCCGCACTACAGCTACTGCTCCTCAGCTGAGCCTGCGCCCAGTCACTCAGTTCCTACCCGAATTCGGCGAGAGACGTTCAAGCAAGGGTGCTGCCATGGCTCTTGCGCTGGGACCGCCACCCTCCAATTCCCAGTCCAACCGACAGATGGGTCAAAGTCCCTGGGAACGCCCCATGACAAGCCAGAGCAACAGCCAGGACAACCCCTTTGGCGATCACGCAGAACATTACGATGGAGCCCCGCGATCTGCAACTATGGAGCAGCCCAACAACCCCTTCGATGCCCCTGAGCACGTTGTTGGCGTGGCTCAGACGACCGATGCGCCTAGACAAGCCCCTAATGCTCTGGTTTCTGCTGCTGCTCTAGGTGGTGCCGCTGCTGGAGCTGGCCTTGCGCGCAAGCAATCTGTGCGCAAAGATGTTCCTCAACCGCTCGACCTGACCCGGGTCAACGAAGCGCCTCTTCCTCTTCCGTCAATGGCTTCTCAGCCAAGCCCCACTGGTACCGAATTCAGCTTCACGTCTGTTGCTCCTGGTCAGTCTCCCGGGCCGTCGCAGAGCGCAAATGCTATCGCTGCTGCCGGAGGCCCCGCTCACTCCACTGTCCACCGTGTGCAATTGGATTTCAAGCCTACCTTGGAGGATGAGATGGAGTTGAAGGCTGGCCAGCTTGTCAGACTTCTGCATGAATATGATGACGGCTGGGCTCTCTGCATCCGTCTAGACCGTTCTCAGCAAGGTGTCGTGCCCCGTACTTGTTTGTCTACGCGCCCTGTCAAGCCTCGTCCGGCTGGTGGTCCTCCCGGAGCACGCAATGGGCCGCCCGTTAACCCTAACCGTGGACCTGGGGGTCCTCCCCGCGGGCCAATGACCCCTAGAGGCGGACGTCCCCAGTCACCTGCTATGATGGGCCGTCCTCAGTCGCCTGCCATGAATGGCCGTCAATCGCCTGCTATGAACGGCCGTCAATCACCAGCCATGACAGGTCGCCCGATGTCACCCGCCATGCGTGGACCCCAGTCGCCCGGAGGTCCCACGAACGGTCGACCTGCCTCCCCTGGACCCCGCCCGATGAGCCCCGCTGGTGCTCGAGGGCAATCTCCTGGACCCAAGCAGCGAAACAACGGCGAGAGTGGCCAAAACACCCGACGCATGACCCCGCCGGGTCCCAGCCCTCTCCAGCAACAGCAACAGCAGCCACCACGACCAATTGGCAGGAAACCAGTGCCCGGCCAGGCTTATTAGTGTGAGAGATACCAACGGATTATAGACTTCCTTCGGCGTATTATACAACGGCATCGAATTACTTCCCTTTTGGTCCTCACCTGGCCCTTCACGACTTCCTGACGAATTTCCAAACCCAATCTCCTTGAAAAAGCTTTTTCCCGACACTCGCTTGCGACACGTTCTTTACTCCTTTTTGCGTACTTCGTTTGCTTTGACTTCGAATACTTGTTGTCGCCCTTGCCTTTCCCGCTGCGCAGATCAGCGTTGACATCTTCGAATACCCCGATTGTACGCGGTCCTTTCCTGTGCTTCTCAGAGCTGAGCAATCAGGTACTTTCTTGTCAAACTTCTGGTTCTATGCGAAGGGTGGTATGTTCACTCGTGGTCTGAACGATTCGGAAGTTTCTAATGATGCTCGAACATATACATGCCAGGCTTGCTTGTACTGCTTGCTGGTAGTTCGGGCATCCTCTTTATCTTAATTTTCTCCGTGTTGTATCGGGTGGTATCCCGATACACACAACTGGTTCTGGTCTCCTTCCAGATACTAGAACATTGACAATGCCCGACTTTTTCCCTGCTGCATTTCCATAATGCTGGCAGGGAAGAATCCAGTGGCGGCGTAGGCGGTGGACAGGAGGTCTTCCCGTCTTGGTGGATTGTGGTTGATGAGCTACGGGGCGACAATCGGGGCAGACAGGCAGGCCCGTGTATTATTGGTGACAGACAGTGGACTGGGGCCATCCGCCGCTGGGGCGATGATGGCGAGTTCGTTGAGTGGACGCCATGGAGGAAGAAGAAGAAGCAGCACTTTGCTTTATAGGATAGTGCTGAATGATGAATGGCTGTGTAGATAGAAAGATGGTTGAGAAGCTGAATCAATCTCGTGATACTCATGCATGCGTCCAGCAACAGTTCGAATACTTCCAGTGAATGCAACCACATACGGATCATGCCCAATGAGGCAATCGATCTTGGCAGCCGGTATACCCCGGGCAATTCGCTCCGATTCCATGTTCATGCATTGATCGTATGGCTCTGGTTATGAGGGGTTCCAGGGCAACCCCGGGAACTCAGTGAAGTCAGATCCCGCCCCGGGGCTGAGATACTTGTACGACAAGGCATGATTTTCACGTAGGACAAAGGAGCTCCTTATTCTAGCCGCCGCAATGCGTTCCTACGCATTCATTTTGGTCGCCTTGATAGTAGCGTACTATTATCATTACTTGGTAACCCCCCGAAAACGAGCATCGCTTCCGCTACCACCGGGACCTCCCCCTCTGCCGCTCATTGGCAATCTTCACCAGGCGCCCAATTCGCACCCATGGCTCCGGTATTCTGTCTGGGGACAGCTGTACGGCCCCGTGGTGCATCTGGACATGCTTGGTCAGTCCGCCATTGTCCTCTCGTCTGTCGAGGCGGCCCACGACCTCCTCTCGAAACGGGGGCCACGCTATTCGGATCGTCCGCGCATGCTGGTTGCTGCTGAGCTGGCGCTGAAGGGGTTGCACATGCTGCTGAGGCCATATGACTCGAGATTCAAGTGTACGCCTCTCTCTCTATCTCTCCCAATAGAACCAAAGTTGGGGTCAGATGGGTCCGTGCTAAATTCCATCATGTCTCCCATATGCAGTACATCAAAAAATGGAGGCTCCGCTGCTGAGCCAAGCATCGTCTCTCAGCTACCGCCCCGTGTTCGATCTGGAGACCAAACAGCTGCTTCTCGATCTAATGTCGGGAAGCGCCGAAGCGGGCGAGGCCGGCATTGACTGCCACCACCACTTCGAAAGGACCACGGCGAGCTCCATCTACGCCCTCGTCTACGGCGTCCGCGTGCAGTCGCACATATACCACCCGCTCCTCGAGGCCCGCGCCATCCAGGATGAGTTCACCGAGATGGCCCAGGTGGGCCGGTACCTCGTCGACAGCTTCCACGTCCTGAACCGCCTACCCGCGTGCCTGGCTCCTTGGAAGTAGGAGGCCGAGTCGCACTTCCAGCGGCAGCGCAGCTTGCACGTGGGGAACCTGGCCAGAGGGTTACATCACCAGGGCCAGAGCCAGAGCCCGACAATGACGAAGCCTACATCTTCCTGGAACTTCAGCAAGGAAATGGCGCGCAGCTCCGAGGCCACCCACATGTCCACGGACGAGCTGGCCTTCGACCTCGGCATCGTGGCCGACGCGGCGCTGGATACGACCACGATGAGCATGGACTGGTTCGTCATGGCATGGCTCAACAGCGGCAGCAGCGGCATTACTTCGTCGACGTCGTCGTCGTTCGTGGAGAAGGCCCAGGGGTTGCTTGACCGCGTCGTCGGGCGGGAGCGCTTGCCCACCTACGAAGACCGGCCCCGGCTGGCGTACATCGACGCCATCGTCGAGGAGCTGCTGCGGTGGCGGCCCATCGCCGCAGGGGGCATACCGCACTTCACCAAGACCGAGGATAGCTACGGTGGATACCGCATCCCGGCCGCCTCGGTGGTCGTGGCCAACTACTGGGCACTGGCGCGCGATCCCGTGTATGGGCAGGACCCTGAATCGTTCGTGCCAGAGCGCTGGCTGCTAAAAGAGAGCGAGGACGAGGGCGGAAGCGTCGATGGAGCCGGAGCTGGGGTCTCGAGGCTCAGAGATCTTCCGTCTTTTGCCTTTGGGTTTGGGCGAAGAATTTGTCCCGGCCGCCACATCGCGCGGAATAGCCTGTGGTTGCAGATCGCTCGTCTACTCTGGGCCTTTGACATCGAAGAGAGGGTTGATATGAATGAGGGTAAGGGCGAGCAGGAGAGGCCCGTCCCTGCCATTGACCCGTTCGCTGCCACGAACGGGATTCTCAGCCGGCCTCTCCCCTTCGGGGCAGTCTTCAGACCGAGGGGTTCCTGGGCTCATGACCTCATTCTGAGAGAGTGTGATACGAGCAACGTGAAAGTTGAGACTCTGCTCGACGCAATAGGCAAGAATAGAACAAGGCCAATGCCATGATGTAGGCAACAAACAGCATTGAGGGGGTGGGTAACCGAATGCGAGATAATGACAGTCAATTCTCACTCGAATACGTGCTTATTATATACAAGTAGATAGCACTTGTACTGATTCTATGGCTCCTCTGGGAACAATTTTTGTTCGACTCTCGCAGATGGGCCATCAATTGCCACCGCCCCTTGACAGAAAACGCCTATGCCTACACCAGCGCTGCCTGCACCAATAAGTAAATACTGACTCATCATACAACATAAACCTCTCTCTCCGCATCCGAGCACCGCGGCCGCGACAGGTTGAGATTGAGATCCCGTAGGTTCTGCTTCTGTTCTAGGGCCGCCAGCAGGTGTTCATAGTCCAACATCAGCATGTCGGCCATCTTGGTGTGCCCCTTGTCCTGCAGAAGCGTCTTCGCCTCGATGATGTGCTCATAGAACAGCCGTATGTTCCCGGCCTCGAGTTCGAGAATGCCCATCATCAGCATCGAGGAGGCGTAAGACCGGTAGACGATGACGAGCGGTGGCTGGCCGCCGTCGCCGTCGGCCATGATCTGCAGGGTGCACCGTTGCAATAGGTCCTCCGCTATGGAGCGTACGCAACAACTGTCACCGCCATCAACCCTGTCTAGTCCCATCTCCGGCTCGGTCTCGGACGTGTCTTCACCACCGTCTCCATCCTTCTTCTGCAGCACGTAGAAGACGTGATACAAGAAATCGAACAAGATCCCGATAGCCACAGACGAATAGGGCCCCAGTTCCGGGTCAGCCTCGGCGCGGCGCAGAGCCTTGCGGTATTGGCGGACGAAATTTTTGGACGAGGCAATGGACCCGCGCTGGTACCAGGCGAGCGTGTTCCAGGCCATGAGGATGGTGGGGTGATCGTGCCCCAGCATCTCCTCGAGGCTGTGGGCGCTGGCGCGGATGCCACCGTTGACGGCGTTCATGATGACGACGTCGCTGCACTCGCCGTCTAGAAAGGCCTTGCTGAAGCGTAGTATACGCGACACCGGGTGTGAGGACGGTGTCGTCGGCCGGAAGTTGACCTCAGTGGCGGCGCAGAGGTACTTGATGAGTACCTTGAGGAGATTGAACTTGTCGTCGTGTACTATAAGTGTATACATCACGGGTGAGCACGAGCGAGAGTGAAAAGGGGGGGAGGCGGGGAGGGAGAAAGATGAAGAGAGAGCTAGGAAAGAGAGGAGCTTCTCTCATAATCAAACGTACCCATGACACAGATGTCATACGTCTTCCGCCACAATAACCAGAACTCGTACAGCATCAGCGGGTGCAGCGTCGTGACCCCTTTCCTGAGCACATCACAGAAGGAGTCGATGGTTTGAAGGGCCTCATAGGTGCGGTTGAGTTTCATGAGATGCAGGGTCCAGAGGATGGTGATCTCGGAATCGGTGAAGTCGAAGCGGTCGTGGTCGACGCGCAACTGCTTAGTCCCTAGCGCCTCGGCCACCCAACCCTGGCTCTCGAATTGCGACCGCACGTAGGCCCGCGACGTCGCAAGCGGCAGCTCCTGGAACGCCAGCTGGTCAGGTAGGTCGAGCCAGCGCGGGGAGAGCACCACCCCGGAGGCTGCTGTTGTCTGATAGGATGGCGTGTCCTGTGCCATAAGCCGTCCGCGACGGTGGCCCCGGGTCACCGTGACCGATCCCTCTCCGGAGGTGGTAGCGGCGGCAGCAACCCGAGCCCGGTTGGGATTCTTTCGGGAGATGTTCTTGACCCAACCCCAGCGCTTGAAGCGCGTCTTGAACATCTTGGTTCTTTTGGTAGATTGGTTAGTCAATAAGAAGTAGCACGCGCCAAATCTGAATGGACAGTACCTACGTAGCTGGAAATGCATACGCAGCCTTCATTATCTGTTGGACCTCCTGCAAAGTGCGTCCCTCGACCATGTACATCTGATTCAGCGTCGCCTTGTACGTGTTCCATTGCTCCTCGCTGTACTGGCTGATGCGACCGACCCCTCTATGAGCTCGAGCAGAGGAGTCAGCTGGCCTGGATCGCCTGGATCTCTTTTGGCTGATTCGCCCAAGCTCGCCTGCATGCGGCTGCGAGAAGCTTTGCAAGACTGCATTTTACCATGCTGACAGTCAGTAATAACTCAGATATCGACCAATGGAAGCCCGAAGAAAGGGAGAAAAAGACACATGAGTTCCTTGCGTTACCTTCTCCATTGTTGGGCGATATAGGCTGAGCTATTGCGGTAATTCCTCCGGGAGGACTTAAACACTCATATTTGAGTATCCCGTTGTGGTCTTGCGCCGATCCGATCAGTCATCATCCAATTGCATATGACGGATAGATAGCCGAATCCGCAGGCAGGTAAATATAGAAACAAGAATGCCTGCGGCAAAGCTATTTTGTGGTGGGCTAACACAACATACTTTGAACGATGCTTGGAGAAGTCGCGCTTCTCGACCTATCTTGTCGCAAAGCCTGTTCCTCATTGCTGCTGTCGGTATGTTCGCCGCGGCCACCTATAGGATCACCTCGACTGGGAAGGAGGGCCGATGGTGCCATCATCGACGGAAGGGGGAGGGAAACAATAATAGATCAGGAGTATATAGGCCGAATGCTACTCCAAGTAGGTATCGCTTATCTCTTCGCTTTCGCTGTGTTTATAGAATCGACAAGAATAGGTATTGGGCACTTTGGTGCATGAACACCTATACTACTATCTCTACCAACAAAGAGCGTGGAGAGCCGTGGCAACGTTCGAACAAAAGTCAATACCCGCCAGCAGCAGTAGCAGCAGCAGGCAAGCAAGCAGTTCCTGCGCCGCGGATCATATAATAAACGCTTCGTGCGCTGCCTGGGAGTGCAAGTTCCACCCCGCGGAGACGCCAATGCGAGTAAGCAAATACCGATGCTGCACGTACCAGACACGCACGTCAGCAATTCGGCGCGCAAGGGCGGGGAGAGCAGGGGTGCGATTGCAGCGGAAGCGAAATGAATGGCCAACAGGGGGCGAAGATCCCAGAGGGATGGATGCACCTTTCGCGCAACAGGGCCCCCAAGCAGTTGCGGAATCAAAAGCCATTCCCATCAGCTTGGACAGAACGGTATACAAATACGGCATGGGCCTGTTGCACTGCATTTCCTTGGATCCTTTGAGCCGGGATTGAACCACCACCACCAGCAGGAGCTCGCGCTTCGCATGGCACCTCTACGTCGCCATGACTAAGTGTCAGCGAACCATTGTTGGTTCCGTTGCTGTAGATGTAGACCTCCAACCACAACGTACGATGCCAATCTGGCCACGTAGCTTGGATCCCATCAATATGTCTTAGGAGCGCATGTAGGACGAACGAACTATCGACAATAACGTGCCGCTCGGCGTTTGAAGCGGCTGTCGATGGAATAGTGCATTTCCTTATCATCATGATGGCTCCTCACCGGTTCGTAGATCACAGCATATGGTGGCGCCCCGAACCTCGTACCAAGTACGCCAGCTACATATTAACCCAATATTTTGCCTGCCTCTTGGCTATACCCCGCATGTGATGGCTGCGTACGGGTGACCGAGTGATTTCCCAAATGATGAACAGTACCAATGATAGATCAGGGAGTGGCTATCATCACGCCCAATTGCGAACCGCGCATACTCCGAGTTTGGTTCACTCACCCTCCCACGGGAAAGCTTGGCTCCCACAACTTATAACGTTGACTGGATTGGTACAAAGGGAAAACCCGTTACAGATAATGACAGAATTGAAGATGAAGATCGCCATCGCGGCTGGGAACACGAACAACTTGGGCATAGTGTATCGGGATTTGACGTGCTTTGATTCGGTGGTCATCATTATTCTTTTAGTCATTGACTGCGGCAGCGCGGTCACATACTATCCTCCACCCCTTGTGGAACTCCGCCCGCAGCTCATCGGCGACCTCGATGCGCCCGATCTTACGATTGTAGCGTTCCAGTTCGCCCAGCGCGCGGACTGTGTGGCGCGCATCCGGGCCAACCGTTTTCAGACACGCGTCATAACGTGCTTGATACGACTCCAGAGCGTCTTCTTCGAGCCCCAGACTCTCCATCACCTGCGCCCGCAGATACCAGTACACGGTCTGTGTCCAGATATCGTAGCTATCAGAGTTCGACTCGGCCTCGATACGCCGCCCAATGTCCTCGAGTAGTTCGGCGGCCTCGGTGTCAAGCCCCGCCTCAACGTAGATGGTGACCAGCTCGAGCTTCGCCCACATGACATAGTCCAGCGTCCAGTATTTGACGTCGGCCGCCATGTCGTCCACGATCTTCTCGATGCCAGTCTTTGCAGACATCATCGAGAGACCACCAAACCGGTGCAGGCTTCGGATCAGCTCGAGCCGATGCACGGCGAGCTCTTTATGGCGCGGGCCAAGTCGCCGCTTCAGAGACTCCCACCAAGCCTGCATTATCATGGAGAGATAGGGCCGTATCGCTACGACGCCGAGCGTGTTGATGTGATGCCATATCCGACTAATCGGATGGGTCTCCCCGAGGACTATGGGAAAAATGCTGGCCGAGTACCGGACGAAAGAGGCGCCGAGCTCGGGACCAGCCTGTAACATGTAGAAAGCCACAATTAATGTCTTGAGAAGCATTTCAGGGGGTTGTTCCTCCTTTATGATGGACTGGTATTGTTGGAAACAAATTTGCACCATACGAAATCCGGCTTCGGTGTCGCCTCGCAGGACCACCTCCCTCGCGACGCCAGCTTGATTCGTCCAGAGCCCCATTCTGGGCCCCGATGCCATTCCCCAGTCATTGGAGGGGTTCCAGACTTGGCTCTCAAACCGCTCATTCGTCCAGTTCAGGATATGTCGCGCACACTCCTCGGGCAAGCGTAGGATGTCCGGGGCCTTCACGGGGAGCGGCACCTGCGGTCGTGAATTGGCGTGGTGTATGAGTCTTACTGCCGCCGCCGGTTGCATGTTAGGTAAGATTGCGGCAGCAGCGGCATTAATAGCATGGGCCGCGACATCGTCTTCCTCACTGCTTGAAGACGATGATGGCGACGATGATGCCGATAGTCGATCTGATAGTGGTAGCACCTTGATAGGACCTGTACGGATGATGCTCTTGCCGTGTGTGATGGGATTTCTGGGGGGCCCGATGAAGCCCCGCTTGGCAAGCACCTGGCGGGCGTCACGCTGCTTGCGACCCAATTTTCGGGTATCGCGGAGCTGATCGTGGATGTCTTCTTTATTGTAGCTGTAGCTTCTAGTTCGAGGTTGTTGGTCTTAGTCATGTATAACAGCGGCGTAATACAAAACCAAAAAAGGGTTGTCCGCGAGGGAGCGGCGTAGACAGACTCACGTGTCCGAGTTCCCGGGTCCCAATTGCTGCATGCTGCTGCTGCTGCTGCTCATGTTCGTCAGCTTGAGGAGCGATTGGCCATCTCGGCCGTTGCACGACCCCTGTTCTCCTGCCCTGCGGGGATCTTCTGCGGTTGCTGGGTTTTCTGACGAAGCAGAAACCGATGCCATGGAATAGGGTAATTACTAAGGCGATTGACTTTGTGCATCCAGAGCCTCCAACGTGTAGGTGCTGACTGGGTGACACTGGACACTGATGGGGATGATTAATTGAGGGTAAAGTTGCTGCATCCAAATGTTAGGTAAGCGAGATAGATGGTGAGTGAGTGGGCTTGTCTTTGGAAGGAGCACTCTGGCACCCCTCGCCCCTCTCCCTCTTTTGTTGGTCTTCTATCTTGTAGGCTCAAACAGTAGGTTAGGTAGCAGGCAAATAAATGCCCATCAATCAATCCATCAATCAATCAAGAGCAATCCGGCTCGTCTCTCCTCCAGCTCTCCGCTCTGCCCCCCTTGCCAGTCTTGCCAGTGCTTGCCAATGCTTGCGCCCACCTCCGCTGGACACTAACCCAACACCCGCCCAAGCCGCTCTCTCCTTCTGGATCCTGCCCACTACCGGATGTCGATTCCTCGACACCCTTTTGCAAGGGCTTCAATCAGTCACGCATTAGCTCCTTAACATCCTCGCGTTCTTTAATGCCAACCCATTCGCTATTGGCCCGGCTTAAGCGGAGGGCGTTGCATTCTGGGGCTGAGGGATCCGCATATTTATTAGGATATATTCTAAGCTTGACCGTAAATAGAACATGCATCGACCACCATTGTCTAGAGGGTCCCAGATCCAAATCCCCTCCCAGAAGCTGTTTCTCTCCATCATGTCAGGCAATGAATGGAATGGCACGCATCGCCTGCCAACAACGAGATGGGCCTCCAATTTCATCACACAGAGGCATCATTGCTGATAAAAGACTACATTTGAGCCATTTTCCTTTTTCGACTTCAGCTCATAATACGTACGTACTGCTAAGTTTTACCGAGTAGACTTCCCGGAAAATGTCTTCTCCTCTCCCCTGCCAACATGACCAGATGGGCACATATCAGCGCCAAGGACAAACAACATGTTCGTGAACCGGCGCATCGTATGTGGCCGAAGACCGATGAAAGCCCGAATGCTTGCTCTAAGCATACGACGTAGTATTATTGTCCTTCTTGATATTTCGATTGACTCAGACCGCCAAAGGGTTGCTCTAGCTATATGCTGTGATGAAGGATGATCTCGCCTTTTGCGGGTGTCTACCTACGCTACGCTACTCTACAATGTTACATGCATATTCACGTACACACAAGAGTCCGCGATCCTCTGTCAGGGGCCATGCGCGTCCGGATCTCCCACAAAATAATGAATATTAACCGACACGAGATCCCTTGTAGACAATATGCCGTAGATCAAGACCGGGTTGGTTTAGGCGTGCCGTTTGAGATGCGGTCGGATGGAGCTCGCTAAGATGGAAATAGGCATGCGCCAAACAACAAGATTCATCAAGGCGTTGAGCTATTCCAGGGTTGGTCCTTGGGATTCAAGATGGACTGGCTGCCCGCCTTATGTGCATCTCCAGATTGTTCAGCCATCAAAACTCCAATCTGCGGACTGAGCTCTCGCGACCTCGAAGCCTGGTGGTTGATCTCAGTCACGAACTCGGGGCAGCCTCACAGACCAGGTTAGCATCGATGCGGTAATGGTCGCGTTCTGTTGGCGGGGGCCCTTGGCAGTCTCACTCACTATGTACCACTAAATTCCATAGCCGCTAAGGATATTTCCGAGCTCGCTCCACCTGCAGTCTTGCCCAGTCTCGTCTCACCCCCGCAAACGTCCAATGTCCATTCTTCTTATCTGGCTGTGATCCCTAACTCTATGATGCTTAGGCGCATATGCCAGCCACTGTTAAACTGTGCAAGGAGTCAAGGACTACTGCACTTTGGGATATCCGCGGCAAGCCGACGCCTGGACGTCTGAAGTGGGTGAATATTAAGGTCATACGAGACGGCATCATCAATCTTGTTCAGTACAATCCTCCGGTTTGTTTGATAAAGGTCCGACTGCGGGAGTCGTAATCTGTTGAGTGAGAGACAGACAGACACTGCATATCGATATAGTGGCTTGAACAAGGTAGGGTGGTCATGAGTACGCGTTCGTTCCAAGCATCGACTTGTCAATTGGCAACATCCGCCAATGGCTGCTGCTGTTGGCTGTCTGCCTGCCGCTGTCGCACGTGGATATCAATCTACTGTACTATATGTACGACTACTATACAGTAGCCCGCTGTCCGCGCCGACCCCAGAGTACCCCGCAACAACAAGAAACGACCAAAAACCAAAACAGACCCAAGCGGGAACCTTAGACGAGGTTCTGGGCGATTTGAAGCATAACAGCCGGGATTAGAGTTAGGGGGGACTCGCTGCTACTGCCTGCGCTTGCCTGCGCTTGCCTGCGCTTGCCTGCGCTTGCCTGCAAAGAGCCCGGGATGTGGGTGGCCCAGGTGGCTGATGCAGCGCATCGATGCGGCGGACAAACTCTCGATCGTCCAATGGTGTGGCTAGAGGGCCGGCCGACAGGGATCAGTCTCGACATCACTCAGCAGCAGTGACGACACGACTCTTCAACCCAAAACCTTGAATCCTCCTCTTCGACATGAGGCTTGCTTACACGCACGCTCGATGAAACGTAATGAGGCATGTTGACCCCTCTTCCAGAGGCGGTAGAGCAGACTCATAAATAGGCAGAGGGGGGCAGCTCCGTAGGTAGAACGAGAAGGAAACCACCTAAACCTGTGTGTCTTGAGCATCCGACGTATCAGGATATTTCAAGATAAAACCCATACGCAATACTCACCACGCACTCGTCTGCTCACTTGAAGCTAGCTATTAGTAGCACTGCATCACCATCGACATTATGGAGGAAGTCCTGAGGAAGACTACCGCTACGGCGACGGCTGCACCCACAAGCTTCCCGACCATCACGCCTGACCTGCCGACCTACTACTTCACTGATGTTGCCAGTGACACCGGTAAACGGACGCTATGGTGAGTCGATATAGCTGCGTACTGCTCTCTCTGGCCATTCTGTGACTTACACCTCGATGTAGGGTCGTTACTGTCTTCATGGCTCTGTCGTCGCTTGCCTTCTACGCCATGGCTATGAGAGTCCCGGTTGTAAGTCCAGCCCAACATCCCGGATGCAGCGGCTGTTCTTTGTGAACTGACTTTTCGTAGCAAAAACGCCTGTTCCATGTCTTAACTGCATTCATTACAACCATTGCCTTCATTTCGTACTTCGCCATGGCCTCCGGTGACGGAATCAACTTCCACGTCTACAAGGAGAAGACCACCAAGCACCACACGGCCATGGAGGTCTACTCGCGCCAGGTCTACTGGGCACGATATGTCGATGTAAGCCTCATCCCTCTATATGATTGAAGAGGATCAAATACTGACAGCCTCTCAGTGGTCTTTGACTACGCCTCTCCTGCTAGCCGATCTTAGTCTCCTGGCTGGCCTCAACGGCGCCAGTATGCTCGTTGCTATCTTTGCCGATGTTATCATGGTCCTCACCGGTCTCTTTGCCGCCTTCGGCAATAGTGATGGTCAGAAGTGGGGCTACTACACCATGGGCTGCGCCGCCTACCTCGTAATCGTCTACCAGCTTGCCATCAACGGCCGCACTGCTATTTCGAACAAGGACACCAAGACCAAGACCTTCTTCACCATGATTGCGGGTTACACTTTGCTGCTCTGGACTGCGTACCCAATGTGAGTGAAACACGACTGCCTTTCCATGAATAAATTATTGGGAAACCAATACTGACCAAACCTTCGTAGTGTCTGGGGCATTGGTGATGGAGCTCGCCTGATGAACGTCGATGCCGAGGTCGTTTGCTACGCCATCCTCGATGTTCTGGCCAAGCCCATCTTCGGATTCTGGCTACTCACCACACATGACAAGATGTCTCGCACCACGGCCTCCATCGAGGGCTTCTGGGCCTATGGTCTCACTCAGGAAGGTGCCATTCGCGTCGGCGATGGTGCCTAGTGAAAAGCGCATGTGCTTTCCCCATTGGCACGCCGCCCATGTTGTCGATATGTGGCTGGCTTCACACGCGGCATCACAGGTCCTCTCTACGCAGAGGCCTAGCTCAGTACGAGAGTCCAACTATGTGGGTTCTCTCAAGGGCGTTTTCGAATTCACACGGACGCTGTTAATGGTATCGGGTGTTCAACTGGCATCGATTGCGTGAAATCCAGATTGATCACAATATTGTCTTAGTATTTCGTCGTTCGTCGATGGTTTATGTATGATTCATGGTAGTAACGATCGTTTATATAATTCAAAGCGTTAGCATTGCCACCATCACACCTGAATAATCTCATCCGCTGATCAGCGAGCAATCACTCGATTACAACCGAATCATCTAATCTTGCGTCGAAACACTTGGATCAATCCAGATCAGATCGTCCGGCTCCCCTTCCCAGCCCATGAAGACTTCTCGAGGAGTAGCGTACGACTCCACACTATTGTCGTCCAGGACGATCGTGACATTGCTCGCCGCCATGGCCGCCTCGTCGTAGCCGGGCCCCTGATTGCGGTAAACGGCCTCCAGGGTCGCGGCGTCGAAGCGCGGGTCCGTCTCCTGCCACTTGATGTACCCCGCGGGCAGGACGCTCGCATCCAGGTACGAATCCATGAAGATGCTGCGGTGCAGCGCGTTCCACGGGCGGCCCAAGGGGCATGTCCCCTTGATCGCCGCGGCGACGGTGCTGTTGGCGGCGATGACGCGCGACGCCGAGACGTAGGCGCCGTACTTGTTGGCGAAGGTCGTGTTCGTCCCCTTCCAGGCCGTGATGCCGCCCCCGCAGTTCCGCAGCGCCAGCGTCGACTTCTCGACCCACGCCGTGCCGAACCCGTACAGGAAGTCCACCTCGCCCGCGACGACGCAGTCGTAGAAGAAGGCGCTGCCGCGCTTGCCCACGTAGATGGTGTCCTGGAAACTGTAGAAGCCGCACCCGTAGAAACTGGCGCGGGCGTAGGCGACGCCCAGGCTCAGGGCAGGCCCCACGGACCGGTCCGAGGCCGTGTTGCGGAAGTCGATGCTGTAGGCGCGGAAGTCGCGGCAGCCCGAGGGGGTATCCGGGGAGATGGGGTAACCCGTGGGTCCCGTGCCCGTCAGGGCCGCTTCCCACGTCGGCGCGATGGTCAGGACACTGGTCACGGCGTTGTCGGTGATCTTGCCCGTGTTGTCGCTGTTGGCTCGGGCCCAGACCACGGTCACGGCGTTGGCGTGATCAGTGTCCGACTGCACGTCCGCGTAGGGCGGCGTCGAGCCCTCTTGGTATGGCGCATTGGCCTGCCCCAGCAGCGTCAAAGGGCCCGGGCGCGTCACGTTGAGTTGCTCGACGTAGGTGCCCGGCGCGATGAGGATTGTACGTGCCGTATCGTCGTGCGGGAGCGATGCGATAGCGTCCTGGATCGTGGTGAAGTTGGCGAGCGGGTTTGTCGCGCTCACGAACAAGGTTCCCGTTGGGCAGCCGGCCAAGGGGCGGCAGGTCTTTCGTTGGCATTCCGCATAGGTCCTGACTGGGGGCCCTAAGGACACATCACCAGCACCGTGACTCTCAATCAGAGTTGGGGCTGATGTCGCGAAATGGCTCAAAGCCAGTGCCGCGAGAGCTGCTGCGGTGAGCTGCCACATTGCGGTGAGCTGGAACTTTCAACACAAGGAAGGGGAGATGCGTCAGCGGCAAGCCGTTGAGCGGCCTTTTGGTCTTGGGGCCTTTATATATACAGAAGCACATGCATTGCTACTTGTCATGTAATTCTCACAGGCTAGGCATTGTTTTCGATGTGTACCGCCGTATCTGTTCATCAGGGGTGAGGCAGATGGGATTTGCGGGGGAGCTGTGGGGGAAGTTGGGGTAGGCGCGGAGGAAGTAAATCCACGAAACACACACCCCTGAAAGGGCAATCGGGGGTTCCACCTGGCCCCTGGGGTCATATACACAGTCTACGAGATTTGGGAACGCACAGGCGAGATTGGCAATTCGGTGCGCTATTTGGGTATTCATACAAGTGCGGTCTGGTCCAGACCCCAAGCCATCCAGTGAGAGTCCGCTTGAGGCACCAGGCATCCTCCCATCTATCAACTATACGCTCAGCAAAGTATTAGAGACTACTATCATCGACACCAATTCGAGCGGTAACCTGTACCGCCTGCTCTGTAGACTAGGAACATCGCGGCCCAGCATAATCACGACCTTCCACCTTCCACCTTACAGAGCATGGAGCTTGGAATCCTTGGTCATCCTACGGAACTTCTTGCCAAAGGGAATGAAGATCGCCAATCCAATGACACAGAACCCAACTGTAAGTGCCATGAGAGTCAGAACCGGACCGAGGTAGCCTCCCGTCGCAGCCCAATCGTTGAAGAAGAAGATCATGCCGAACTGTATGATTGGGCCGAGTTCAATCAGCAAAGCGTACTCTCAGTTGTAGATGAGGTTCACTCAAAGTGGGAGAATGAAAGTATGCAGTAGGGGACTTACACCAAACGTGTTCTTCACAATCGTGGCCGCAATCATGATCTCTCCCGGAAGCGACTTATAACAGTCGACGGCGTAAGCGATGGCGATGGCCGGGATGCCGACGACCTGAATGCCGACAAGCATGTACCCCGCGATGACGGTGGCGGCCCAGGGCCAGCTGCGCTGGTAGCCGACGGCGGTGACGGTCATGCCAATCAGACAAATAGCCACGTAGGGGATCAGGGCGGGCAAGCGGAATTCGGCCTCGAGCACGCCGCCGTTGCGGCGCGCCCGGCGCAGCGCGATCCAGTCGGCGAAGGGGCCCGCAGTGACGAGGGCGATGGCGGCACCGACGACGAAGGCAAAGTTGACGAAGCCCAGCTGGTCCGGGGTGAAGAGATAGGGCGGGGGGCCGAAGACCTGGGCTTGGGTCAGGTTGAGCGCGAGCAGGCAGTTGGCCGCGAAGCCCATGGCGAACGAGGCCCAGAGGATGATGGGGAAGGAGAAGATCTGGATGGGCGAGACGATGTCACGCGTCACTTTGGCCAGGCTGTAGTCGAAGCGGCGCGGGATCAGAGAAAACTGCTCCTTGGAAGGGCGGCCGACGGGGCGGATTTGCATCGTGCTGGGAGCCCGCGAGGGGGATGACACGCGACCCTCAGTATCCGACCCGTGTGGTTCTTCTTTGTCGGACTGGTACATGATGTTAAACACCGAGTTTGAGAGCGAACCCGGGCTTGGCCTCTCATACTTCGTCTCGGGGTGAGCAACGATGGTCATGATCCAGCTGACGCTCTGCAGGATGGTGCAGACCCAGAACTGGTAAACGATTGATGAGCATTTCGGAGAATGTGCAGAATAATACTGGGGATACTTACAAACCACCTCCAGCTGATTTGGGATGCAATGGCACCCGCGATGATGGGGCCGATGAACAGGCCCATGAAGTAAGCCCAGCTATGACTCCTATTAGTACGTAGCCCTAGCAAGTACTTCTCTAGATGGATACTCACAAGTAAAAGGTCATACTGCGGCCTCTCTGGTGGACGAACAAGATGTCCGAGATGACCATAGGCATGATACTCTCGTTGGCAGCAGCCCCTATGCCCGAGATGACACGAGCACCGATGAAGCTAGAGTAGCTCGTGACGAGCCCCTGCCAGATGTTGGCGAGGATGCAGATGAGGCCGCAGACGATGATGACGGGCCGGCGACCGAAGACGTTGGCGGCGGGCACAATGAGAAAGTTGGCGTAACCCAGGGTGATGGCGGCGGCACCGAAGAGCATGTTGACCTGCGGGAGGGTCTTGTTGAACTCAACCTCGAAAATCTGGGTCATGGGGGCGATGGCCAGGGGCGTCATGATGCTGATGAAGACGAAGACAAACTGATTGGCAATGATGATGGTCTTCCAGGTTGTCGACCAGTTCAAGGGGTCGTCGATGTGGTTGGATGGGTGCGGCACCAGGACGAGCTCATTCTGGGCCAGCTCGCCGTTCTCCTTGAACACGACTTCGGTGCCGGGCAGGAGCTCGTCCTCCTTCCGGTCGGCCGGCACGATGGGCATCTTGGTGGCGCCGGTGGGGTTGGCGGTCATGAAAGTCGGTTGCTGGGACATGATGACTTGACTCAGGGAACCTAAGGGGCGGATTTGCAGATTGGTATCTACTGAAATGTGTCCCGGCCTGCGAAGGTGCGCGTGAGAGTTTTATAGACGGCATGGCTCTTTGCCCAGTTACCACCGGCCCGGTAGACCATGGACGCCACATTCGAGATACCAACCTCGGTACAAGGTTCAGGATTTCGATGAACATAAGCCGTTGGCGCAAATCTTCCAATGAGGCTATCTCTATTCCCACGATATTGGTAAAGGGCCATGTGTTCTATCCCCTGTGAGTTGCCTAACGGTTCCGCAGAGGGCTGGGATGTCCCCTTGTGCATTGTGGCGTCGGACGTCCGAAGTCAATTTACACCACAAAGATGGCCGTTCATACGATCCCGAACCAACCTACGGAGTAATATGGGCGCAAAATCAGAAAAGAGAAACTGAACGATGATTCTATGCGACTCTTTGTTCATCCGAAGTTAGTTCGTGGCGTTTCGTGGGGTGGTTAGATAGGTTTCGATCCGCGGGCTTAGATACGCTTTGTTGTTTGAATCCTTCCAGTGTTCTAGATTCATTAAAGCTAATAGCACTATGGCCGACAGCGTCAACACTTACAGGGCTTGAGGGCTAGCGGTGCTGGTGGCGGGTTTGCTTGGGGGGCTTGGGGGGCTTGGGGGGCACAAACGCTTAATTTACAGTGGGGAAGCCCGCTCAGTCGGGTCTCAAATGCACAATTGAGACTGACAACCATCCCCTCCTGGACAGAATGCTTCTACCGTGAGTCTGGTAAGTTCATTGGTCTGATTACCTAGATAGGTTTGGGGATCTGGAACATATCGAGGTATAGCGAGCTAGGAGGCAAGAAAAGCACCACCAGTTCGTTGCTGGCATACATAGAACCTCGTTGCAGAGGAAGTACCTATACTCATTCAACCGTCTTGCCAGCATGTACCGAAGCTAAGAAACCCAACCAACTCTACTTCTGACACGACTTCGGTCATCAATTGTTGGCATGTGCATCATTATAGTAGTGAATCTGGACAGAGAGAAAGTTAGCCATCCCTCAGAGAAGGCACAATAGCGCCACGGGATGGGGGGGATGTCTCACCGTCTGATCCGAACAGCCGGCCGGCGTCTGGTAGGCGTAGGCACCCGTGTTGATGAAGAGAGCCTGGTTCTTGCACACGAGCCAGGCCGCGAGGTTCTGGCGCTTCACCTCGGGCGCGCTCCAGGTGAGGGCGTCGCCCTGGAACGCGAAAGTGCCGAAGGGGTTCTTGGTCGTGTTGAACCACGTCGCCAGCGTGCGCTGCGTGAAGTCGGACACGGGCTTCTCCACCCACATGTACAGCGGCTGGCCGCCGTCCCCCGTGTTCTCCACCAGCTGTCCGTCCACCACGTTGAACTGCCCCGCCGACGTGTACGATTCGAGAAGCGCTGTCCCCGCTGCCACGGCGGGTTTAGTTTGTAGGTACTTGTGGTAGTTGGGTGCCGCTACCGCACGGATCCAGTACCATCCTTTCTGCAGCGTCGTGCCGGGCCCGGCTGCCCGTCTGTCTTTGACAATCTCGAGACTTGTCGGTTGCGGTATGCGCGGGTTCCGCCCGTAGGGCTCGTCGGGGACCAGTGTCAAAGTCATTTCGGGCGCTGTCAGCGTATACCCTGGCTCTGATTTAAGAGCACCAGGTTCGTCATTTCGGACACCATCTACTGCCACTGAAACTGTGGCCAGACAGGCCACGAGAGCCCAGGCGCTCAGAATCATATTGAGTCTGCTTGTCGCGTGTTTTTCTCCAGATAGTTCGAAGGGACTGGGAGAGAGGTTACCTTGGAAGATCTGCGATCTTTTGCTAATGCGCCGACTTCGATTGAAGTACCGGGCGATATGATATAAATAGCGATGTCACGAACAGTGAAGCTCCGTTAATTTCCGTTCTGGGCCAACGGTAGCTCTTCTTCCATGGCCGCGCTGAGTTTGCCTCTTTAGCGACACTGAAGAGAGCTGTTCGCCTCCTCGCAGGAAGATGCGGTTGGCCCTCAGGCACTTTGGTGTGAATTGCTAGGGAATGTTCTAATTCGCTCCAATGAGATCCATTGGCTGCTTCAATCACGGATCCTGCGGTTCAATGGCGGTGGCCATTAGCCTGATTGCGCGAGGCGACATGCATTAAAAAGCCATTTAACACGCAATCTACATAAATGCTGACACTCTCTTACGATGGTTATCACGGAAAGGTATGACAAGCAACAACACCGTTCAGAACCAAGGTGGCACTCATCAAGCATTGGACTCTATCTCAACTCCTTTTTCCACGGTTCCAAGTGTAAGACGTATTTTCCTGCTCTAAGCATGTATATGGTAATAATATAGTTGCTATGCAGTAATCTGAATGGCCTTAAGGGCAATACGGCTCAAAGTCCTATCCTTGTTCGTCTTCGACCATGACTTTAGAATAAACATCCGGCCAAGGCGATGAATTTCAATACCCCAGGGTCAAACAAAGATGTGCCAGCCTTCAGCATCCTCGCGACCCGTAGGCAAGGGGGCATGGATATCGCCGTCCAGTGTTGCGTCTCCGTATTCGATCGTCGTGCCAGTCCCGCTCGTGCCCAGACCGTGAAACAACACGCCGAGAAGCAACGCAATCATCCGTTCACCGAACTTGTTGGAGGCGGGACACAGGTGAGGAGCCAGTCCAAAAGGCATATATGCATCCTTCTGGTCTTGTGTCAACCCCTGGCCCATGCGTGGGAGGAAGAACTCGTGTGCATTGTGTCCCCAAATGAAGCGGTCGCGATGGAGGGATTCGATGTCTGCGGCCATGATGTTTGGGGCTGTGGTGGACGAAGCAGTCTGGGTTGAGAAAGCCCGGTGTATACGTCTTGTTGGTGGGTAGAGCCGGAGAGCCTCCTGTGTTTGAAGTGGTTAGTCTACAGATGTGAAGCCGCCACTCGCACGGGACGCCACACATCGAAGCAGAATAAATGGCTTTTACCTTGGATATAATCAGCATGTTAGTTTCTTTTTCGCTTCCTGTGCCCAAGTGATTTGGCAGGTTGGCAAGGATTTCCCTGACCAAAGACTCCGTCTTAGTTCTGGGGCCGTCTGATCTAATACCCCGGAAGGCAATGTGCACATAGGTCAAAAGGACAACCCTCCATAGTGTTTCAAAAGCTGGTAGGATGATCTCGAGTGGGTTGCTATACTCTTCAAAGCCTGGAGAGGCATCTGGCTGTTCTGTGGCAGGCAGAATCTGTCGGATCTTGGCTAGAAGATGGTCCTGGTCATGCTTGGAGACAACCCGAGATGAGTCTTTGGATTGCACCCAGAGATGGTTGATATCCTCAGTAATGGTGCGGACTGTTTGCAGATGAGCCTCTCCCACTCCCTGGAACAAGAAGTTCAGAACCACGACAAAACACAAAATCCGTACAGTTGACGTCAGATGTATTTGTTGTTGTTGATCTCCTAGTTCGTAACCCGACTCTATGAGATGGCGATGTAGGGTGTCTTCTCCTTCTAGAAAGAGGTATCGCCATTCGTCGTTGTCGGCATTAACTCGGTTGATCAGACCCGCAGCATAACGAACAAAAGTCTGGTGTACTTCAGGGTCTGTGGTGGTGAATGAATTATTGATCCCAAATGCGGTGATTAGGCGACTGTTGGGCAGAGCTCTGATAAGGAGTCTTTCTCCAAGCTTACGAACATTAAAACGCTTGAAGCTGACAATGTCCCTGACAGTGTTAATCCTATGAGACGCATGAGGGTAGAATACTCGAGATTCAATGATCCGGCAATAACACACCAGGAGGCAAACAAAGCCAAAAAGGAAAATAGAGGCCCACATGTTGACCTCCGTTTGCTTCAACGAGGTAGAATGCACAGCAACCAAATGTATCAGCTTTGAAAGAAAGTTTGGTGAAGAAGGATGTTGATCTAGGTGTGTATGCTTTTCTCTTGCCATACATACAAGTTCGAGGACCCAGATAATATAGTTAAATCAGACCCAAGCCCTTACTGCCCTTGTCACAGATCTACTCAACATAGCGGGATATCGCAGCCTGCTTTGCCTGGTAGAATATTTGTTTTTGGTGGCGGGCCTCCCGCCTTAGCTTCGCACTTTTCCGATGATGTGGCTTTCTTTTGACGTTGGACAAGCAAACGGGAGTAGACCAATGAAGAAAATTCTACCATCATTGATGTTTCATGTCGATGCTCCCTTGCGTAGTTATTGGTGAGAAGGTAACGACAGCGGCTCTCTGCGGCTGTCCACCGAATATGACAGAATTCCCGGGATATCGCCCCCGCCGCGGTCGGCATTGCGGATGAGAATTATGTCATATCTTACCACTGCCTCTATCAATTTCCACATGTTTCTAGCATGGGTAGCCCTAGGCCGGGTAACGACTCGAGATATCATTACTCATCCATGAAGCTGGTGATGTTGCCTAACGTAGAGAAATGGGAAGAACTAGTTTCATCGAGGACTGCTGCTGGCAAAACTATTTACTTTATCCAAGGATACCATGATCCGTTGAGACTAATAAAGCTCAACGTGAATGGTTGCGTTTCCCTGCAGCTGTCTTCCTTGCAAGGTCCCCTTGATGGTTTGGCCATCGCTGGAAGACCACCAAAGTATTATCCGTTTGTAAGCTTCTGCCCTTTGGTTGTCTATCGCCTGGGAAACCCTGGATGTACGGAATCGTGCATGAAGACGCAGGTTGCCTCACTCCAGACCCTATATCTTGAACAAACCACTTTCATCGAAGAAGCACAGAATAGAGTGATGGAGAAGTCAACGTCGCAGAAAAGCCGAGACATAATAATTGACTATGGCACTTCTAGGGGCTCTAATCTATTTCTGTCCTTACTCTCTTCTGGAGGGTGGTTCGTCAGGTTTATATAAACCTCGACTGGCCTTCTCCAGTCGTCTGTTATCCCCTTTGCCGCTGTATCCTTCAGGAATGTTGTTATCCGTTGGGTCGATATGCATGCCTCGGCTGATATGCGGGTGACAAGATCCGATTCAGAGGGAAATCCGACGCGGTGTGATTGGCGGACAAGGCAGAGGTTTGATGTCCAGGGGTTAGGGGTAATTGACAACAGGCCAACTCCAGACTATGAATCGGTGCATTCGCTAGATGTCTATGTTCCAACTATGATTATACCCTATTTGATATAAATGCCTAACCTGCTTAGGTCATTCTGTGTATAAACGGGGCCTTATCTCTTCAGGGACAAAGACTGGCCGTCAAGCAACAAAAGAGAATTGCGAGGTACTTTGGAAATTTCATCTCTATCTGATTCAGGCTTACATAGATGTTGGTACGAAATATTATGAAGGGCTGCAAGATCACTGAGCAACTGCGCGACTCCCCTGCATTCAATGGCTTTTCTATGGTGTTAGCAGCAGTTTCAAGATGATCAGAGGGGGGCCAGTAAACCCAATCATAGGGCTATTCTTCTATCGTAGCCCTCGGTTGCGCATAGTAGACTACGAGGCTGACCAGATCAGACCACCAAAATGGCTATGGAGGTTTGTCTACATGATGAGGCCTTATGACACAACCCAAACTCTTTGAATACAGTTATGGGTCTTTCGTAGACGTATAAATCAAGGAACTGCCCCTGTGAACCAACTCTATCATGTAATAACACAGATATAAAGAAACTAAGCACCATGACGAAATCCCGGGAGCTCAAACTTACGATCAAGCTAGATTCATCTAGATCCCGAAAGGCAAACGAGGATCACCAACAATTGTCCGTTTTGGCGCCACCGCCATCCGACAGTGTTCTCGACTCACAGCCTCTAGGCTTCCACGGAAGCATTGCGTTTCCCTCACTCCAGAGCAGCGGAACAAATGGCGGGCACCGTGTTCATTACCACTTCCATGCAGGAAGGCGCGAGGACACTCCGGATTTCGATTATTTCCCCCAGAACTGCTGCTTATGTGGCCAAAAAATGCCTAACTCATCGCAAACGAGCATCCAAAGCTTGCCCTTAGGAGTTGGGGAAAGCAGCTCTGGTATGTCCGACTTGGGGATCCAGGCTGAAACTAAGACGCCCGTGGTTATACCGACCTTGAATGAACAAAGGAGGGAGGAATAGGATATGCTTTGAGCATGAAAGAGCACTGTTCAACCGAGACCTGGATTTAAGAATCATGCAGGAAACGGCAACGCATTGGCGCTGTTTATGAGAAAGCACAACACCTAGGTTGAGGAATTATGGCTGTTAACACAACTAGGCCAGGAGACTCAGGTTTTAAGCCCAGAGCAAACAGATGAACGGAGGTAAACTGAATTGCCAATGGCAGGTAAACGAAGTTGGACCCATGCTTGATACTGTCCTGTCTTCGACAAACCGCTGTAAGACACCTTTCCATTGTTCCCCGTGCCCCTTTTTGAACATGACGCAGGTTCTGGAGTGATCGCAACGCCATAGAATAACCACCAATAATCAGTCAGCTGAAATGTTTTCCTGCTTTCTGAGACACCAAGAGAAAGATATATTACCAGGAACAGTGGAATTAAATGCGCTTCTGATGCAATAAGATGGTGGCAGGACTTCGGAGGGCATTCAGTTCTTCTTTGTAACAAATGTCTCTTGGGGGTAGCCCAGCTCATCTACACGCGTTTCCCGTCAACGTATTTCTAGCCCAACGAGATGTCGTCAAATAAGGGGAATCGGAAGCCACCTATCATTATGGAGCCGCCCGCGAGCGCCAGTGGTCCACCGGATCATGTCCACTACGGTAACCCCATGTCCGGACCTATGCAGGATCTCGCCAAGAACGCAAGATATGAAGACTGGAAAAGAGACTTCGCGAGATGGGAGTCCCAGGACATGTGGGACCAAGAGATACCGGAGGACGTCGTCGAGTGGCGTGAGGTCAAGTGGCAATGAGCTGCGGTAGTATCAGTGCATACAAACCTCTGCGAGACTGTTTGATTATCTCCAGGAGGTGGTTTATATGCTATGAAGTTCCCCACATGGGCGTAGTGACCAGACATCTACCAGGAATGGCGTTCAATAGGCGAGGCCCGGTAGACAGAATGCTGATGAACAAAATGAATCCCGTGATGAAGCCTGTGAAGCCTGCAGTAAATACCATGAGAAAAGGTCTAAGTCTAGTCATATATGTAACCACAGCTCTATGCCGAGCGTGCAAGTAAGTCATGAATAAATACAGGAACAAATAAAGTCAAGGCCGTCAGTGGGCGCGCAAGTACGGCAACCCTCATTTTAAGTAGCATCCTGAGATCCTCAAATAACCCCCTATGCGCAAGACCTAGTCACCTACCCTTCCAGGGGCTTCTGGCCTATCACAACAACCAACAGTATGTAAAACTGGTTGTTCCTGTCCGAGATTTCCAGCTTGACGTTGTTTGCCAACTCCTCGTATTCCAGGTCGGACATGCCACTCCGGAGGAAGAGGGGCTTCGCCACCTGGAGGTCGCCTGTGCGGGTCTTGACTAACTGGTAGCTACCGGCCAGTTTCAGCTTGGGATTGCTAGGCCAGGGGCTCATGGGTATTGGGATGAGCTGCTCCTGCACGTTGACGAAGCCGACCTCTTCCAGCCACTGCTTGTACTTGCGGGGGCACTGCAGGTCACGCCCGAACTTGGCCATTGTGGACAAGAAGCTCGTCACATAGTCATACCAGATCGAGCCTTCTGCAGTACCGCCATGTCGCATGGGCTCTACGGACTGGTCTACATATTCGATCCAACCGCCAGGGTTCACTGCGCAATGCAATAATAAGATTAGTGATCAAGCGGACTGAAAGCATGTTCCTCCCTCCATCTTACTTGAAATTGGCAAGGAAAAGGCCGGTTGCAATTTGACGCTGGCAAAGAGGGAGAAGTGGTTCAATGCCTCGCTAGGATAACTTACGATTTTCAAAGGCGTGACGCATGATAGTCCTATGATCTTTAAAACAAGTTACCACATAGCGAAGATGTACATAGTCGAATTTGTGATCTAGAGCCCATTCGATGGTCAGCACTGTATCTTGAATGTTACCCATTCGCGCATGAGACCCGACAGTTTGGAACAATGCAGGGGTTAGGTTTAGGGAAGGACCATCGAACATCGACCACGTTTGCTAGCACGGGGCCAATCAAGATGCTCCGCCTGGCCGCTGCGACACCAAAAACAGGGATACACGAAGGAGAATAAGTACTCACCGTACGTCCAGGGATCTTCCGAGTCCTCGCGGACGAATCTGCAGTTGGGCACCGTCTCCTCCATGTCCGGCTGGATCAGACTCAAGTCGGTGCCGATGACCTGGCTGTCGGGGTTTTCCGCGGCGTAGTCCAGGGCCCAGATGCCGGTGCCCGTCGCGATGTCGAGGACGTGCTTGGGGTTGGACACGGGCGCGACGGCGAGCCGCTTGTCGAGCAGGACCGACGTCATCTCGTGCTGGAAGTCGAGGCGGTCCTGCTCGTCGGCGTCGTTGGGCAGGTAGTACGTGTCTTCGCGGTACGCCTGGTACGTCCGCCCGCCCACGCCCACCTGCGAGGCCGGGTCGGAGACGGAGGAATTGGACACCTCGCGGGGACTGTCAAACAACGCTGCAGGGTCCATGATGGCGACGGCGTGCGTGCTTGAAGTCAATGGCGCGGAGTAGTCGCTGTTTCGTGGCGTTGCTGAAAGCAGAAGCGGTAAAAAGAGCGAAGGCGTTCCAGTCACATCGCAGAGCACGCAAATAGCTGCCAGGCCATGTATCTTGCATATATGCAGGTCAATTACCCCGCCGCATCACAACTAGGTTACATAGACTGTGCCGCTCAATGGCGCATACCCTGGGCACTTCAATGTTGGTAACAGTCAGGTAACATTTTCCGTAACAGTAACACGGTTGGGTCTTTGGGAGGCAAGCCGTCGTCGTTTACGTTTCTATGGCTGTAGCCAACGCGTAATGACCTCGGTGGGTTTTCCTGGTCATTTCACCAGATTTGAATTATGACGCCTTACACGCTACCGGAAATGACAGTGTATTGCATGGCATATAAGCTAAGCTACAGGCTATAAGAGGTCGGCAGATTCACCAAGCTGCCGAGGCCGACATCTCCATCAGGGAGGAAGCCGAAGATAGACCTCAAGCCAGGCTGATGTGCCCTCTCTTATTGATATACCTCTGCTTGTACCAGATGCTCGCGGCCTCCAGCGACTGGAACAACGCCAGTGCATACTCGAATACGAGAATGGTAAGCCAGATATTGCGCACCCATTCCTGCACGTGCAGTGGGCCATCGATGCACACCACGCAATCGATGGTCTTGTCTTGCGACTGGATCATGAAGGCCAGAAGCAGGGTGGCCAAGACAATGTCCAAAACCGCAAGCGACAGCTTGGCCGTCAGGGGCGCGAACAGGCCGTCGCCGCTCTCGTCGTGGTCACCGTACGCGAGGATGGTCTTGCCCCGCACGGTGACCTTGATGGGGAAGGGCAGTCCATCGGCCAGTCGCTGCAGGTGGGGGTGGACGGCGACAGCGACGACGCAGATGATATTCCAGGCGACCACAACCCAGCTGACGGCGAAGGCGGCGCGAACCTCGGAAAATTGGTCGTAGAACTCGCCGACGTAGGAACGGCCGTTGAGCAGGGCGAAGACGCTAAAGACGAGTAAAACGGCGCGCAGGATGGCCACCAGCTGGAGGCGCGGGGCTAGTTCAGACGCCATCGTTGTCGTCTACGGTCTGGGGCCTGGGGAAGAATCCGGGGTTCTCCAAGTCTAAGACGGTTCAATTTCTCGGGTCTAAATGAAAAGGGTTGTTTCAATTGAAGATCTAAGCTCAATTTTTTGATGTTGTTGTTCTTGTTCTTGTGCGATTCAGGCAAAGCTGGACCCGAAATTCGCTACTTAGTTTCAATGTATGGAACATGGCATGACGTAACTTGCCGGCCTGTGTTCTGTGTTCTGTGTTTTGTGTTTGGGGTGGCATTGCGTTGCGAGATTCTGCGGTAAACCCCTAAACCCCTCACGCATGGCGCTGTGCTGTTTCAAGTTTTCCACCGTCGCACCCAACGGTTAGTCAGCTAGTTCAGCTTGCATGATACCCTGTCGAATATCCGACACGGTTGACACATTTGACACATTTGACACCTCCGATTGCCTGCTCTGACCAGGCCATTGACTCGGGATGCTCGCCAAAATCAGCAGTGTGGGCTTCGTTTCGAAACGTCCCCAGGGTGACATCGCCTACCAAACACAGACCTTGACTCAATCTCCCTAGAACTGCCGGCGACAAACCCATCGCTAAGGTACTAGTCGTCGCCTGAATGATGCCTCCTGAATGCGCATCCTGGCTCTCGACGGGACCCGAGAATGCCGTACGATACACATGGCCATTGTTCTGATGGGAGGTTCGTAAGCCAATTTTGGTTTCTAGAGAAACTAGGGGTCGCGGTTTCAGTATGCGAACCAGGTACGCGGCCAAATTTAACTATCGCCAGCTCCTCGGTTCATCGAGTGCTACGTGTGGTGGCTCCATAGACAGGTCTAGATCTACCATGGTCGTGGAAACCTTAGCAACTATCCCCAGACATATAACTCCCGCTAAGCCGCGCTGTGCAAATGTCATCTGTACTTACCGACCCCATCCCCAACCGTCGCCATGAGAATAACCCACACTATCTCCACGCTTCTCTGCGTGCCACTTACACAGGTCTATTGCCAGCTTCTACACTCACCAGGCCAACATGATGGCAAGTTACAACTTGCCTCATCAGCCAGCTCGCTTTGCCCCTGGCACAGAGACTCGCTGGATTTGACCCCGGAATGGGTGACGACTGAACGTTCCCCATTAGAGCCGATCCCCGGGTCTTGTGTCGGCAACGCATCCAAGGAGCTGTGTGCCTACTTGAGCCCGGCCTTCGCTGACAGTCAAGGCATCGCTTTCCTGACAAGCCCCAAGCGGGCGGCCCGTCTCGCTCAGTCAACTTCATTGACAGACCCGTCGCTTCACAGCCAGATCGAGCGGCTGAACATGGCTACCAACCCGAGATGGGAGATGCGAAGTATTCCGGGAAAGGGCATGGGTGTCATCGCCACAAGCCACCTTAGCCTAGGTGACCATATCATGACCTCCACCCCGGCACTAGTACAGGACAATGGAGTCCTCGAGCTTTCGGACGACGAAGCAACCGAGCTGAGAGCCCAGGCAATCCAACATCTCCCTCCGGCTCTAAGATCGTCTTTTCTGAAATTGACCACCCACGATGATGTTGCCACCTTGACGGAGCGGATCGACAAAATCGTCGACGTCAACTCGTTCGAACTCGAAAACGTTGGGGATGTCGAAGACGATGGAGGCGAGATGAGCTGGCTTGCCGTCTTCCCAGATAGTGAGTGTTTCCATGCATAGCTGACGGTCAGGTGCTGACCAATGTTTGATAGTCTCGCGACTAAACCATGCGTGCCGGCCAAACGCCCAATACTACTTTGACCCTCTCACGATGACCCAAAATGTACATGCTGTGAGAGATATTCACCCAGGAGAAGAAATCACAATCTCCTATATCAAGTAGGCCGCCCGCTTTCCAGGTAATCCCCAGGCTAAAGGAAAGACAAGAACTGACCATTTCAAAGTGCATTCCAGTCATATCGTCGACGTCAGGAAAAAATCCACGACATGTGGCACTTTGGATGTACTTGCGACTTCTGCTCCAAGAGCAGCCATCAGATCAAGGCTTCCGACGAGCGGCTCCGACAGATCACCAAGCTTCTCAAGGAATTGCATAACCACACTCGCCTGTCCAACGCCACGCCCCAGACGGGCGAGCTGCTGATCTCGCTGTACCGCCAAGAGAAGTTGTGGTACGCCATGCACGAAGCGTATACGTTGGCGGCTCTAGAGTACAGCTTCGTCGGCGATGCGAAGCCGGCCATAATGTATGCTAGCTTGGCCTTTGAGCATGGTCTTGCGAGCGCCGGTCCCAACGACGAGAACATTGTCAGTATGCGAATGTTAATGAAAGACCCGCGGAGACACTGGAGCTGGATGTATCGGGTCAACAAGCGGGAAGCAGCCTAACCTGATGGTCACCACAAAACGAAAGATACTTAATAAAATAATACACATCGGGTTACCAAGCTCACTTACGACTGAGAGTGATGGAGACGAAGACAAATCGAAGAGGATGCGTTTGCATTGGTTGCTATCTATATCTATTTCGAGATCTAAGCCGAGAGGAACTCCTCGACCTTGGCAGCGAACTGGACGGGATCCTGCAGAGGAGCGAAATGGCTGACATTGGTCATCGTGACCCTCTTGCTCCCAGCAATCCAGCTGTTCAGCAGCGCCGGCTCGGCCAGAACCACGGCCTCCTCGTACTGCCCGTCGGCGACCGTGACCTTGTCCCCGAGCTTGATCCTAGCGAAGTCGGCCTCGGTCCAGTTGGGCTGCGTCGCCTCGAGCGTCTGAACGGCGGCCGCGAACGCCTTGAGGTTGCCCCGGGGCTGGAGGGCCGCGTACTCCTTGGTCGCGCGCGTGACGAAGGCCGCGTACGTCTTGGTCGAGCTGAAGGTCGCGTTGGTCGACTGCGGGTTATGCCCGCCGCCGAACGCAAACGCCCGGTCCACCAGCGTGCAGTTGCCCGCGTCCATGAGCGCCGCGAACGTGCCGATCGCCATGTCGCTCCAGCCCACCCAGGCCGCCTTGGCGATCCCCAGCGACTCCAGGAGGGCCGCGGCGTCGCTGGCGTACAGCTCGTACGTGAACGGGGTGCTGTCCATGGTGCTGCGGCCGTGGCCGCGCGTGTCCATGGCGATGACGCGGTGTTTGGTCATCAGGGCCTTGATCACGTCGCCTGTTCGTTCGGTCGGCTGTGTTAGCTCTAGGGGTTCTCTGGGAGTGAGCTGGAAACGCCGCGTGATGGGTTATTTACCGTAGTAATCCGAGTTTCCGAAACCGCCGTGCAACATCAGGACGGGCACTTGGCCAGCTACGGCGTTGCCGAACTCGGCGTGCCAGATCTTGACACCATTGATCTCAGTGTGGGTGCCGGCCGGGCTTCCGGGCAGTTGGGGCGTCGGAGGCAGTGTTTCCCATACGGGAGTAGTCTGGACAGCGGCCACTGCAGCTAAGCAGGAAATGGCGCCGGAGTAGAACGTGTAGCGCATCTTTGTGAGGTGTGGGTTTTGGGGACTGAAAGAGAGTGTATCGTAGTTGGAATGGTTCGAATTGCTCCAAAGAACGAATGTGATACTACGAGAAGATGCTGTGGGTTAACCAACTAGAAATTCCGAACACGAGCGGATCTTGAGGATATTTAAATACGTATCGTCTTCTATTCCATCTGCTTGAAGCCATACATGGATTCCGAGCAGTCTCGGCCAGAGATTGCCGTTAACGCAGAGAGGGCATTGAGCGGGAAGGGGGCTTGGAAAGTAAGTCGGGGTGCGCGGTCGATCCCGAGTCAGGACATCCAGGGGTGCCCTGCTTGTCAAGCCAGGGACGAAAACTTAGTCCTCAAACTCTGGTCTAATAATACCCAGGGTCTGAACTTCCTCTCATGGAAACCACTGAAACGGCGACCAATGACCCAGAGACCATCGTATGTTAGCGCTCTAGTCTGGCTGCTCATAGAGATGGGTAGGCAGGTTACCACGGCGCTATTCAACGACGCGTCGTACTATTCAAGTCTTACACACCGCCCAAACCACTGTGTGACCCGGGCAAGGTTTTACTCCTCCGATGCTTCCGGGATTATACTTTGGTAACTTCACTCGCATCGTGCAAGAACCTGAATTGCTTATTTTATTGAAGTTGGGTTTTGCTATCTGAATGCCTTTGAACAACCGTCGCACCCCCATTGTGGTAAGGAGGAGGGGCCCCACCCATGCAAAGCACAGATACTACCCAATGTCGTCGACCAGCCCCCTAAGCATTTGTCTATATATACGTCCATAAATATATAGACCGGGTAAACGCTGAGGCGTACTTCGGGTCCGTTATAGGGACGCTACGGGCCCGGAGCGCGAACCCAGCCCTCGCGGACCTGGCGATACCGTTCTACGGGGTCTGGCGGTTTGACGAACGGGCCCGGCTGGCCGAGCATGAGGAGAAACGTGGCGGTGGACGCGGACAAGGTCGCGCGATGGTTCGAGGAGGCGAGGCCATAAAAAGGTTGGGTAAAAACTAGAAAAAGGAGGAAGAGAGAAAAATAAGGATATCATGTTTTGGTATCTAGGCGACTCCATCCATTATTCATGTTCGGAATGTGTTTGTATTACATACATACATACCCAGGGTGTTCCCGGAGAACAGCCCGTCTTGCAAAAAAGACTGATGCTTACCCAACCAGCCGCCTCTCGACTGTGTACACCCAAACTCCATAGTCCTCCCAAATGCCTTGCGCTTCAATAAAGTCATACCCGCACTCATACAGCCTCCCGATTATGCCTCCTCCATCTTCACGTCTTGTTGACTTGGCTTATTATTGAGGTTCTTGAGAAGGTAACTCCGCTTGAAGTACTCGTTCGGGTGCACAATGGTCTCCAGCTGTGCCGACGTCATGATGCCGTCATCCTTAACTCGTTTGATCTCGTTCTTATGTACGTGCTCGAATACGCTAGGTTGTGTGTTAGTTGACTGTTGCCATAGCTCGGGTACAGTTGTTTGTTTCGGGGTACAAACCGGTTACAAGCCATGTGGAATTTCTGAGCCTCCTTATCTTCTTTGACACCCTGCAAGACTGATCGATCGGCGATGCCGATCTGCTGTAGCAGTGCTGTGAGGTTCTCCAAGTTGAAGTGGCGGTATGGGCATCCATGCGCCTCGCCCGGGCCGGGTGGGTGCTCGGTCAAGATCTTCTGGCACGAGAATGGCGAGTAGCCTCCTCCACGGCGGTTCGAGTCGCCGCCCACATCACCGTAGGTATGTCTAACATTGTAGCGGTACTCTTTGTTGAAGGTATCGTCGGTAATCTTATGGAAAGACGTCCGCCAGAAGATGAGGCACTCCTCCAAGTTCAGGCCAATTCCCTTCAGGAACAGAGTGTACTGAAGACGACCGAAATGCTTGAGATGGGCGTCGCGCCGCAGCGACCGGTGCAGATGCTGCATGCAGAGAGGGAAGCTGGCAGACAGGGCGTCCACGTTCCTGGCGGAAATATCAGCACCCGGCACCGACGAGGTACTGCTGCTGTAAGATGCGTCAGGGGTAATGAAGTTCTTCGACAGGTGGTCCAAGATGGGCGTCAGTCGGTCGTCCTCGTCCAGTCGAGGGAGCGCACGCGCCGTAAGCTCCAGGGAACGCTCCAAACGCTTGGTGAACTCGGCAATCACCATGCTTGTAGACTCTCGCGAGGGCACATAAGCTTTGCCGGCTCGAAGGAATACTCTGCGACCTTCCACCAGGTCTGGCACTCGGTCCCAGTCCACCTTGAACCAGTTCTCCTCTTCTTGGACTCCTTTTCTGAGACCAGCAAGGGCGGCGAGCTCGCTGGCATACTCTCTCCGCTCGTCGTCGCTGACAGGGTCCCATTCCAGGTTCAGGCTTTGGACGAATGCGTTGCGTTCCTTGGCTAGCGTGGAATCGTCATTCAGACGCAGACGGAATAGCATGGTCTCGACTCGGGTGAACCTCCTCCTGAGGTCTTCGGTGGACGCGAAGGCCAGACGCAGGATGAAGTGGCTGTAGTGGTCCTTCTGCCGCTCGGCCGACAGCTTGGACGAGGAGCTCGAGTTGGAGTCGAGAGGGAGGTACTTTTCGAGCAAAGGCTTCATATGGGCGGCCGTCTCGGCGGGGGTCTTGTTCCGGAAGGAGCATGCTTCCAGTTCAGCCAGGACGCGGAGGCGGTCGATAGCCCATTGCTCGAACTGCTCCAGAGTGATATCGGCGGTTGGCGGGACGGCGTAGAAGTTCAGTCGGTGGGGGTACTCGGTCTTCTCGTAGGCCGGGTCGGCGAACTGCTTCTTGCGATGGTCGAGGACATTGCGCCTCTTGGGGTCAATACGATTGAAGTCTTGTCGCAGCATCGTGTTCGCACTCTGTGGGTGTTGGGGGGTTGTAGTCGTTAGAGGGAAAAGAGTGCTGGGTTGAAACTTGCCGTTACGGAGTATCCCTCTTTCCCACTTGCAGGTTGGTCGCGTTTGGAAAAGGGCCTGGGAGACGAGACGCGTCGCGACAGACCACCCACCACTAGCCCCGCCAAAAATCAATTAAAGCCAACCAATCACAGCATTACGCACTACCAGCTGTGTAGGTACATATGTACAATACCCGACCCCACTAGATTGCATAAAGTGTACATCCAGTACAGAGTACGTTTCTTTTGAAAATGGTCATCTCCAACCTTGATTTTGGAGTCACCAGTGCCGCTGATGATGACGATGAGCTATAGATGACATGAGTACCTTTCAGTACTCCAATACCTGGTCACGCAGACCACGATCCTAACATGCAGTCTTCATACCTCATGCAACCAAATGCCCCTGGAGATCCGAGCAAGGCTTAGCGAGTGTTGGTTTGCTGTGTTCTTTGTGTTCTGTTGCTTGTTCCTCGGGTTGGTTCCAAAGGCATTCAAAGAGCCGTTGATTGCTCTTTGCGCACCAAATGAAGAGTCATTAGTCTTACTCAGGATTTGAACCTAGGCTTGCCGTTTGCCGTCATTGAATTTCTTTGCCTTTTCTATAAGATTGGCATCGCTGCTTGTTAGGACTCGAAGCCAGTCGAGGCCTTGTCAGCTCTCTCCCTCTCAATCTCCAGGTTAATGTTAATTCCGTCTACATTCTTAACTCCACTAGAAGGATTGTCCCAGATCCCCCTCACTAGGACTCACCACGATCGTGTAGTAAGCACCAATCAGACACCACAAACATCATCGGAAATCCGTCCCAGGTCGCACCAACCTCATTCTTCCGTTTCCATCAGCAGATCAGCCACCTCGTAAAAAAAAAACATGGGTTCGGCCACCACCGACGACGGGGGCATCCAGGCCACCGCCAAAGTAGAAAACGTTGTCTCTACCACTAACGACGACCGCATCAAGGTCATCGTCGACACAGATATTGGCACTGACCCCGACGATGGTCTCGCCCTGGCATACCTGGCGCTGCACCCCCGCTGCAACCTCCTGGGTGTCACCATCGTGACCGATGACGTCCAGAAGCGCGCAGCCGTCGCCTCGGTTCTCCTCCGGGCCCTCGGTCCAGAAGCCGCCAAGATTCCTATACACTGCGGGCGTCGCAACCCCTTGTTGCATGGCGAGGGCCAGAAGGACTGTCAGCAATATCCTTCCATCCAGAAGAAAGGCGACGTGCTCAACAGACCGGAAAACACGGCCGTCGACTTCATGCGAAAGGCCATCCATGAGAACCTCAACGAGGTCGTCCTGTTGACGATTGGCCCCCTGAGCAACCTCGGTCTGCTCTTTGCCCTCGACCCTGAGATCGCTCTCTTGTGTCGCGGCTTGGTGAGTATGGCCGGCAAGTTCCTCCCCCCAGGCGAGTCGAAACGGGAGTGGAACATGGCCGTCGATCGGACAGCAGCGGGCATAGTGGTCCACACGAGACGGCCGAACCATCGCTTCGTCGGGCTCGATGTCACGCGCCAGGTGATGTGGACGAAGGAGGAGTACTTGGCTTTCCAGGACAAGGTGCAAGGCAGCCTCAAGCCGGTCCTCGACAAGTGCAGCAAGTGGTGGCTGGACATCAAGGGGCGCATGACCTTCCACGACCCCTTGGCCGCCGCCGTCATATTCGAGCCGCAGTTGTGTAAGTGGGTAGCAGGACGCATAAAGGTAGATCCGGACAACGCACACACGACCTTCGCTGCGTCGGAGGGAGGCCCTGATCTGGTTGCGTCCGAAGTGGATTCGGTTGCATTCTTCAAACACTTCCTGGAAATACTCAAGCCAGTGATGGAATAGACTCAGTGATTCAAGATACAACTGGAGAGTAGAAATACAGCCTCCAGTAATTGCATAACTATAACAAAATGTGGTCCCATTTTGGAACTCCCCTTTTTATAACTGCATAGTCCTCTTTATGTTTAATCATAAAAATACTCGTGGTTTTTTATTTTGATTTCCCAACCCAACTCTTGCCCATCAATAGCATCCTCTTGCCTACCTAGTCATACACTCAACCATGTTCACGCTATGGTACCAGGCGTTTAAATGGATGCGCTTCCGTGTTGAAAACATACTCATCCAGGCTGATAAGATCAGGCTCACTGAAGATGAGGTAAAAGTACTTCAACGTTTCCCCCATCCAGAAACTCTCCATCGAGTCTGTCTGGTGCGGCTTGTGTTTGGCCGCCACAGTGACGTCCACGAGCGCCGAGTTGGCCAGCTCGGTCTTGGATGCCTTCTGGATGGCCTGGAACATTGTCCAGGCCGATTCGGGCAGACTCTCGTCCCCGGTCACCCGGTAGAGCACGAAAACGCTCTCGATGGCTTCAGGACGCAGGATGTAGCGTCGATCCATGAAGTCCGTGAAGCCCTTTGGCAGCCTCTTCTCGGAGATGACTTCGTTCGCCAGCTTGTCGATGTGCTCCTTTGCGAGACTTTTCACGTCTTTGTCGGCGCTTGCAAGCACTGCTTTCTTCCACGCAAATTCATCCCACTCGCAAGTTCCGCTCTCCGTTGACAGACACGGTGCCATGGAAAAAGTCTCGGGCATAATACCATGTGGCATGTTGCGGTATGACCATATGCACCCGTCAGTAAGTTTTCGAGCGATGTCCAGATCGTCTGGTCGTTGCAGGAGTTTTGACCCGATGGCCAGCATGCCTCCAACGAAGCAGACTAGATGTTGGCCCACGTAGTCCGGCTCGGGTACTTCTCCGCCGTGGTGGACCTTTTTGACGTGTACAGCTGTTGCCAACAGTATATCCGCATTATCCGGCGTCAAAGGCCGGTAAAAGCTGTGGTTCTTCGCCGTGGTTGTCGCATAGGTATACATTTCGCCATATTCCGGCAGTAGGCCGCCGGTAAGGGCCACCATCTTCGGTAGATACTCAAATACCGAGTCTGCCATTGCACCCAGGCTGAAAGTGTTGTCTCCGTGGAAGTTCTTATCCCTAGGGTTGATGCTAATCGGCCACACTGCTTCAGGCGTCAGAACATTTGCTGCGTAAAGTCTTACGTAATGTGCAAAGGCAGAAGAGGCTGTGGCAAAGACATACTTCCCGGGAGTTTGGTCTTGCTCTGTTCGGCTTTTAATACGCCCGTGATGCGTTCTGTAGCGTCGAACCATTTTGGATCACCAGTAACAAAGGATAAGCGCGTGAACTCCATGCAGAGAGACCCAATTTCGGCAATCAGTGCCCATGGGGAAGCTTCCTGCAACTCGCCCTTGGCGGCCTTTCCCACGTTCCAGCGGGTAATTGGCATCCGGTTGGGTGTATCGAAGGCGACATATAGCATGTCTCCCACTTCACGAGCTTTGCGTAGAAGCCTCTGATCGCCGCTCAGGTCGTATGCCGATAAGAACCCCCCTAGATATCGGATCGTGGTTTCAAAGACATTGATCTCATCAAGAGAGCTGGTCTCGAAGCTAATGTTAGTCGCAGCAGCCACAGCATCCTCGAATTCGCTGTGCATGCCCATTATCCACAAGGTGTCTAGGTTGTCGACCAAAGTAGCACCCCTAAACAGCATCAGTACGCATGCAATTTACCATCAATACCAACGAGATTGAAGAGGAATGGAACGGGACCCTCGCAGGTACTGACCAGCCGCCAAATGTGTTTTTGGCGCCTCCAGTGACAGGCGCAAGCTCGTCTTGGAGCCACGCATGCTCGCGGTATGCTTTCCAGCCACGTGCAAATGCTTCCTGAACAGCACGTTGCCTTTCAAGGCGAGTGGTCTTCTCATCGCTTGGCTCTTGGTTGAATCGGTATTGGATCCTTGGAAGCTTCAGTGGTCTCCCCTTGGGTAAAGGCCGGATTGTTTGCAGCTGGTAATGAGTCGGCACCTTTCTCCAGAAGTAGTCTGGATCGTCCAGAACACCGGGTTCCATAGACGATCCATACTGCCACCCCAATGCTGGTATTGAGCTGCGTAATCTGGAGGAATAGTAGATGCCAAGGGCTATCAAAAGGGCCACCAGCAATATCAATCTGCGTAGGAGTCTGGTCATCTTGTCTCCACGAAACCAACTTGTTGGGATTGAAGAAGCTGGGCTGAGTTGACGTTGGATCAGGGCGGGAGCTACATACCTACAGATGAATTACATAAGGTTGCATGTGGTCCAAACGAAAGTCTCCAACTTGATGTTTGAGAAGTGCCGCTGAGCGCCAAGGCCCCTGGCTGCCCTACCAGGATGGGGCATGGGGGCGGGGGCTGGGGGGCTGNCCCCCCCCCCCGCGCCCCCCCCCCCCCCCCCCCCCCCCCCCCCCCCCCCCCCCCCCCCCCCCCCCCCCGGGTTGTCGGTTGTTGGATGCTTTTTTTTTAGCGTCAGCTTGCCCTCAAACCTAACAACCGAGACACTTACCTAAGGGCATAGAATGGCTTGCTAATCTGCAGGATGCCTTGCAGCCTTACGAACTTCGAAGAGAGAGCCGATGGAGGATTCTTGACCCTGGTCACGTTGTTTGAAAACATCTGATATTGGCGGAAGAAACGGTAATCTATCTGACTTATGATTGTGCAGATCCATTATGTATTACGAAGTTGTGGTCGGTAACGTGCACAATTACCGTTGGCGTTGGCCGTGCGTGCGACATTGCCTCCATTGGTCCTCGGTCTCTCGGGTCTGATGCCGACGGGGATCGACCCCTTTATCTGCCTGAGCTGAAGCCTCAGTAAAAGCCGTGATGCGACTTTGGGACCGGTTTCCAGTACCACTTCGTGCTATCTCAATCCATCTCATCTCAACTACCATGTGGTACCAACAGTTACAAAAGATGCAAGATGGACATCTCGCTCCGGTTTAGTAATGAGTGATTCGGTTTTGCTGGGCTAGCCTTGTATGATCCTGCAGGAAAAGTGATCTCACTCGGGTTTATTTTCAATCCTCACTCATGACTTTGGAGCTGAAGTTCGACGCTCCTGAATGGGAGGGTAAGCAGCCGCCTCTATTCTGGGTAGGATCCTCCAGATAATGCTGATACCCTGGTCCGTTGGGCAATAACAGGCATATCATAACCTAGTAAGCGACACCTTTCCAGCAATACACGAACTTCGCAGCAGAGCCTGCTCGACTTGACCAGGCAGCCAGGCTGAGTTTGTAAGTCTCAAATAGCGCCGCACCCCCACAGAGGAAAGCATCTGCTTGTTCCTGGGAGCTTGCCGTGCTTTGATCACCCAGCATTCAAGCGGAGAGGATACATACTTTTCCATTCTTATCCCCCTTTCTTTCTTCGACTTGATGCCAAGACGGCAAGTTTATACTTCTATATATAATAAACTCTTCAAGATCGATCAAAATGGACAAGATGCGGCGCTGGATATTTGTCCTTGCCCTATCTATACTTGTCACCCAAGTACAATCTATCTGCTACTACCCAGACGGTTCCATCTCGCCACAGGACACACCATGTGGTGACACCTCTTCAGAATCAGCTTGTTGCGGGCAAGCTTGGGCATGTCTGTCGAACGGTTTATGCAAATCGACCGAAAAAGGGCAGGCTCCATATGCCCGTGGAAGCTGTACCGATAAATCTTGGCGTAACAGCAAGTGCCCTTCCTTTTGCCTGAATCCGGATGTAGGTCACAACCTGGGGGCATTACTGCAATGAGAGATTGTTGGGCATTGGGCATTGGGCATTGGGCTAATAATATGACAGTCACCTTTCAAAGATAAAGTAAACGGCGGCATGGATGTTTACAAATGCGACAACACCGCGGAAGATCTCTACTATTGCAATAATGCGAATCGCGGAAACGTCGACTGTGAGAAGAAGCAATACATTATCAGCTTTCAAGGTAAGGAATTCCTCAACCTTGATATTTGTGTCATCAGTTTCATTATCATTGACACTTACCTCCAAGGGACACCGACGACGGTCACGGTCATCGGCAAGGCCGGCCCCACGACCTCGGCGAAAACTAGCACGACGGGTGCAAGCCAATCTTCGGCAACGAGCCAGTCAAGTCCTGGTGTTTCACCGACCTCGCAGGACACGCCACCAACGAGCCCGCCGGTACCAGGATCGGGGTCATCGTCAGTCACTGGTGTCGCCGTCGGCGCATCAATAGGGGGCGTGGCTTTTATCCTCATTGTACTGGGAGCCGTCTACTGGTACCGAAGAAGGCGTACGGCTGCACCTGCTACACAGGCATATGAGAACCCAGCACTACACGATGACGGCGCGAAGAAACAGGAGGAAAGCTCAGAAGCTCGGGCATCGGAACTGTACACCGAACCAGTGGTTCGCGAACTGCCACCGAATCAGTCCAGCCCGGTGAGGTACGAGTTGCCGTATGAGCCGTACCATGACAACCGATGACAAGAGAAACATCCACTCGAGTATGGACTGTTGATCCCTTTGTTGGGACACTGCGTTTACCACCGCGAGGATGCCGAGATAAATGTAGCATATGCTTGGCGGTTGTCAGGCTTGATGAACACGGATTCTTTTATGTATAATAGACATATTTATTCGACTTATTAGATGGAAATAGAGGGATTAGCCTTCTCCAGCTAAATATATACTGTAAATTCAAAGTCATTGTACAGCAGATCCATTCTTCCTCTTTGATTATCTCCATCTTGAATAGCCGAAAAACGCGCTTCAATACAGGAATGAAAGGCTAGATGGCTCAAGTATCCGACTTCTTTTTTCCCTTAAAGATCACATACAAATTCTGCTCCAGAAATGCCTTCCAGAACTCGAGATTCCCCTTCACAATAGGCGCGTTTTCGGGGGGTTCAATCTCCAACTCCATGATTCCGTACTTCTCCGGCACCTCGTGAGAGCCCGACATGCTGATGTTCAGCGTGCTCGCTTCGTACTCGAGCGGCGGGTCGAGCTTCATCCCGTAGCGATATAAGACCCCGTCGGGCGTCTCCTCGAAGTCTTTGGTGTAGAAGCCGTAGCGACCGTCCCACCCTGGCGCCCTCGGGTCGCCGGCGCGGATGCCCAGGAACCGGCCACCGGGCTTGAGGTAGGCTGCGCAGTTGCGCCACATGCCTTCGTACTCGGCGAGGTCGTGCGCGTGGTCGAAGACCCAACAGGCGAGGACTAGGTCGTAGGACGAGCGCAGGGGCAGATGGTCCAAGGATTTGGAGACGTCCCCTTCGTACCAGCGAATGCGGTCTCGGCCGAGGGACTCTTCGGTGTCTTTCCCGGACTGCATCATGGAAGCCGAAATGTCCACTACGTCAACCGTGGTCGCGCCGGCCTCAAGAGCGTCACGCGCCTTGATCCCGCTGCCGCCGCCGAGGTCTAACACCGTCAAACCCGTGCAGTCGCCTAAGCCCGATCGGAAAAGTTGAGTTTCGAGCACGCCGTAGGGAACGGACGTCAGGTAGTTGTTGTATGTCTTCGCTTGATCATTGTATTCTTTGGCTAGCTGAGTGTCCATCTTGAATACTAAGCGGTGCCGCAGCTTTGTTGTTTAATGATGTTTGGGTAGATTAGATGATAAAATGGCAGCCTAATACTGGATGGCTTTGGGAGGGCCACGGTCTTTTTCACTCGTGAGATCTCACTTACCCCTCAAATGCACGCTCTCGCATACCGTGCTGACCTGCAGCTACAGTATCCCGTCCTCGGAGGTGGCGACCAACGAGATCTGTCGCAGAATGCGGGGATACCTCTTTTGCTGATATAAAACGTTACATCTTCGGTGAACTGGCCAATTAGGCGGTGGCTTGGTTACTGTCGTCGCCAAGAGTGGGTGTGAAGCGGCGGTACTGACAAGGTGGTGTCAAGCATCGCAAACGACACAGGTTTCTTAGAGTGCGCAATGCTTCGTCATTAGATAGGTGTTATCTATCTGCGAGCTTTCGCCACATCGTCGTGTTCTGCCATGGTCCCGGGTGACTTTCCGACCAGGGGTATCACGACCTGTAGTGATGGGTTTGGGACCTCACCCGACGGTAGTATCTTGGTGCCGACGGGGGAAAAACATATATGAGTTTGCGAAGGTAGCTATTGTAGTAGGGCAGGGATACACGGCTAAATAATAGATAGACTATGCGTTCGAGTAGATTTATATATTTATCTATTTATTATTTAGATTATTATAACTTTAATCACGAATATATACTTTTTTACGATTCTTTAAATCTATTATTATTATTTTAAATTAAAGGCTAATCCTAATAAGAGTACTAGAGATAGCTAGTATATAGTCCTATACTAATTCCCCTAAGGTTATATATTTATATAATTCCCCTATATAGGTATAAGGGCTTTTTACCTTTTATTTAAAATATAATTAACGATAAATATTTAAAAATAAAAAGCGAAAAGGAATAAAATTAATAAAATAGATTTATTAAAATTTAAAGGGGATATTAGAAAACTTTAAAAAATTATAATTATTATAGGAAAGGGGTATTAGAAAGCCTTTATAAATAGAAATAGTTTATTAAGTTTTACCTTTTTAGAATTATAGCGTTATTAATTCGATTAATTATAATAAATTATAAATATATAGGGTAATTAATAATTATCCGAGGTAGATTAATATAAATAACCGCTATTTAATAGGATTTCTAATTATTATAATTAATTCTAATAGGAATTATTATATTATTAATTTTAATTTAAATAGTAATCGTTTATAGGTTAAAATAGGTTAAATTAATTAAAATATTAAAAGGAATATTATTTTTAATTAGGGTAACCTTTATTATAATATATAAATAAATAGAAAGCCCTAATTATATAGGAAAGAAAGGATTAAATATATAAAAATTAAATAAAAGGATAATTTTAAGAAGATTTTTAAAATATTATTAGAAGAGAAGGAATAAAATAAATATTAAATATATCGCTTTATTAAAAAAAGATTACGAAATTATAAACCTTTATTTAATAAGAGCGTTATTTAAATTATTTTCCGGTATTTCCCTACTTAGCGTTATAGAAAAAATTCGATTATAATTAATTATACCTATTCTATCTTTATTAAATCCTTTATTAAAGTTACATTTATTACCCCCCCTTTTTAATACCTTAAAGGAAGGTTTTTTTATTACTAAGAAATTTAACCTAATAGAAAACGTTAATTAAAATTATCCAAATTTAAAATCTTTACCCGGAATTATAAAAGGAGCTATTCCCCGGACCGATTTTAAAGAGTTCGTTATTATTCTAATTTAAAATATATATTATTTAATATCTAATTTTAAATAATTCCTAAATTTAAAATTTAATAGAAAGGATATTATATATTTCTTAGAATATTTCGATATTTATATAAATTATTATATTATAAATAATAAAGATTATTACCGAGAGATCCTTTTTTATTATTCGAGTATCGAGATTAAAAAGATAATTTAAAGTATTTTAAAGGATATAAAGAATTAGGAGGATATTAAGAAAATTCTTAAAAATTATTATAAAATATATAATTCTCGATATTAAAATATAGGTTATTAACGTCTTTCCGACTTTAAAAATAGTCCCTTAATATATACCCCTATATCGGTATATTAATATATTAAATTTTATAATAAATTAATTAAGGAATTTAAATTCGAATTTAAATATAAAGATATTAATAAAGAAAATATACTAATTAAAATATTATACTATATTAATTTAAATATTAAATAATAGGTTATAAATAATTATTAAAAGGTATTTAAAAAATTCGATTATTAAAGAATTATTAGAATTATTATTATTTAGGCCGAGATTAATATCCGATTAGACTTTATATAAATTATATAGGAGAATATAATCCTAATTTTTAATATTATAGCCAATTAACTTTATTATTACCTATTAATAAATTAATTATAGGTTAAGCCTTTAATATTTATTATTAAATAATAGGAGGTATTATATATAAAGCTAATTAATAATAAAACCGATATCGAGGATATTATTAAATACTTCTAAGATTTAATAATTTATAATTATAATATTATAAAGAAAAGGTTCGAATAAGCTATAGCTAACCTCCCTAAATTATCTTTTATAATTCCTCCTAAATATCCTAGAGATTAATACAATTTATTTAATATTATCGATATTAATACTATTAATTATAATTAAAGAGATCTATTTTAATATCCTTATTAAGGAGGCTAAGGAAATCGAGGAGGCCATAATAATTATCCGTTTATAAACCGAAATTAGATCTAGATTTTAAAAAGTCTTATTATTAAATATTAATTTAAAATTAATTTAATATATTATTTTTATAATAATATTAATTATTAAATATCTTAATACTTAAATTAAGTTTATTATAATACTAATAATATTTTATACTTTAATTATATAAAGGCTTAATTCTATATTAATAAATTAAATATCGAAAGCCCTTTAATTTTAAATAGAATTATTATAGATACTAGGTATAATAGAGTATCCTAATTCCTTCTTTTTTTAAAGTCTATTATAAGGGATATTTAAAAGGAGGTTAGATTTTCTATTAAATAAATAATATATAAATTAAAAAGATATTATATTTAGGAATAATTAATTTAAATTTTATAATACCTAACTCCCGAAATTTAAATTAGAATTAAGGATATTATTAATTAAATTAATATACCCGTATTTATATCTATAATATCGTTCAATACCGGTCCTTATAAAGAGGTAGAAATCGAATACTATTAGAAGGAAGAGATATTTAATAAAGATAAACTTAAGATTTTAATTATAATATTACTAAAGGATATTATCCTAAAAATTAATTAGGTATTAAAGCGGAGATAAATTAATTTTAATAAAGAAATACGAGATTTAATTATTATATTTATAACCCGATTTACCGATTTTATAAATAATCGATTATTATCTTTTACCTATTTAAAAGATATATTAGAATTCTAAAGAAAATATATTATAATTAATATTAATAAGCGATTTAATATTATTTAAAGCGAATTAATAATATATAATAAAGAGTTTATTACCTCACTCGTAGGATATATAATAAATACTATTAATAAATAAAATGGAATTAAAAAGATTATTAATTTAGTTTTTACCTAAGGCTCCGTTAATAAGCCTAATCGATCTTATTATAATTAGGTTAATATATTTATTTTATTTAATTTATAGGAAGATTTCCCGGATTTATATATTAATATAATAAACTTAAATATTTTAATTATAATTATTATAAGCGGATAAGGTAATAAATTATTATTAATTATATTTCCGTTAGGAAAGATAATAATTATAATCGATTAAAGCTATAATTCCAAATGGATTAACGGATTTATCGATATAAGAATTAAAGCTTATATTATTATAAAAAGTTATTATTAAAGAAATAGTTTAGAAATTTTAAATTAAAAGGTTAATATTACCGGGTTCGCTATAGTAGGAGGTAATATTAAGATTATAAGGACTATTATTATTAAAATATAGATTAGAAGCTAATATATTACTATAACTTTATACACAATATTAATATAGGAATTAATTACTTTAAGGATAATATAATAATATATACTATAATTATAGGTAATATTTATTTAAATATACCTATAATATCTTTAAATTATATTAAGAAAGTTACTCCAGGAATTTATATAATTTAATAATTATTAGGAAAAGAGGTTATATTAAGATTATTAGGTACCTTAATATAATATTAAAGCCTAAAATAACCTAATCGAGCTCTAATATTAAGGTTTTAGGAAATAAAAAAAAATATAAAGAACCTCTTAATTAACGAATTACGGTTATAGAATTAATAATAAATTATATAATAACGGCGGATCTTAATCCTAATATTAATTTTAAAAATAGAGAATAAATATTATATTCCCTTTTAAATAATAATATTATCGAGTTACTCCGATTATTAAAAAAAGATATCGATAAATATATAAAGAAAAAATATTATAATTAAGGCTTTATAATATCCGGGATATAAAAGGGAGCCGATCTAAATACTATACCTATTAATATAATATATAAAAGGAAAGGTATTAAAATTAAACCTATTAATAATATATAAATATTTAATAATATTCTTAAAGGAAATCCCTATTAAAAGAAAGAAATTCTAAAAGAAATTAAAAAATCCTTTAAAAGTAAGGAGAAATTATAAAAAGATAAAGAGTTTATAAATATCCTACCTCGATTTAATAAGAAACCTAAAAGGTTTCGTTTTTTAAATAAATAATAAAAATAATTAAAAGTTATTTAAAATAAAGGGGGATTAATTAATTAAGAAGGAGATATCTTTATAGAAATCTATTTAAAATATAAAAAAGTATTAATTTAAGATTTTAAAGAAATTAATATTATTAATACCGATATCTTTCCCTTATACAAAATCCTAATAATACCGTATAAAGTATAATAAATAAAGGGTATTATTATCTTTAGGCCTTTAATAAAATAAATTATTATATTTTTAAAGAAGAAAATTAAAATAAATATCTTAAAAGAATTATATTTATTATATTAAAATACGTAATTCCTAATTAAGAAGAAGAACGGAGACTTTAGATTTATTAACTCGGTAATATAATTTAATAGAGTTATAATTCGTAATATAGTTCTATTTAAAGTTTATAATAAATTTACGGAACGATATTTAATAAATTCTATTATTTCCTTCTTTAATTTATTATTTAGATATAATTAATATTTCTTAATAAAAAGGAGTTACCTTCTAATTATAATTATAATTTCCTTTAAATTATTTTAATTTATTTATATTCTTTAAAGAGGTATAGGATTATTTATTTACTTTTAAAGGGTTATAAAAAGGATATTAAATAATATTCCTTAATTTATAATAAAAACTTTCTTTAATAATATATCGATTAAGGGACTTAAATCCGATTATAATTAGGAAAAAGCATTCCCTAGAGTTTATTAATATATTCTTAAATATTCAAAAAATATTAATTAAATATCTATTAATTTTAAATTAATTAGAGTAAATATTAATATTATTAAATTATAATAATATTAGGAGTTAATTATTATTATAGGATATATTTATAGCTTAAACAGTCGTACCCCTTTTAAATTATAAATAATAAAGATTAAAGAATAACTTAATTATTAATATTTTAAAGAAATCCATTTATTCCTAAATTTAATTATATATTATTATATATAGGTTAAGGATTTTAGGATTATCTATAAACCTCTTTATAAATTTTTAAAAAAGGATTAACCGTTTATATAAGGTCTTAATTAAAAGAATATAATAAATATTTTAAAGGTAATCCTTTTAGAATTATTATATATAATAGCTCCTAATTATATTAATAATAAAAAATTTTTCCTTTAAACCAATACCTCTAATAAAAAATAGGGTTCTAAATTTAGATAATTTATTAAGGAGGTTAAAAGGATTATAAAATTTAAATTTAATAAATAAAATATCTTAAAATTAAAATATAATATAGGAAAGAAGGAATATTTATTAATTATTAAATTTTTCCGGAAATTAAAACGCTACTTTTATAAAGTACCGTTCTTTTTAAAAATAAATATATAAATCTTTATTAATTAAATTAATAATAACGTAATAAACTTTATACCTAATATTTAATTAATTAAATAATTTACTTTTATAAAGCTATTTTTATTTAATATTAAATATATATCGGGAAAACGGAATATAATAATAAACGCCCTATTAAGAAAAAGATTAAGTTTATAGAATAATATCGATAAAGTATAGGAAAGAGATATTAAAGATTTCTTAAATATATATTTTAATATTATCGAGCCTATAAATTCCTCCTTTAGATTATTTAAAACCTTTATAAATAAAATTATTCCTAAATTAATCTTAATAAATAAAATAATAAAGTATTTTAAAATATTAAGAATATTATCTAAATTCTTAAGGAATAATTATAGAAATTAAAATAAAAAGAAAAGGACTTTCAAGAAATATATTATAATATTTATATTATAAAAGGGAATATTATTTAAAAAAGTAATATTAGAATTTATAATTTAAAAAGTAATATAAAATAATAATTAAAAATATTTAATTTAATAATATATTTATAATAAGCTAGGTTATAAAGGACGGGATTTTTATTATTATAGGATTACCGGATTATATTAATAGCCTAGAATATATAAAGATATTAAGACTTAGAAAAGGTAATACTTTTAATATTAAAAAGTTAACGGTCCGAGAATAATTAAACCGATATTATATTTAATAATTAATAATATTCTTATTATTTAGGTTATAAATATATAATATATATTAAATTTTTATAACTTTTTAATAATAATAAAAATTAAATATTAAGGTAGCGGTTATTTAAAATATAGAATATTTTATAAAGTTAATAATATAATTATTAAAGGGTTTATAAAGTAATAAATCGTCTTCTAATATAATATATTATTTTAAATTCTTATTAATAAAGGTTTAAAAAATAAAAAGGATATATTAAAATATATTAGAAAGATAGGTTTTAAGGTTATCGCCGGCCTAATTTATTATCTATAATATTAAAGGTAAATAGAAATAGGTTATTATCTTATAATTAATACTTTAAGGAAAATTATTAATAGAATTAATAAAAATTAATTAAATTATATCTTTACTATAATATAGGCGGATAGAACCTTTATAAAAAGATATAATATAAACCCTTATTAATTTATATATAATTATTAATTTATCCTCCCCTTTAAATCTTTATTATCCTTATAGAGAATTTTAAATTAAAATCTAAATATATTAATTAAAGATTTATTAATTAAAAAGGCCCGGATATTTATAAAAAGGAATAAAGATATCTATTAAATTATAATATCTTTAATTCGCTAGCGTTAAATATAAACGGAATATATTAATTAATAATAAGGGTATAGGATAAAGTAAAAACTATTAAGGGAAAGTAATTTAATCCTAATATATAATATACCCTACTTAATAAATATATTATTAATAATAAAGTTAATATATCAATAATTAAGATTATATTATATTATTAAAAGCTTAGGAAAAAATTAATAGAAATTTAAAAAGATAAACGGAATATATTTAAAGGGATCCTTTTATAAAAATCGATTTAAGGTATTTAAGCGAGCTAATAATAATATTTAATAAATTAAAGATCTAGGTAACGATCCTTAATTATAATCGATTAATTTATATAAAAAGGAAAAAGAATTAAAAATAAATAAAAAAATAAAAGATTTTAATTAAAAATAATTTTATTTATTTATTTATTTTAGAGGGAGGAAGAAAGAGCCTTTAGGAAATAGTTAGAATTAATAAAAGGAGGGAATATAATTATATATATATTATTAAAATATAATATTTATTAAAATTATATTCTTTTATTTAATAATTTTCCTTTATTATTATACCTAATTCCCCTATTATTATAAAGATACCTTTTATAATTCTATAAAATTATTATCTTTTATTTTATCCTTATTATTAAGGTTAATAAAGCGGAAATAAATTATTAATATTCGATTCCGGTTTCTACTTTTAACCTATAAAACTCGAGTTTCGCACGGAATAGGAGTAGGAATTAATATTATTATAATAATATAAGGATTAGGGAATATTATTAATAAAAGCTAATTTATATTTAAAATACGAACGGAAATCTAGTCTTTTATATTCTAAAGATAAAGGTTTAATATTAAATTATTCTAATTAACGAAAGCTATAAAAGAATTATTATAGATAACGAATAAATAAAAAGCGGTATTTAAAGTAATAATATAATTACCGTAAAAGAAGGAATAATTATAATTAAATATATAATTATAAAATAGGAATTTAAAAGAAATACTATCGGTTCTTACCTATATATAATATTTATAAGGAAAGGAATTTAAATAACCGGTTCTTTAAATAATAAGACCTATAATTCTATTAAGTTAATAAATTATTTATAAAGTTAAACCTCCCTAAATATTTCTAATAAAGGATAAAATAAAAATAGTGATATACTCCGACAGGTGTAGTATAATTAAAATATAGTAAATTGAGATAATAAGGAAAAGAAAGAGGGATCCAGTGGCAATAGGGTCGGATCTAGACTAATATATAGATCCAGATTAATACTACCGCTCTTAACCGCCTTCCCTTCTAGGAAGGTAGGTTAATTAAGCTCCTAGCTACTAATAATCCCTTTAATAGGGTATATTAAATTACCGGGCCAGAAAAGCTTTTCTACCGTCCTTAATAGATCCTTAATTATCTATTTATTAATATATCTAATATATATAATTCTTATTAAATAATTTTAAACTTTAGGCTTATTTTTATTATTAGAAAGTCTACCTTTTCCTTTTTTAATAAATTAAATAGTTTTATTATTATTAAATTAAACCTTAGTATTAATTAGTTTAGGTTTTTTCTATAGATAGCTTAGTCTTCTTTTAGAGCTATTTATAGGTTTACCTTTTTTTATTATAAGACGTTAAGGTTATCCTCTTTACCTCTATTAATATTTAGCGATTAACTCTTTTAATTTATTAAATAAATCTTCTTTTCTTTAAACGTTTTATTTATTATTATATCTTTTTTATTTAATAAAGTATTTATAATTATCCTTAGTTCGGTTTAATTTATAATCTAATAAGATTTTAATTTCCTATCGCTTTATACTATTATCGGAATTATATTTATACCGTTTAGTATTAATTAAGCCTAGAGGAGATTAAATTCGATAATAAAGATCTTTATTATTAAGGGTAAGAGTAAAGTATTTAATAAAGATAATTAGATAAATTCCTACTTTAGATAGGAAATTAAATTTATATATAAAAATTCCGATTTATTTAAATACTTTAAAAGGTCCTAAATATTATTAAAATAATTTCCGGAATAGATTCTTAAGAAGGTAATATTTATAATAAAGTTATAAATAGACCTTATCTTTAATAATAAATTTAATTAATTAATATTTTAAATTATATCTTTTTTTTATATTAATTATAATAAAGTCTATAGTAAATCTGGTATTTTATTATAAATATTCTTTTATAAATTATACCTTAATAAAAGATTTTTAAATAATATCGATATTTATAGTAATATTAAGGGGTTTTAATAATTTAAATTTAAAAAGTTATTAATAGGGTATAGATTTAATAATCCTATTATATATACTATTTATATTCTATTATAATTTAGGAATTATATCGATTTATTCCCGTTTAGGGTATATAAAGTTATAGAAATATATAGTAATTTTAATATCTTAATTTTTCCTTTTAAAAAGACTATTTACCTAAGGATATTATATAATTATTATAAGAAGTTTTATATTTAGTGTTACCTAAATCGCTTTTTAAAATATATTAATAAATTTTTTATTTTTATTTAAAATAATTATTTAGAGAATACCCTAATTAGATAATAAGAATTTGGTTATTAAAGTAATAGCCTAATCTTCCGTAGTATATATAATATTTCTAAGGATTAAAAGAGTTCTCTTAGATATAATATATAAAACTATTATTATATAATTATATTAATAATATTTTAGATTATTATCCTGAAATTATTATAATATACCTTCGGATTTAACCTTAAATAGGGTAAAAATAAAGTTTATAGCGATAGTTCTTATAAGTAGAGGATCCTTATTTTTAATTAATTTATAATTATTAATCTTTATTTATTTATCGGTCTTATTAATATTATAACTTAGGTAATAAATAATATATTTCTTAATACGCCTCTTTTTACCTTTAATAGAATATACGTTAAGGTCTTTTAATATCCTTTTAATTCTAAAATAATATTTATTATTATACCATGAAACTGAGTGTTGCGGCCTCTGCTGCCGAATCCGGCGGCCTGGCACGCTGTTTTAAGCGGCTTGCCCGCCGTCCTCAGCGGCTTCGACCGCCTGATCACCCCTACCACCGTACCCGCTTCACGGCCGGGGTGTGAGTGCACAAAACACCAGTGGCCGGCTCGCTCTATATGCACTCCCCGGTGTTTGATCTTGGCTGAGATCTCGTGGGTCCTTCCTTTTGCGCCCCTATTTCGATTTCTACCTAGACTCACTCCGGACCTGGTTGCAAATGGCCGACCAAATACATGCGATCCATTCAGCAGGAATATCCAAAACTTGATATGTGTGTGTATATATATATGGTCTTATTGACCGCTTGTGGTCTTTAGAGTATTCCTCTTAGCATTATTCTTCGTCCACTGCACTCCATACTTTCTTTCGCGTACATCGCCCTCCTAACACCTCAAGCTATTTCTACCCATTGCATCGCGAGAAACTCGCCGTTGGTCCTTTCATCCCCCCAGTCTAGCATCCCCTTATGCATCATGCCCTCTAATACATCTAAAGTTCACCCTGATATCCTTCTCACGCTTCAAAATGCCGCGTCAAAACGGATGGAGCTCATCGCCGCCCACGAGGAACGGGTGGCTTCGAAGCTGAGCGCACATGACTACCAGGAGATGCGAAAACGTCTGAACAAAACAAGATTCATTGCCCCCAACGACGCCAAAACGACACAGGCAAATATATACTACATCGAGAAGCGATTCATAAGGTAACAAAATGCACTTATTCGCTGCGCGATGGGCATGTGCTGACACTCGTGTATTTCAGGTTTTGCCATGAGAAAAAGTTAGGACAGTGGAAGTTGGTCATCAAGCCCAGGCGCTGCGACAAAGGCCGGATCATGACGTTCCTATACTGGATCTGCGAAACCTATCTCCGACTGAGGCGGAAAAGATCCAAAAAGAAGACCATCAACCAGTACTGGCGTGACTTCAAGATGCTGTATCGACGGAACAATAAAGGCAAAGTGATCAACCCAAACGACTGTGAGGAGATCGTGAAGGTAACCAGATATCAGTCGCAAATCCTTTTCCGTATAGCATGCTGACAACATCCAGTACATCAACGGGCCACTGAAACTAGATTTCAATCTTGATATTATGCCCAAGGCAAAACCAGTGCTGGGCGTCGATGACTTGCTCTTGGGACTCACGCAGCACTGGGCCAGGGATAGATCCGTGTTTCCTACCGAAGATGACCGGCTCGATTTCGCGACCATCATGCTCATCCAGGCCTACACTGCCTGTCGGCCTGCGGAATTAGTTGACGGATCAAGGAACAGTGGCCGCAATGATCGTTTGTTGGATGAACCAGAAAAACAGTGCGGTGGTGAGACAGGGCTCGGCATCATGGAGGACAACAGCGACAACGACATGAGTGACCACTCTGATGACGAGTTCGTATTGAACGATGATGGTCACGATAGTGACGGGTACGAAAGCGATGCCGCAGATGATGAGAATTGCCGTGCGACATCTGTGAAGGACGGTTTCATTCCCGATATCCAGATGAAGGGAACTGCACATTCTATCGCCTCGGAAGTGGATGAATTCGGAGATCAAGTGCGGCAGCACAAAGCACTCTGTTACGAGGACGTCACACTCTGGATTGTAAAAGATCCTAATCGCGGCAGAGACGTTCTCGCCATGGAGGTTTGCTTCCGCTTCCACAAAGGGGCGGAAAACAAGCCGAAACCGTATGACCACAGCTCCTGCACCATATCCCAATTGTCAAACTGACTCGCCGTTCCAGGACCATTTTCTTACTTCGCGAACACCCACTGCCCATACTCTGCCCAATCAGTCATATACTGGCCCGAGCGATCCGTGACGACGCCATTCAAGTCAGTGGTTATGACCAAGCCGAACCTTTCTTTTCTACGCAGCTGAAGAAAGGTGCCGTGAAAGTGCACTGGAAAGGGGAGTGGCTCAAAAGACCGCTCTTCCGGAAGTCGGCACGGACCGAATCAGGGGGCTGGAAGAAGTCGATGAACCAGGCCATGAGATATGCAGTGTACGCATTCTATCTTGTCCGTCTTGGAGAGGACCTTGGATCCGAGGACAGATGGACCAGTTATTGCTTTCGACGGGGCCACGTAAACACTATCCTTGGTGTAGCGCCCGACTCTGTCGTTGACCAGGTCATGCGGCACGACCCGCTGACAGGATGCATAGGAAATGCGTATCTGAACGGACGGGTAGGCTTCAATGTGCAGGATGCCTACCTCGAGCGGGACCCGTCGGCAGATGGTCTTACCCGGGCTTTCACGCACATGAGTATTCGATGCAACCCCGAAGTTCCCAAAGAGATACCCAAGGCGGAGCTAGACAAGCTCCCTCCCGACCCCAAGTTGGCCGACCTTTCAAGAAGAGTAAAAACAATGTTTCTCAACATTCGACAGCAATATGGGCTCCTCAAACATGCCCCCCAAGAGGAGCTAGTCAAGTACCGGCAGCTTCAGAGGGATCTCAAGAACGGCGAGAAGAGGTATCGAGATGAAATGACCAAGGTGTACCAAGATGTCTGCCGCCGACGCATCCATGATGAAGAGTTGGAGCGACAACTAAATGGACTAGCTGGTGAAGAGGTAGCAGAGCCTGCAGTCCAACACCAGCTGGCGGTGCGGACCGAGCTGCAAGGAGTTCTCTGCGACTTCAACATGAACCTCGACTCAAAATCCATCACCAAACGAAAAATTCAGGCAATCAACCTCTTTGTAGCCCTAGCAGCGCTGCGAGAGATACGTCAGCCCCATATATCGTCCTTGACGGAGCAAAGTCCGAGTCATTCACCTACCACGCCGCCTTGCCCAATACCTCAGAAGATCGGAAAGAAGCAGTGCATCTTCTGCGTGGGCGATGAGACGTTGACGTACAACGATCGCATGCGTATCTTTAGTCGTGTGTCTCATATGATGGACCATGTTGAGAATGTCCATTTGCGTCGCATTCCTGTCGCGGGAACTTTTGACTGTAGTCACCCTGACTGCAAACGAGAAGGCGTCTTTCTCAAGAGCCTCGGTGAATTCAAGAGCCACGTTCTAAGGATTCACGACATCAAGCTCCGAGCTTGACTTCTCGTCAATCCACGGTGTTTAGAGGTGAATGCTCTGCCCCACTCTTTGGGCCGTTTCCACGCCTTGCCTACATGAGTTGTTGTGGGTAATGACCTGTTAGCGTATGAAGGTGGTGCAGCCCCGCCCAGCGCGTGATTTCCGAATTCTGAGATTCGCAAATGATGTTAGGTAGTCTTGATGACACAGACCATGTTCCTCAGCATAGCTGGGTCAATCCGGTTCGGCTCAATATAGCTGTTGTATGAAATAAGTACGCACAGTTAAGAGTTTTGCCAGAGAATTCATCGTATAGAGTTTCAGGCTACTTGTTGTCACCGCGAAGGATGTCATGGGAACCTCTTACCAAGATTAAAACCATCATAGACCTCAGGTTTGCATCGAAGTGCGGCGTCTCTCTTAGGCCCTACTTTGGCTGACTTGCGCTTTCGTCTTGTTTACCCGCTAGAACCTGTGCTGAGTTTTGAGCGGCAAGATCTTAGGAATGAATGCCTGAGCGGATTAAGCGATGAGGAATCCCTAACTTTGTCTGTTTAACAGCTGTATGCTTGATGAGGCGCTTGGAACAATTAGGATGCGTTCTCTATCAAGAAAAGGTTACAAAGTTGGGTTGATCAGACAGCAAATGGGTTTGATGCAGATGTTCTTTGAGTAGCAGATGGGCCCACAAGAACAGTGCACTTAACCCACGAACATGAACACTACAAAGTCTCAGGCCCCAGTACCGTTATAAGAGCCTCCTCCATCTCAACTCTAACTCTTTTGCGCTGCTTTTCTAGTTCGGCCGCAGCCTCCCTATGTTGCTCTGTTTCGAGAAGTTCACCCAATACATTGTCCTGGCGCGCAAGTTGCGCCAGGATCAAGCTCACAAACTGCACTAGGCTTTCTGCTTCCTCCAATTGCGTCGTGAAATCACCCGGAAATCGTAGGCCACGTTTTCGGGACAGCCTAACCCCTAGCCTTTGCTCACTCAGTTGCCCTGCCTCTAAACTCCACTCAACCTCCTTCGTACACACAAAACATCGTCTCCGGCGACTGCGATAGAAAGACACAACATTGTTTGGCACTTTGATATTCAGCAACGGCATACTTCGTTCGCAAAATATCCGATGATCTGTCCAGGTATAATAGAACTTCAACCGCAACACATTCAGTATTAGGCCAGAGGAGAAGGAATGGATGGTCCCGGGTAATAATTACTGTAACTAAAGAATTACAGGCGTTATTTACATGTCAGAGAGAACAATGGATTGGAAAAGTGATACTCGCTAAGCAGTACACATGTATGACTCCTGCGATTATAGAAATCGCTAGACAATTCGTGTTTTCATCATGATTGGTGCTCAACAGCCTGCCAAGTGTGCGTGAGCTGACGTGCTGAGGATCAACGCTCCGGCAAGCTCTTAGCGTGCGTGGTTCGTGATTATCAAATTCCAAACCATCAATACAAACATGCATACATTGCCTAAAGCAGAGGCAAATCGCGCCCAGAAAGCTCAAAGTTTGACATTAATACGAGAGACGAATCTACCAGAAGTCTATTTATTCCATGATCTCGGCACAGTGGCACTTGTCGTTTTCGCATAGGTTTCTTTGGCACACGGCGTAGCTCGTTTGTTGTACATACTACTTTTCAGAGTCGTGACTTCCAATCCCCCGTAGGCTTTTCAAGCGACAGAAATTGCAACACCTCACCTATACGGTCAACGCCCCAGAAGCCCTCGGTCTGTCCCTTACTCTTGGTGCACACCATCCACGGCAGACCAAAGGCGCCATCCTCGAACGCTTTGTCGGTGTTGGCTTTGAGTGTGGATTTACCTACAGTGCTACTGTATGCCAGTGCTTCCTTGGTGCTCTTTTCCCCCAGCACTTGGGTTAATATGGGCTCAAAGACCTGGAGATCCTCAACCTGGTCGTGCGCCGTCCACATGGCGGCATACAGGGCATCAAGGGCGCGTGCCAGCTTCTCTTGGCCATCAGGCTGCAAAGAGATGGCGCATAGAGCACGCATCGTGTGCAGTGTGTCAGGCGGGAAGCTAGGCGGAATAGACGACTTCATGGGTAAATTGAAGGCGCGCGCCCAGCGGAGACGCTCTTGGTCGACCCATCTGTCTTTATTCTTGATTGCCATAGGCGTCTTGTTACCGCAAGCATGCATGAGACCAGGGAGATATATGGGAATGTACTCAATTTTCACGGCGCTGAAAGCATCGTTGTTTCTCAGCACGTGGAAGGCTAGGTATGCAAAGGGCTGACCACGTCGGCGTACAGTCGAATCGTAGGTGTCTTCATGATGGCCAACAAGATCTTATCACAGAGCTGAATGTTGAACACAGTTGTGATGCAAATACTGATATAGCAATCTCGATGGCCCTAAAGATCCAGTCGGGGGAGAGCACTCAATGATGGGGTGTATATTGATGCCTGGAATATTAGTCTGGAGTACTGTGGGGCTACGTCTACAGTGCATTTTTGTAAGCTAGCATTTCCAGGGATTACATGTATAGCTACAACTGTGTAGCGCCCATTCCGCATCTTGTTGGCATGGCTTACCTGCAAAAGTGGCAACGATCGTATATATACTGTATGTACAGCAAGTAACGAAGTCGGCTTCCTCTTCGTTTGCAACCAGACGAGTTCTCCGCTCACACCACTTTCCACATTAGGAAGGCACACAATGCGAGGCTTTGGCATGCTGGCTGTCTCTTGATGTAGTCACTGACGCGTTGGCAGGTGCATTACAAAATACTGTGTCAGTCATCTAATTCTGTACCCTACTTTAAGTAATCCTGTCGTATGTACGCGCTGCAACGACCAGCAATGGTATAATTCTAATACTCGACACGATTTCCGTTCGAAAATCCCTGCCGACCCAGTCCTTCTGGTTGTCTCAGCTGCCCCAGCCAGGCACCCACCACGACAAGCTGCCGATCTTGGTTTCACGAGCACGCTGCGCAAGCCGCCGTCGTGCTGCAGGCTCTCGTGGATGCGTCCCATCATGCAGTGCTACTTCATGAGCGCTAGGAGAGGTCGGTCCGCATGCCACCGAGCGTTTGGTTCAGTGTACGGTACTCGGAGCGGCCCAGCCTCTATATCTGGTCCCGGAAAGTTAGGGCGCTGGCATCAAAACGAGATTTGGTGGCCTCAATGTCGTACACCGCCTGTGCGGACTTGGCTGCTATGGGAGGGCTTGCCGGCGCCCCAGGCAGTGTATAAAACGCGGGACAGGTGGTTCGGGTTTTGGATACCCGAGCCGTGCCACGCATTCTTTATAAGGGAAGTGAGGTCGTTACTCCAGTTGGCGAGCATATATAGTGCCTCTTAAATAGCCTTGTTATCGCAATCGCTGACGAGTAATTCCCGTGTAGCGGTGCTCTTAGAGAGCATCAGGCAATGAGGGCGTCGCATTGAAGCAGGCTGCGCTATAAAGTACAAGATAAGTGGCCATCTTGGGCGCAGCTGCCAAAACTATTAGGAGTATGGATTTTAAAGGTCGAAAGCTGGCTGGGAGATAATGAAAACGATGAAGATTGAGTCCAAGGTGATGAATTTAAAGGCAGTACGCAAAGTCGTCCAACAAACGTTCTGAGGGCCACTTTCGTTATCCTTTCAACACCTGCAACACTTGCACTTTTCTGACGGAGGCCGTAACCTATTTCGAAACATCTTTTTATTGGCCATTGCGTTTCTCTCTTCTTCATCTAGAGATTTTCCTTGCGACTAGATCATTTCGCCAAACATCTCGGCGAATGTATCACCCTCGCCAACAAGGGTGCAGTATGCAGTCCGAGCATATCTGGCGATAGAACCGAGGAACCCAGGGGCTAGCTTCTGGTAGGCCTCCGAGAACTTGGCGAAAATAGCCATGGTATGGGGGATGGACATACCCCACGTCCGGATCTCGAACCGCGCCGGCTGGCCAGCGCAGATTCGCGGCGGACTTGCCACTACGTCGAAACCCAGCGACTCGAGAGCCTTCAACAGGGCCTCGGCAGCCTCGGAGGCGTTACCACGCTCCAGAAAAGCCGACCCTAGGGCCAAGTAAAGGTCCCACGCTTCCAACCGCATCCCTGATCCCTCGCTGTCGCGATGCGTTTTGTCGTGCTCCGCAAGCAGTCTCTTCGCTCGGGCCACAGCAGGTGGGTGCTAGTCGAGCACTATTGAGAGGTCTCTGCGTAGTGCCCGACGCCGCTGCCATACACTGGCAGGCGTCGCCTGGGATTCGCGACACAACGCGCAATCGCACGTAAAGCCCCAGTGTGCCAGACGCTTCTGGGTGGTTTCGTACGTGTCGAGCGCCTCGAGATCTCGCATGGCGCGGATAATCTGCATGTCACCGATGAAGGACGTGCGGCAGTTGCCAACGCACGCGTGGTTGATGCGTGAGTCGATGAGCCAGATGCCGCAGGTAGTGTAGTTGTCGTTGGGCTTTCCTTCTAGGGATTGGCGGGAAGATTCGTGGCTGCTCCGTGGCGCCCCAATACTGTTGAGATTGACGATCTGCGCCACCAGGAATCTGCATGGCGCTACATTAGATGCGAACAGCCAATCAAAGGCTCTTCATAACAATACTCACGTGCCAACAACGTGCTGGCCTTCAACTCAGGTCTTGGCGACCTCCTTGTAGTCACCATGGTATAAGTCTTTGAACTCCGCTGAGGTAGACGGATTGTGCGCAAGCTTCTGGACCACCTGCGTGATCAGCTGTGCCTGGCCGTCCTCCGTTACTGTCTTGGAGCCCATGTGCATCAAAATCGATGTATTCTGTCGACCCAACTTCTGATCATTGCCAGCACACACCTACGCGAATGCTTCCCCGCAGATGAGAATGTCGCCTGCCTTTACGTTTCTGGTGGTAAAGAGACCCAGGCCTCTGTCTGGAGTCATCCGGGCCTCGACATGCCCTCGACATGCGCCCTGAATGTCGCACAATCGATGATAGGTTGGGATCACAAGCTTGTTCGTGCATCTTCTGGAACGAGTATTCTCCGGTCTCCTGCTCCTGGACCCTGGCCTGGACGCGCCGCAGCTCGGGTATAATGGTCGTATTGCTGGGGAACTCAGTGACCAGCTTCTGGAACATTTGTAAAGAGCCGTTGAAGTTACCCAGCTCGTACAAGGCCCTAGCCTCACGCAACATGGCTTTCTCGGCCACCGGAGTACCTCGGCCACTTTCAACGGCGTCATCCAAGGAATCCTTGAAACGACCGAGCTTGAGATTGGCAAAGGAGGCGTTGAGACGGGCCAGACGCTCCTCATCCGACGTCGCTGCCACTGCAACCGCAGCCGAATACCTAGGACGATGTGAATTACTTTAGTCAATGGCGACTAAGACCGATTACTGACAATCGTTCTGCCTCAGACCACTTTCCCCTCTGGACGGCCGTATTCCCCTGCATCCGAATGTCGTGGTTTCTATTGCTGTTGCTTTCCTCCAGCAGCCGCTCCGAGATTTTCCACTTGGGCGGCATGTGCTTGTCCGAGTCTTTCAGCCAAATCAAATCGTTCATATGGTCGACCCGGATTCTGAAAGAGCCGCCTACTCCGGTCTTGAAGAACGGCTCTTTGGCGATACTGACTCGTTGCTATTGGATGATGTCCTCTGTCGGCACCAGGGAAGGGTCAGGCTGGTGATAGAGCTGCAGCAGCGCAGCCGTGCCATTCTTGTCTTCGACGATCGTTATAGCATCTGTCATTCCATCGGGTGGCGTCAATACACGGAAGGCGACGCGTCTATTTCGATGACGAGTTTCGAGTCGCATGTCAGTTATCATGATGAGCTCCAGCTCGTTCGCTGAAAGCGAGGAGGGTGCGTACGGGGGTGGGACCTGTGCCGTAGAAACTCTGTACTTATCAGTACGTGTTCTGGTTCATGTGCATGTTGGCCATGAAGGTGTAGACCATCTCGTGAGCGGAGGTATGATTTCGTGGCTTCTGACCCTTCCGACCGCCGGCTCGCTCCGCCATGTCCTGGAGCTGCCTGAGAATACCGAAGTATTGATCCTCATTAGATACGTCTTGAATACCCATGATGACGTCTTGACAGTTGCTATCCCAAAACCAGGACCCCGTATGTAATGAAAAGTGATGTAAAAGTATGCCCAAGTTAGGATGTCAGAATTTAGGAGGAGGCAAAGGGAAAGATGTTGGAGCGGAAAGAGCCATTCTCTTGCGGCCCAACGTGCAGGCTCCGAGCCTCGACGTGTAACAACAACAAGCACGGCAGCCAATGGTTTATTTCAAGTCAGGTAATTCTAGCAATAAACCTGAGTGGCTTCTAGTTCGCATCAAACCTCCTATTCCAAAGCCGAACCCGAGCTAGCCTGCCGGATAGATACTTGAGTTGAGTCTTTTCGACAGCATAATATTACACAACTTCCACAGGTCGGAATACTTGGCTCAGAAGTCGCCCTTGATGTATGAACACAAGCGTGGAGCCCAGGTTTAAACCCAAGGCTCCGAATCAGCTAGAATCCATGATAAAAATATACTCTCTCTAGAAACCTTCATCTCGAATCGCTCGTAGATATTCGCCTTGAATTGAACTCAGAGATTAGACAAGGAATTCAACGACTAGTTTTGCCTGTTACAGTATTCCGAGAGAGTCCAGCAGATTTTTGGAAATGCCGGTGTGAAATTGGAATTCATTGCCCCGTACACTCTGTGGACTAACCCTGTTGAGGAGTTCTTTGGGCAGGTCAAGGCATGTATAATGTGCATGTATAATTTTGCAACGCAAAGTAACAGCAGCCTCATCCAGAGGGACTTTAAGAGTTTTGTGAAATATTGTGCCAAGGTCGTTGGCAATCAGCAGGGTAGCACAGAGAGTCATTTATGAACTACTGGGCTTCTCTGCAGGGTATGATCTACTGTTCCGAGTCCACTGGAATACTGGGCTTAGCGGTAGCGGTACCTGTCAGCGCCAAATATGCAGCCCTACAAAAGTCTTGCTTGTCAATGATCGGTACTTCTCCCTCATTGCTTACGCACGTGGCAGCACTTCACAGTACTCCAGGCTTATTCTTTGATATTTTGAAAAGCGGACGCTGAACGCAGATTTTACTATACTATACTACGAACAGGCTGGCTACAACCCAAATCGACGATGAATGGAATAGTGACTGTACAATCGTAAAGAGGGACCTTGATTTTATTTTTGTTCAATTAGCTGTTATTTCATTGGTGAGGGGGTAGTTGGATGAAGAAACGGTGGACGTCCAACGCGACGATGGAGGACCGTGCCGAGATGGAGATCGTGGTGGATGCTGGTGGATGCGTCAAACTCTATCGCGACATCGGTCAAACGAACGAAGCGGGCGAAATCTCGTGCCAAAGCACGAGAAGCACTACTCTCCAATGAAAGTGACAATGGAACAGAGACAATTCCGAACGGCAATGGAGTCATCGACCGGAAATGCTGCAACGCATCTACGAGCTGGTGGCCAGCTTCCGTAACGAGATCCCAGACCTGAAAGAGATCATCAACAACCAGCAGACAATCATCCAGCGACGCACCGCTGAGCTTCAAAACGTCACCCAGCAATTGGAAGAACTCAGGAACGGCGAGGCCCTCGCCGGCAGCGCCCAAACGAGCCCAACGGCCTCTTACGCGCAGGTCGCACGTACGTCCCCGACGAGTCAGCCGAGCAACGTACGTACGCTTATCTCGATGAACACGACGCCATCCACGTTCACCAATACGTTATACTGCACCATCGACACGTCCCGCACAGAGGACGATAAACGAGCCAGCGTGACCGCCGGAACGGTTCGAGCCGCAATCAAGAAGGAAATACGAGCGACGGGAGAGAAGAAGGACTGGCGATGCCGCGCCTTGACTATGGATCCCAGTAGGCCCCAGCGTATCAAGATTGTCTGCCAAGATGAGACCGAGCACCGACTAGTCAAGCAAGCTGCCGAGAAGACGAACGCGTCTGGAGCTCGCATCCTGTAAGACGAACTATACCCGATCAAGGTGGACAGTGTCAGGCGCACAGCAATCCTCAACGAAAACGACGAGATCCGAGACGGAGCGGCCGAGGCGCGGAAGTTCCTCGAGGAGGGTTTCTTTTACGCCGGAGGCGAGTCGGGCTACACGAGGGTATTCGAGCGACGAGACCGGCCGGAACAGTGTTACAATTGCCAGCAGGTGGGACACAAGGCATTCCAGTGCAAAAACGCCCAGTCCTGCGGGACGATGCGCAAAGCAGGGACACAGCCACCACGGCTGCGAAGCAACCGTTCTGAAGTGCGTCCCGTGTGGAGGACCACACGAGTCATTTAGCCGACACTGTCCGAAGCTGTACCCATCGAACCATGGCTAGACCGTTTCGCATCATTCAAAACAACGTAAGGAAGCAAGGACCCGTACACGACGGCCTCCTCAACGATGAAGATGTACAGCACGCGACAGTAATTTCGATTCAAGAGCCTCACGCGAGGATGGCGCAGGGGCGGCTCCTGACGACACCGATGGGACACCATAGGTGGGTCAAGATGGTTCCGCCAGTTCGGAGAGAAGGGAGGCGGCCGATCCGGAGCATGCTCTGGGTCAGCAAGGAGGTGGAAGCGGAACAGGTCCCGGTTGAGTCCCCAGACATCACCGCAGCAGTCGTGCGGCTGCCGGAACATGCGGTCTTTGTGGCGTCCATTTACGTCCCTGTGGAGGATCCCCCCGCGCTCCAAGAAGCGTGCAGAAAGCTGCACACTGCTATTGAGGCAGTGAGAAGGAAGACGGGGGCAGCAGTAGAGGTGGTTATCACGGGGGACTTCAACCGGCATGACCAGCTCTGGGCTCGACACGGAACCCGGGTCGGACCATCGGACCATCGAGACGGTCTTGGAGATGGCCACACCAGCGGCAGAGAGCCAGGAACGACTTCTCTTCAAGAACGCCCCGTGGAAGGACTTCAACGGCAGGATCGCAGCAGCACTGGCTACGACCCCTACGGGCGGCACGGTCCAAGAACAGACGGACCGGCTGATGGACGTCGTCCTAGAAGCAGTGCACGCGCTGACTCCTAAAGCCAAGCCATCGCCGTACGCGAAACGATGGTGGACGACGGACCTAACACAACTCCGGCGCATTCACACATACTGGAGAAACCGAGCCAGGACCGAGAGGAGGGCAGGTTGTACCAGGAATGGCCTAGAATCGACGGCGAAGGCAGCTGCAAAGCAGTATCACGAGGCCATCCGACAGCAAAAGAAGAAGCACTGGAACGAGTTTCTCGCCGACAACGACAACATCTGGAAGGCAGCCAAGCATCTCAAAGCGGGCGACGACACAGCGTTCGGGAAAGTCCCTCAGCCCGCTCGAGCAGACGGGACGAGCACTTTCAACCAGGCGGAACAGGCGGAACAGGCGGAACAGGCGGAACAGGCGGAGGAGCTGCTTACCAAGTTCTTCCCCCCGCTTCCGGACGAGATTGCCGACGAAGGGGACCGCCCGCAGAGGGCGCCCATCGAGATGCGCGCTATCACGATGGAAGAGATCGAGCGGTAGCTATTCGCAGCCAAGTCCTGGAAAGCACCCGGGGAGGACGGCCTACCGGTGGCCGTCTGGAAAGAAGTATGGTCGGTGGTCAAGCAACGGGTACTCGCACTTTTCCGTACGTCGTTGGAGGAAGGGGAGCTACCAACCCAATGGCGCCACGGGAAAATTATCCCTCTCAGAAAGCCCGGCAAAGAAGACTACGCTATAGCGAAAGCTTGGAGGCCGATCTCGCTACTGTCCACACTCGGAAAGGTGATGGAGTCCGTCATTGCGGAAAGAATCTCCCATCTAGTCGAGACGTTCGGGCTCCTTCCAACCAACCACTTCGGCGCCCGGAAACGAAGGTCAGCAGAACAAGCGCTTATGCTCCTGCAAGAACAAGTCTACGCTGCTTGACGAGGCCACAAGGTTCTCAGCCTGGTAAGCTTCGATGTCAAAGGGGCGTACAATGGGGTATTCGACGCTAGGCTTCACCAAAGGATGAAGGCTCGAGTAATACCGGATCAGTTGCTCCGTTGGATCCGCGCTTTCTGCTCAGGTCGTACGGCGACGATCCTGGTGAACGGATACACGTCCGATAGTCGTAACCTACCACAGGCGGGCTTGCCCCAAGGGTCTCCTCTTTCTCCGATTCTGTTCCTCTTTTTTAATGCAGATCTGGTACAGCGGCGAATTGACTGCTACGGGGGCGCGATCGCCTTTGTAGACTTTACAGCTTGGGTCACAGGCCCAACAGCGCAGAGCAATCGCGAAGGGATAGAAGCCATTATCAACGACGCCCTCGCATGGGAAAGAAGGAGCGGTGCGACGTTCGAAGCGGATAAGACAGCTATCATTCACTTTGCCCGCCAACCGTACAAAGCCGACCCGGCACCCTTCACCATCAAAGGATAGGAGGTGTGGCCCAGGGAGCACATCAAGATCCTCGGGGTCATTATTGACACGAAGCTCAAGTACAAGGAACACATCGCCGAAGCCGCGGCCAAAGGGCTGGAGGCCGTCCTGGAGCTGCGACGGCTCAAGGGGCTCTCCCCTGCCACGGCGCGGCAGCTTTTCACGGCCATGGTAGCGCTAGTGGTAGACTACGCGTCGAACGTGTGGATGCACGAATGCAGGTACAAAGCGGCGGTGCCTGTGAATCGAATCCAGAAAATAGGGGCCCAGGCAATCGTCGGGACGTTCATGACTGTGGCGACAAGCGTGGCAGAAGCAGAGGCACACATTGCCACGACGCAGGATCGGTTCTGGAGAAGGGCGATCAAGATGTGGGCGGACATTCACACCCTCCCCCCGACAAACCCCCTTCGCAGCAGTACAGCGCGGATACGGAAATTCAGGGGATACCACCGGTCGCCATTCTACCAAGTGGCAGACGTATTAAAGGACATGCCCATGGAGAAACTCGAAACCATCCAACCGTACGCGCTGGCACCATGGGTGTGCCGGGTACCGACGGGGACAGACGAGCCAGAGGGGATGCCGAGCATAGGCCCGTAAAGGACGGCACGCATCGCCGTGAGCAGCTTAGCAAGGAACGGTCTCGTAGGATACGGGGGAGCCGTCGAGATAAGGACGTCCACGAGAGCGAGCCCTATATGCGAGACCCGTGCTGTCACTCTCGGCACAAGAGAAGAGCAGAACCAGTTCACTGGAGAACTAGCGGCTATAGCAGACATGCTGCACTCACTACCGAAGCTTCGCTACCGGAATATCTTTGTACACACGAGGAATAGAGCAGCAGTATTTACACTGAAGAAACCACGCCAGCAGTCGGGACAGCTACATATCTACCGAGCCTATAAAGCTATTAGAGACCTTAAAAAGGGAAGAGAATAGCGTAACTATCGCCTGGTTACCGACGGGCGAGGAAAATCAACTTATGGATCGAGCGAAGAGGGAGGCCAAAAGCACGACGCAGCTAGGCGCCCATCTAGGGGTAGAGACCCCCGGAGCCAAGTCGACGATACTGAACGTGGCGCGGACTAAACGGAAAGCTAATGCAAGCTTGCCGGAACACGTTGGGAGATACTCCAAAAAGATCGATACAGCTCTAGCAGGAAAACACACACGACAGTTATACGATCGTCTCTCATGGAAAGAAGCCAGCGTCCTGGCCCAACTCCGGACAGGGATGGCTCGACTGAACGCATATCTCTATTGAATCGAAGTGGCACCGACAGACACAATACTAACCATCCCGTGCCACACAGCAGGCGCCGCTCCAACTGCCGAGGATAGGATGCTGGACACTTGAAGAAGGGCCTTCAAGCTGGCTTGCTAGGGAACGCTACCAACACACGGAATCCCATCTAGGAAAGTACTGACGGAAAAGGAATGACATGAGCCGAATCTGGAGTATGTAGGGGCTTTGGGTGACAAGGAAACAACTTAAGAATGTACTATAGATTATCGATAGTTGCCCTTTCGGCTTCGCCGCCCGGGCGTTAACAAATTGTGTGTGTGTAAATCGAGCAATAATAGCCTGTTGTGCCGGATTGATGATGCTGTAATGCTAAGTAAACATCCTGTGGGCTAGTATACGGGAGCTCGCCATCCATGAAGCTGCCCCATCACATTCTAGCCCACTCGCGTTGGCCTAATGCTGTCTATACATGCCTGTCTGGCGCGAATATTTGTAAGAGCAATCTAGGAATCGAGTAAGACTAATGACCCTCGTGCACGAGTGCGCCCTCATTTATGGAATAACCAAGACCACCAGGCAATCTCTGAGTTGTTACAGATTAGTTTAGCCACTACCCGTTTAGCTCTGCGCCTCTGGTGTATGGGAAAAGAACGAAGGAGTCGCAGCAAGACCTACACGGCCACTGTACGCTGCAAGGCCAAGCATTAGTATGCGTCTTGGATCATGCAGCCACTCTAGGACCTGCGAGACGTCAATACTAACAAGGTATCCACTAGGACTCAGCAAGTACCAAGAAGCATGTTGCGTGATAAGGCCTGGCACGCGCGTCGGGACACGTAGTGGCCCATGGAATTGGTCGTCCCTCGATGGGTCGCTCCTCTTGTTACTTCAATATCTTGCTCCTTCTACATCACGTCAGCTACCAAGCTTGAGCCAGGGACATGGATCTCACAACTGGGAAGTGGGACTAACAGACTATAGCAATTTATTAGTTGCCCCATGGGAACCGAAACCTCCTGCTTAGATTTTCGTCCCCATACCAAAGTCCATCGATACGTTTCATCGTATGCAACAGTTCCATAATCCCATCTAACTTTTTGAGGTTTGAGAACAACCTCACAAGAGATGAAGTTTTGAGCGATCCAAGGACGAGAAATCCTGTTGAACGGAGTTTCACTCCCGGTGAAGATAGTGGTCGGGCCCTCGCAGAAAAAAATACTGCTATGTTGCTCTTCGCTATTAAGCCTGCCGCACCACATATAACCGCACGCAATCAAGCTTCCTAGCAGATCGAAGACCCAGTGGTTAGGATATAAAGCTGACGTGAAGTCATCGGAAATTCCTCGAGAGAAAAGCTGAGTCCCAGTAGCAATATTTGCACGCAGAGTGCTTGCAACCTCTGGGAGATTGAGTTCGTCGAGTTCGTCCAAGAGGTCACCAAGGAACTTATGAATGTGAATCGACAAATCCTCCAAATCGCTTCGCAGTCGGAGTACATCAATCTGTGGTACTGATGAAGACTCTGTTTTAGTCGGCCATTGGAGCTTCTCGAGAAGATGGCGATGCCTCTTAATTCTGCGGAGCTCAACTTTTTTGTCGACTCTCCAAAGCCACCCAGATGTTTCCAAACCCTCTTGTGTGATCACAGCATTGGCAAAACGTGGCTCAATGTGTTCGGGATTGGAAGTTGCAAGGTAACTTGGGCTACCAAGGAAATCGTAAATGGTATGGTCTTGCCATCGGAAGATAGGCTTGCCCGTAGACGCAAACACGTTTGAGCACCCTAATGGGTTGATTGCCCCATTCACCAGAGCCAGCGAAAAAGCGCAAATACTATAGGAATATTTCTTGAGGCTTAATGTGGTGACATCGATGCGTTTTGTGTATTTGCACAGATTCGCCGTGATGGCTAGCCGGTCTGCAACCACTGAGTGTGGCAGTTGCCGCAATTGATGCGAGAGGCAATAAGAGCGTCGCGAACTTGCTGAGTGTACTCAAACCTGAGTTGATTTGTAGCCTTCTTTCAAGAAGCTAGACCGTCAAGCGGCTTATGTACCCAGGTCAAGTCATTGTCGGAGTTGTCCAGTTCAACCCGCCTCAGCGGCGCCGCGAAGATGATCACACACCTTAGTTGTATGGGAATATTGTCCATCGAGAGACTGGGTTTCCAAGAGCAGTCGCGAAAATATAGGCAGAGGCTGCCTAGGATAATTGAATATGCGGTCAATATTTGTTATGACCTGAGCAAGCGAACGCGGTCGCAAATGATCTTTGGCTGTTCACGTTACGCATTTATTGATTGCCATCGCCTTTTCCCATTCTTGATGGGCCAATTCGACAGGGTGCTAGGATTGATAAAACGTTAGTTATTGGCTTTGTGTGAGAAACTGCTGATGTGAGTTGCGGAAGGGAGCATACTCGTTGCTGTTGAGGTCGGTATTGATAGCCTCATTCGAGCAGGAGGAGCACCAGTAGCCGGCTGGTAATTGCTGCAGCTATGATGGGTGTGAAGGAGGAGGTCGCCGTTTCTGACATAACGCAGTATCGAGTCGGCGGCGTGGCACAGTTTGATGCGGTGCACGATCTCGAAGTCCTGGATAGTGTCATAGAACTCCTAGTACGAACGCAGCAGAAGGTCCGCCTCCCGGTATCTCTGTCTCAGTGCCCGGACATTGCCGACCCCGGTGTAGATACATTTGGTGGCACGCTTAAGGCAGGTTACGCATTGGGGGGTCGCGGCATCACACGGTAACACGATATTATAAGCTTGTCAGAGTGGGGAGTGCGGGCGCTGGAGTCTATGGTGGTTACCTTTGACTTTCGGGTGCGACAAGCGTGACAAGCCATTGTAGTAATTTTAGGCTTAATAGGAGGCTCCTCGGGTCGTTTGGTGGGTTGTTGGGAATCAAGTAGCGGAGCGGGTTGCAGAGGCTAGTATTTGAGCTGGTGCGGTTGAGTTGCTAGGGTGGTCCATGTAGGAGCCTGAGAATATCCGTGCAGGACGATGTCGGCTAACAACTAAAAATTATACAATATCTATGGTCGAGGCTAGATCTTGATACGGTACTGTACGAACCTGGAAATGTAGCTATGCCCAAAAGCAACCAAGCCATGAGTATGATTATCAATTCATGTCGGATTCGAATAGCCAGTCACAGCCGAATAGCTTGGGCAGTGGGTTACAGTATGCGACCTGTTTGCTAGCAGCCTGTATAGAACATAGCAGCCCGTCCAAAGACCGGTTGTGCGCCAACCTGAAGATAGTTCTGTTATCGTAGCCGGAGACTGGTAGAGACTGTACATGACGTGTCGGGGGGCTGCTGTCGTGCACCGTTTGGATTCAGCTTTATCAGGCAACAGACGATGATGATGTAAGTCAATTTAGAGTCCGTCCCGGGGCTTAGGCCTTATGCAGACTTTAGTGTGTATGCTAGCTACTGATGCAGGCTCTTCTGATGTGCTGGTATGCGAAAATATACCCGTGTTCCTTTCCGCGTGCTGGTCGGGGGTAGTGATGCGGCTAATACTATGCTCGCTAAGATATCGGAGATTTGTCGTGTGTGAAAATTTTTCCCGTGCCTCGAAAGGCGGCTGTCGAGAATCGCGACGGTTGGACGCGCCATCCACTGCGAGCAAGTGTTGACGGCGCCTCCGTCAATTTGCATGAGACTGGCGGTGGCCGGTATGTACGTTCGATGATGCGTGTTCGGACATAATGTTTTGAATGTAATGGTGTCGGTAGATTTGTCGGTCAAGCTCTCCTGATAGCTCGTCGCCGTTTGTGCATGTGGTACGCATGCTCCGAGGCATGCCTCGGTACGCGCTGTGTATGGTGATGCCTCCTTCATGCCGGAACGGTTGTCGGTGTTGGGAAGGGTACCGAAAGGGTCTAGGGGATCGCCATAGTCCGACGGTGACGGCTGCCCCAATGCCGTCATTGGGAGCCGTCGACGTGCTGTACCAAGGCTGTCGATGGTGAACATAGAAGATGAACTCTTCGTACCATTGCCTGCTCCTAGCCGTCTACCGACAGACGTTTCTAGACCGCGAAGAGGTGGCGGGTTGACTTTTCGTGGTCCGATGTTGTTATCATGCTCTATCTACAGCCGTTCTGGCCTGCTACCTAATCCACACTGGGCAAAACAGGCAGCCACAGGTGGCTGGTGACCCGGAGCCGAAACACAAAAGGAGGACATGTGTCAACCTGTATATTAGCGCTAACTCTTGATCAAGAAAGGAGTGACTAAATGAAGCCATGAGGGCATCTGGAAATATTCTATATATACGTAGTGAGAGGATTTCCTGAGTCAGGGCCTGCATGTGGTGTTTCTGGAGGTTACTCTGTCGGAGGCATGCCTGAGTAATGACTATGCCTGTACAGGTCTTATACATAGCACTGAACTATAACGAATCGATGGTTGGTTCATGATCTAGTTCTATTTCTTGGAGCGACTATCTGATCATGATTCTGTGCTGTAAGCAGCTACCACTTCTCTTGTTCTTCATTCCTAGAAAAGGTAGACTGCACCCACTTCCGACCTCAAAGGTTCGCAAATGGAAAGTCGTAGGTGGGCTGCCTCACAAGTCAGCGCACTGGAGTGATCCAGTCACAGGCCTAATCTACAGCAATAACTAAGCGTTAAGTTCTACATCCCCTCCAATCTTCCCCTTTAGTCCATTTCCTCGTCTTCTTCACCCACAACTGTCTCAAATGGTTCCGCGACTCATTTGCTCCCAGCACAGCGAGATCCGATATCATACTATACTTCGCAGGTTCAATATATCTTTTTATTCACTAAGAGCAACTCTGAACACGAGCCACAGCAACTATTCCTGGTGTTGGCCCTTCTGCCTTTCGCAGTCTGCTGGCCGCTAACTAAAGACAGAGACCTTTTTGTGCTGTGGGCTGGCTGGGTACCATTATGTAACTCGACTCGTGCACTGGAGCCTGTCTACGACTGGGATATTTGACAGCCACAACTGATCTGAGTTGGGGGAGCTGGTGTCAGCTTGCATTGAGTAAATGGACAACAGCTGCTGCCTCATTGTGGGGTTGAGATGCAAATGCAAACGCTTTGACCCCACCATCTCATGCGTGTTCTGCAGTTCCAAAGGCTGCACATTTGTTCCTTAAATAGCAGCCTGTGTTCTGTCTCCAGTGGCTACCCTACACTAGCGGGTCACGCCTTATGGGGCAGTGGCTCTATCGGCTACGATTAACGCCATAATTCACTCCCGTAGCCCCGCATAGCCCCGATCTTGGCGATCCCCCATGCGAGGCCCGTAGTGTACTCACTAAAGCGAAGCTGTATGCTTTTGTCACCTACAAGCCATCCTCTTTCTAAATAATTGATCCGCCCACGTTTAAATGCCACCGACTATTCTGTGCAATTTAATACATGCGCGATGCTATTTTGGTCTTGGTTTGAAGGTCTTAGCCGAAAGGTTGTCATTTTCAACTACATTAAGCAATGCCCTTAGGCTATTCCGTCCTCGTGGCCTCTACCCCGACGTCGTCATTGACATTGTGCGCAACCAACTGAATCGTCAGATCTAGAAGATATGACAGTGAAGCAAATGACTTTCTATTCGTCGTTCTGAGATGCCATGGACGTGGCAAAGGCCAGGAACCGCTGTCCGGCGTTGTTCCCGGAAAGATGGGCCATACAGTCGCCTAAAAGTGACTGTCGTGTTTACAATGCGGAGAGGGCTGGATCAGCAGCGAGAGTTTTGCGCTGGCTGGCAGGACAGCAGGCGCAGCGTATTTCATGTCGTGGATGATGTGCACTGTCGACAAGGCAGCTCGCGACCAGGCTAATGGCTTGGAACCCGCCACCCCGGCAGACGCGCAGACAGTGGCTCGTCAATGATCAGCAGGAGCTCTGTCCAATTCGCCATTCCAAGGGGCGTTTGCGTTTGCACTTGCACTCCCAGACAGTTCTAACGCCTACCTCTCTCCGAGTTTGAGGGCTTTGACGACACTCCGACCAGTCTAGAACATGGTAAAGCCGACGTCTTCCAACGAGACCCCCGAAGCGAGCGCGAGCTGCGCCTGCAGGTGAAAATCCGACCCGAATGCGGGTGTGGGTTTGGCTTTTCTTTGCGCGCCTGCCTTTGCCTCTGCCTCTGCCTCTGCCGTCGCGGCGGGATTGTTGTTCCACAGCGCGTGCAGATCCTGCAGTGCGTGCAGCGCCTGCTTGGCTGCCTGGTTTAACGGCATCATCTCCGTCAGGTCGCTGATGCCCTGCTCCAGGGACTCGGTGACGCCCGGGTTGAGCTCGGTCCGCAGCACGCCGCCTTGGGCGTTCATGTGCGCAAGGGCGCTGGCCAAGTCTCCAAAGTCGAGCGGCACGGTGGCGATGACACGCCGGACGTCGTCCAGCAGCTCATCCGACGAAGCCCCCGCAAGCGGGCTTTGACTGGCTTCGGCCGTGGCCGCGGCCAGACGCATGGTGGACGAGATGAGGGTGAGGTAAGGCAGAAAGGACGGCGTATACCGAAGGGTATAGAGCTGGGTATAGGACCGCAGGAGGGCCCGAACGGCATCGGCGGCTTCGGTGCAGACGTCACGTGGTACGACAGTCGAGCCTTTTATGCGCAAGCGGATGTACGGGCGGAAGAGGAGCATGATGGCACAGTGGTAGTAGATGTGGACAACGAAGACCGAGGGTGTGTAGTTGGCGCCCAGACGGAGGGCCTCGGGAATCCCGTTATACCAGTCCAGGTAGTGGTTGTAGGCTTCCAGAAGAGCGTGGGCCGTGACGGGGACGTGAGGCGTCTGCATAAGGTACGCCGTGCTGTGGCCCAGCTGGCTGATCTCGCAGAAGCACTTGAAAACGGACTGCGTGTTGGACGCCTGCATATGCAGGGGTTGCGTAGAAGTCGAGGCCCCCAGGGCCGTGTGATCTGGTTCGGAGTGTTAGCATTAGGGGGTCAGCCGCTCCGAGACTCTCTCTCTACGTTGGGGAGACCTACCTTGGGGTGGATATGGGGTCCACGGTGCCGCCTCGATGTCGGCGTTCATGGGCGGTCTCGGAGGTAGCGACGGCGCACGCGAGGTCAGCGGCAACGTGCCCACCACCATGGACCAGACGTTGTCCAGGGCGAAGGCCCCCCAGAACGTCGTGTTGGAGACGGCGACGTTGCCCGCGTCACCGAAGTGGCCGTCCTGGCGTATGCCCGTCTCGAGGGCCAACCGCATGCTCTGTCCGGCATAGTACCTGCTTTCCGTGTTCCGCCCGCACCTCACCTCGCGAATGGCCATGATGCTCATGGATTGGATATTGGTCAGGGTGTATTGGTTGCTGTCTTGGGCCGCGAGCCTCAGGGACTCTTGGAAGAAGTGGTCACTGAGGGCCTGCGACTCATCCGACGGGGTGGCGCCCGAGGAGAACAGGCAGCCCAGGGATAGCAAGGCGTTGACCAGCGTTGCCGAGCAGTACATTTGTCTCCCGCTCAAAAAGTCCGCCAGGAAATACTCCTTGTGGATCGTGGCAAATGTCGGGTATTCCCAGCAAAAGTAGAGAGCGAGCAAGTGTTGAACCAGATCCATGTCCTGCGTTACGTTGGTCCACGTGCTGCCGTAGAGATTCTGGTCGGACAGCGCCACGGCGGGCGACATGTAGTCCATGAAATTGTAATCGGTGGCGCCCTGCGGGACGGATGGAGAGAGTATCGTGGGCAGGACTCTGTTATAAGACGCCATACTTGTGGTCCATATGGTGATTTCGGGGGGGAAGCCGGCGCCGGCAGACGACGGGATGGGGTTCCGATCAGGCATTTCGCTGTCTGGTGCCTTGCCCGCCCAGTCGGGAAGGGGAGTGGTGACATCCGAATATTGCGTAGACTGTTGGGTCGAATGTGATTGGGTCAGGGACAGAGAGGAGCCGTCGTCTGCTACCAAGGCTGCCGAAGCTGCCGAAGCCGGCGGGGTCCCCTCATCTTCGGCCTCCGAGGGCACGGTATCTTGCAGCCATTGAGAGACAGCATCGACGCTCTGGCCACCACGCAACCGGGCGAGCACTTGGTTGTACATCTCGGGGTTGGTAAGTCCCGCCAGCACAGACTCGTTGTGGTGAAGGCAGCGTTTCAATTGGTCGACTTCCTCGCGGAGGCTGTCTTTGGATTGCTTCAACGGCTTCTCATAATGGCAATGGGCTACCCCATGCTCTAAACATCTCCGGCATGGGTTATTGCCGTCGCACTGTAGTGGCGGTCAATCACAAGTCTCGGATCGTCACAAAACATTGTGACACTAGAAAAGAAAAAGGGGGGGAAAGGGTACCTTGGCGCGCTTCCTCTTACACTCGTTGCAAGCGTTTCGGGTCACGTCGCTGGCCCGGCGGCTCCTCTTGTTTCGGCCCGTGGCAGCTGCAGTGCCTGGCAGACACGGCTGGGCATTAGAAGCCCCGCGGGTACCGCCTTTGGTCTTTCCTTCATCGCTCGCCATGGGGAACGTCAACAATGGATGGCTGGATCTTGAGCTTTTGGTTCGACGCAATGCTAAGGTTGGGAAGAGCGAGAACCAATATGGTAAATTAGCCTGCACGCCTGGTTAACATTGCCTTAGGGCAAAAGTAAAATGCAATAACAGCAGGTGGTGGAGACAATGACGAAAAACAGTAGATCTTTTGAACAAGAGCCGGCAGGCACCAACCGGCAACGCGTACGCAGGCTCGGGCTGCCTCCGGTAGCCACTTTATATTTGGTAAATAGTTGGTATCCGTTGCATGCGATCGTCCATCTTGGACCGTAACGAGCGTGGTGCATGAGTCCAGTCAGCCGTTACTCGGTGGAGGGAAAGGTTTTGGAGGCGACAGTCAAGCGCGGTTGAGCGGGGCCGGACCAGCGTTGCTCATGCTCGTGAACGTCAGGGTTCTGGTCAAGGTCCGCATCGGTTCCGCCAGCCCGGCCCATCTCTCCTAACTGTCATTGGTCAGTCCTGTCTGGTTGGATTGCCTCGGCCGAACCGGACAGCTGAGGAGGACAAAGGTCAAAAAGGTCAAGTCGCAGTCCGAGAGCGACCAGTTGGGGCTCCAGTACTCCGTACCTCCCTGGGAATTCCATTTTCCAGTGGCATTCGACGCCTGGCTCCTGACCTGGCGTTGCTCTCTCGCGCTACCAGGGGCGGGGTTGACAACTATCATGCTCCGCTACGACCACTACAGTGAATTGCGGGGGAGTTGGACATCAAGTAATAATTCAGTTCTTCCAAGCTGCGGACATGTACGGCTACATGTGCTCCCACTGGATACTTGCCAAGAGCCTTTCGGAGATCTTCCCGGTGGTAGACCAAGGAAGCGTCAGTCAGTCCAACTGTCGCGTCCATCCTATGTTGACATTATAATTCTGATATCATAAGTGGGACTTTGTGACGCTCAGGATACCGGTAGCCACGTGGAAGGTGCCACTACCGTTTAAAAGCCCGGGGAAGCACAGGGATAGCTATTGGAGACCCATGGTCCTTGGCAGCAGCGCGGGCGCCATGGAGTGTTGTATTTGTATTTCATGGACCATGTGCATCGTCATCTTCTACGTCTGTGCTACGCAATGGTCGTAGGTAACATTTCTTGGCGTAATACATGCAGGTTGGCACGCAGATTGGTCCGCGGACCAGGCAGCCCACGCCGACCCCGAACGGCAACTACTAAAGAATCAAGAGAGGACTGTTACGACCTGGCCCGACCATGCGGCTCAACACCACTATCGGGACTGAATCACGATGACCCGAGGCACCACCCCCACGGATCCGACCCCGCCATGCGGCCAGCCCCACTCTCGAAACAGCCCAAACGGTAACCCGAGAGCGACCAAAGTCGCTACCCCACGGGTCAGCGCTTACAGGCAGCTCCATCACGATGATAAAACACGCTCAGGACAGCCACGACCACACTCCTAGGAAGGGTTAGCGTACGGAGGTCACGTGACTGGAGCAACGGGCGCGCAACGCTCGTGAGCCAGGAACAAAGGGATCGCTGCGCTCCCAGTGAGCCATTGGAATGGACCAACAACCAACGAGCGATCCAACGGGATCAGTGAAGGAGGGATTGGATATATAACCACGGACGCTTCCCTATGTATTTCATATAGGCACTCTCTGATTTAGTAACCAATCTAAGCATCAATCTTACCCATTAGTGAGGCACATTACCTTAACGACCCTATTGTGAATACCCTCGAGTTGCACGACTAGTTATCGTTTAAGTCACGGTATCAGCAACTAGACAATTGATCTGGTTCACAATGCAATGCCATGTAGGCCATCGTACCGCCGTTTGGCTGACAGCGACATTCGTTTTTTTTTTTGGTCGATGCAGATTCTCCTGAGTGTCGGCAAGTCAAGACATGTGGGACTGGTGCAAAAAGGCCGAGGCGGCTTATCGCTTTCACTTGGCCTCCACTGTACCGGGCCACCTTATGATTATCGGCTAGTGGCCTTGTTGTGCAGATGTGTCGTCCGACTAGGTGGCCACGCCACCCGTATGTGAATTCAATTGCATATTGATTCAAGAATTAAGGTGAAAACTGAGCAGTTGAGGTGCGGTGCTGCGAAAATAATTTAATTCCCGCAACAGTAGCCTTTTTGGGGTCTCTATGTTGTAGAATGTGGCATCATCTTTGCCGAGCCAAGCGATATGCGGATAGTCTCTCTGATCATTGCCAGGTCTTTTGCTAGTATTGGTCTCCTCGTCTTCGGTCCTATTCTGTTTTCCATGGAGCTGTTTTGAGTTGCGCTCGCCTACGTGATTCTCTGCGCGCAAGTTCGCGATGGTACTCATTGTAATCACTCTCAATGTGAAAATCCACCAAATCATAACTGCTGATCCATATTCTTTGAGGGGTCTTACTAACGTTAACAGTCCAACCATGATCGATCATCCTTTCCCATATGCTGCTATTACCATCCTCGTTACCATCGTCACCACTTATAACGGCGTGGTTCGAGCTGTATGCATTGACGATGATATGTTTCAGAGACGGGATACCTTTCAAAAACGAATCAACAACAGTGAGCGGATCCACTGTGTTGTCTTGGTCCGCTATACAGGGAACGTTGGCGGCGAAGCACAGGACGAACTCGATTGTGAGGAGTCCTGTGCATGCCGCTTGGATGGTTCTCAGGTTGTTGATATCTGCATCATCCATTTTGACCGTATAGTGGGGCTCGAAGTAGGACTGCTTGAAGCTTGGAAAGTTGATGCAGATATACCGGAGTGAGTCAGCCTGTAACGAAATACCAGAAAGGAACGGCGTCACATCGATCCTTGCCACGCCGCTGTAAGGCCAAAGCCAAAGATCCATGAATCGAAATCGATTATCGGTGTAAAGCAGTGGATTCGCTTCGAAAAATATCTGTTTATTAACCCGGAGGATGGACGGGTAAAGCCCTCTGGTCCAGGCTCGTCGTAACGTTGGTGAGATAGCATACGGCTCCTCCACGAAGGATATGGGCTCTTGCGAAACCAGTAGGTGCGAGTAGATTGAGAGGCGCATCTCGACGGGCAGCCCCGTGAATGTATTGTCGGAGGCCATTACGATGGTATGGATGGTATAGAGTCCACAATCTGAGAGTAGTGAAGAGGAATGGTTTTTTGGTTGTTGTAAGGATCAAGCTGGACTTTGGTATGGATGAGTAATTGCCGCGGTTCGACCAGATTAGTGATCAGAAGAGCACATTGGTATTACTCCGAGTCATGCAAATGTAGCGGGGTGTATTTTTCCCGACCCCACTATGACGTGAAGCTTGGAAAAATAACATCAACTCTACGTCAAGGCGCATATAATGTACATTTTACATTACTGCAGGACCCGTTGACTTCTACGTGTGATGTCCCCTTACCCATATTCCTTGAGAGTCGGCTGTCGAGGCGGCGGTCTGAACGTCCATCGTCAGCCAGGCTTGTGCGGTACGCATCAAAATAGGGAGAAGCACCGGGGTTCGTTGGTCTCCGAAGCGATTGTATAAAGTACGAGGGAGCGATCCGTTGCACGGCGTGACGCCGTCTGCACAATACGTACCATGGAGTTTGCAGTGGCTCCCAGATTAATCGGTCTACTATGACCGGATCGCAGGATGCCCGGCTGCTGTACGTCAGGGAGGGACCAACGCCGCCGGAATCGAGGCTAGCCGTCGAGGCCGAGCATGCACATAGAGGTACTTCCATGGTTCGGCCTTGGTAACAGGAAGCGGCCACGCGGGGCGACAACGGGGTGACTTTCCATAGCTCGCCTCGCGCTTTTCGTGGGTCAAATACGTCTAAACAGCCCCACCCCCGCATCAACCGCCCATAGCGCGTTGTAACGCGCTTTCTGAGCGCATGCATGGTAGGCCTAAACTACTTACAGCTGGCGGCTAGGACGCCAATCTGTGTTCCCAGCTTCCACTCCTCGATCTCGATGGCTCCATAGTTGAACAGGCCTCACTACCATCAACCCCAACCGGTCAGATTCCAAAGTCGATAAGCCTACTAGATTTTCCTAATTTCGGAGGTATCCTGGCACTGCATAACTCTGGAAGATGATTACTACTACAAATTTCTGTCCGATATGACAATGTTGCTGTAAAGTAGGCGCCGCCGTTGTGAATCACGAACCACGATGCCTGCCATTATACGTTTTAGAAACAGGTCGTGGCTATGTACGAGACCGCTACCTTCACAAAGACGTTTTCATGGTATTAATACGTTCACATGAAACCAAACTGCGACACTGCTACCGAAAACCACCCACTCAACTACCTTCTAGTCTATCGCGTAGCCGCATTACGCCCCCGTCTTGAGCCCAACGCGCACCGTTGTTTCGTTCCTACCAACAAGTCTTTCTTGACTTGCGAAATCGTGTCCCGCACATCAAAGTGTTGAATTGATCTGGCTGCTAATTCTGCTGTTTCTGCGAGGCGCTTAGACACCTGGACGATTTCGGTAGGTACACTTCGCAGAATGCTGGAGGCTAGGATATTTAAACTCTCTTTATCGATCTTTGTTGACGGTCTCCTGCTATACGACAATTAACCAAATCTGCATAGACTGGACGGGCTGCACTTACACGATAGCCTCGGCTGGAAGAAGCAGGAGCAGCGTCAGAAGGCTTAGTCCTTCGCATACTAGTTCTATCGCCAAAAAAGCAAATTCATGTTTTTCCCCAATCGACAAGTCAACTTCCAAGAAAAGTGGCCCGTTCCAAGTCAAATCTGATCTGGAAGAGGAATTTCGAGCAGAGCAGTCAACATCGTCTCACCCTTCTGGCCTTGACGTTCCGACTTTCAGCCTTTACAAACCATCACTTCCACCCACGGTGCCAGCAGCCGCGGAATTCTTGCTTGTCGATGGCAATCCCACTAATCTTCGGATTCAGTGTACTTACATGACAAAGCTTAAGTGGCCCTTCACCACGGCCGTGGATGGGATAGAGGCTGTGGAGTTATTCAAAGCCAATCCCGGACGGTTCAGGTGCACATTGATGGACATCAACATGCCTCGCCTCGACGGGCTAAAAGCTACACAGCATATAAGGGTTCATGAGCGCGACATTGGAGTAGGCCTTGTTTCATTTTTGCGCTCACTGGGCTCGCGTCTGCCAACATACAGAAAGAAGCTTTTGAGAGTAGTGTTGACCTGTTCCTCACAAAGTCAGTGAGGACAAAAGAGCCAAGTGATATATTGCGTGCTAAGGGTATGGTATAAGTGCAGTTACTGTAGTCAACCACGCTCGGGTTCCAGATGCAGTATATGGCCTTTCAATGTAGATGGAATGAATTTATACTCTTGACGTTTGGCCTAATCCATCTAGGTGTCGACTGAAGTACTCGTTTGTCTGCTTGTCGCTGCGCTGCTGAGCAGATTAGACTACTGTGTGGTCCCGTGCTGCCTGACACCCAAAAGTGCTTCTTGTGCGGCACGACTTATATGAATTTCACTGGGCTACTTGGAACCTAGTATCTAGCACGGAGTGAATATCGAGGCATCAGATACTCAATACAATAGTTAGCATGGGACAGGCGAAGAAGTTATTCCAGCCAGATTCTTCATTTCCCGGGTTTGGCGGCAACCAAAATGATTGACCGCTGCAGCTGAAGACATACGCTTTTCCGAGGGAACCAACCATTTCCATAGGTCAGCATAGCTTTGACTGGTAAGCTGCGCAAGCTATCGAGCCACTGGGGCGTCTGATTGAATGTCTGCACGACACTAACGAGTGTAGCCTCAATACAAGGTTCATATTGTGTCTTATGCAGATCACTCATCGCGATTAGCATCAGGAAAGATGCCAATGGTGGCTAGCTCTTGATATGGAACTAGCGCGAACCTATCATTAATGCCACCCAGTCGAGCCCATACATAACTGGCGGCGATGTGTAGGTTAATGGTGAAAGTAAGTCGGTAGAATATCAAACATCAAAAAGCTCACATGGGACCGCAGATTGTAACTACGTGTTCGGTTCTCAGCCAATATACAGTTAAATGGTGCTACTTCTTAAGACCAACCAGCAATCAAAGCCACAATAAAGAACGGGAAGATTTGCTCGTAGCCATTGTTGACTATTGATTTGGCATTCAATGAGTTTCTGCATGAGTAAAGACGGGCTCTTCTGATCAAACTCGAGGTCGCTTAAAACATTTAGCGCGGACATCGCTAGGGATATCATGAAGCCGCAGTCGCGCAAGTGGCTAAGGGGTCTCGCGGGCGTCGGCGCTCAACCGCTTGCTGTCACGTAATATTATAATAAGCTAGCCATGGCCAATACTCTCGAATATGTGGAATGACAGCCGCTGCGCTTCGGGCTTATGCCAACCGAGATAGATACAAACGGAAGTTTGTGACCTTTACCGTGGCTTAGACATGGGGGATTTAAGAGCGAAGCGCTGATCGTTTTGAGCGGCGGATCGCGGCTTTTCTTATTAGCCCATGAACAATGTCGGCATTAATCCTGTACTAATTGGCTGCATATATGGAGTGACTAGGTTTTACCTAATCTATCCTTATCGTTTGTTGCTTATCCATTGATTAAAAGTATCATTCAACATCATTAATTTCTGACGTATGACTCTCTGCAAGTGAGTTTCGATTTCTTCCAACCCCTTCATTGCCGAAGGCATTTCTCGTGCCATCCTGTCCACGTCGCGTTCTTCCGGCAATGTCGCTGTTTTGTCATGGCCGGCTGCCCCGGGATTTGATAACGTACAGTCCTCGTCCTGCTGCTTCTTTCTCTTTTGATGTGATGTCGAAGCTCTCTGTATTCCTAGGTGTGGGTTGAGTCGCGATTCCGAAACATTGTTCCGGACCAAATTCGCTATCATCGTGCTCTGCTCAGCTGCAAGAATCGTCCCTGCTGTCGGCGGCATGGAGGCAGCTTCATTTGAGTCGGCGAGCTCAGCTGACATGAATAGGCAGAGCGAGCAACTTCCTTGGGTGTTCGGCGTATGCAAAGATACTATTAGATCGTTGCAAACCCCCGTTTGTACCTGGGAAGCAGCGGTAGCCTAGAGTGGAAGGCTTGGACATGACAGATATGGTGGATTATACTCGTAAGGGCGCCATCTATCCTCCAACTACTCGAGGTTAGCTCTTGCAGGGAAGAATATTGTCTTTGACATACTGCCCACGAGTTAATGGGGAGTGCTATATCCTGAAATAAGTATGACATGCTTCCGTTGGCAACGAGGTGCATATCGTTGAGTATGCTTTGTGGATCGAGATCATAAGAGCCAGAGTCTATGAATATAGAATCTGTGCTGGAGAGAGCTGTATCCTCCCATAATGGGTTTATCGAAGAATCCATGGGGAAAAAATCTGGCTATAGCTGCTATGCGTATTTGAGTGGAAGCTAGAATGAAGCTCCAAGGTGAATTTGATGTTATTCACTTGAGAACGCAAGCGTTGGTGCTGTTTCGGAATGGCCAACTGAGGCGGCTTAGGCGATTTCAGTTGTAATGATAAGCAAGTTATATTGACCTCAGCAGCAACGTGACTTTAAATCGCTTTTAGATATCAAAAAATATTTCGAGTCCAGCTGTCTCTGATGACCTTGATTAGAGTGGTTTCGAGTGGCAATTTGAGACCATAGCTATCTCTCATCACCGTTACGAATGCCCATTGCCACATTGCATGCGACGTGCTTATTTTGGAAAGGCCCCGGACTAGGTCCAGGGAACTCGATTGGACCATTGTTAATGCAGCTTCTGTCACTTCACTAGCACTGTCCTCTGACTTGGGAAAGAGAGGCCAGTAGGAATTCATGTCGAGGCCACAATAGTATGGATGAGGGTGTTCAAGAGGCCCTACCATCCCTCGTATTGATGAATCCATGGTTGAGCTTGCGGCAGCTGGCAGCTCTGGGCGCGGGGCATTGATGAGGCCGAGTGATGAGGGGTCATTAAAGGCGACGCGCAGCCGGACCAGTCTGAAATGTTTCGCGCGTTGTGATTAGCTTTTATTACTCACTCGGTTTCCAACTTATCAAATGGTCGCAACGATTGACATTGCCGAAGGCAATCAAGGAAGCCTGACGTAGTATGCTGCGACTGCACCAGATCAACACACAAGTGCCAAAAGTGAACCGCCATTCCGAGCAACCCTCACGTAGTCGCTCAGTCAATCACAACGCGCGAAACATTTCAGACTGGTCCGGCTGCGCGTCGCCTTCAATGACCCCTCACTCGGCCTCATCAATGCCCCGCGCCCAGAGCTACCGTGAGCTCAATACGAGGGATGGCAGGGACTCTTGGTCGCCATCCATACCGTTGCGATCTCGACATGAATTCAGTAGCTATAACAGATTCTGTACCCCTGAAGGACACTGCTATCCATTCGATAATTCCGAGGCTGATAAAATTAGGCTGACCTACAATCCTCGAAGTAGAATGTCACGACATCCTATTATGAAGCAAAGAAAGATGCTATCCAATGGCGCAATAGTTCGCTACTCGATAACCAGTGAGCATTTATCCCTCCTGCTCTCTTTGTGCCTTAACAATAAATGCGAAGCATGGTCTGTCTGTATCCTTGCTGACCAGCAAATGCAATATGAAAATGGGAAACGTAGCAGGCATACCTGCCATCAAAATTCAGGCCTCGAGAGAACTGATTATCTCGATAGGCCGTTTGCTCAATTGGCTCAGCCAATTATCTCTATCATCCCAAGAACAAAGAATGAACGTGTCATCGTAGGTGCTAACCTCATTCCGCGTAATGCGAGAGGTATCTTGGAATTGCATAAACGCCTCTTGCCACCCAAGTTCGCGGTCGTGAAGACATCAATCCCTGCGCGACCTTTCTGCATGGCCAAGCCAAATGACGAAACCTTATAGCTTCGCCTTCTGTCCCAGAATTCTAAGCAACTAGCTGTCCAATTCCCAATTACAAAGACAATATCCGACCATAGGAGTCATGATCTCGCTGTATGAGAATGATACAGATTCGGTATCCTGCGCTAAATCAAACGTAGAGTGGCCACTATATTCGGTGTCACCCGGAAGAAACTGGAGGCTCATCGTGCAAACCAAGCCGGCGGCAAGTGAAAGAAGATTTCGCTAGAATTGATAATGAACCAAGGAAGATGTACAAAAGAAAAGATCGTGGGAAGTCGTCATCCCAACTTCTTCGCGGCAGTTGCGATATAAGAATTGATAGGCTGAGAATTGCAGGTCCCATGGCGCAAAATCTCATGTTTGAGCGACAAGATCTCGGCTTGAAGTGACGCGGCCGAGGCTTTGAGCATGGAATTCTGGGCATGAAGTATGCGCCCACGCTCCTCGAGGACACGCTCTACGTTCTTCTTTTTCCTCCGGCACTTGCTGGCAGCGATGCGGTTCTTCTCTCGGTTGATCTCGGTGGAGCCCTTGGGCGAGCCCAATTGCGCTCTTTCTTTGTTTCGCTTACGAAAATTGCCAACAGACGGTGCCGGTGTTGTTCGTGCTGAGGTAGGTGTTGCGGGCTCCGAGGTCTCACTACCGACAATCGATTCGAATGTCTAGAAGACGGTCAGCTACGAGACTTCTTAGAAGTATATTTATAATTTAGCATAAGACATGATACGTACGGAGGAGAACGACTCCCATGGTTGGGATTGTGCGATATCCTCTAATTTGACGGCAAAATCTTGTTGCTCCGGAAGTAGGTTAGAGAAATCGTGGGGTTCGTGTTGGCAAGCATTGGTGATGCTGGGGTCTAGGAAAAAGTCGCAAATAGTGCTCCTTGGGCTTTGTGGAAGCTCGTCGTAGGTCAGACCGCCTGACGGTTGCTGGAAGAAATCCACATTCATATCTATGGTGTGTGTGTGTGTGGGGGGGGGGGTATTTGTATATGTGCTACGGAGAGACGAGTCGGTCAAACCAAACTTAAATCTTGGGCAGTAGATACAAGCATGTATTATAGGTGGTTTAGATTGTGGTTATAGACTGGGAATGCATTGCGCTACGTAATTTGCAGAAAACAAGAGACAACGGGGAAGAACCGATGTTGTATTTCCAACTAAAAGAATGACCAATTGATGGTGTGTATTGCGCGTATGTAGAGATGTTCTTTCCCAACACGTTCCCCTGGGGCAAGTGAATCTTGAAAGTAGCTGTTTCGAGACTGTCGGTACGCTCATTTGTAAGTAAAACTTGCTATAACGGCGGAATACTAGTTTGCAGAGCTGGACCCAAAGCTCCGGGGCCCCTGTTTGATGGCTGCTGGGTGGGTTGGAGTGGCGAATTGGGGTTCGAATATACACTACTACGATCCTGGCCTTCTAACGTCTCCATCTCCTGTTCTTGCCTTACTGCCGTGCTAACTCGTTACGTGGGTAGTCTCGGTCTTCATCTGGGAGCTGGTGCTCCGTCTCCTTCGCCGCCCGACACGGGGATAGTTCAAAAGGTGTTGAGAGAAGGGGACCGGATTTTTTTGTCGAGCATATATTGTGTATTCCGTACCCGATGAACGATGAGTGAATACAATCCTTGACTGCCCATATTCGTCCCTGCAACATGCCCTAAAAAGTCGTAGATTCAACCTTTGATTGAATAATTAGTCTCGGAACCTACTCCGAAGTGACATCATTTTATTCAGAGCTGAGAGCCTCTTCATAGAAGAACAGTGCTGATCCCCTATGCTTGACAGTTTCTTAGTACTGTTGATGGAGGATCAGATCCAGTCGGAGACTCTCCAGAGCCTAAGGAGAACTCACGAGTCATTTATTCATCGACTAGGCAAATTGAGTCATCGGTCGAACCCCTATCAATTCCAGGAACGTCATTCGGCGGTCGAACAAATACCTGTGGTGATCGATGTAATGCTTGTCTGGGCGGAGTTGTCGCAAGAACAGATGCCCTCCGAGGAGAAGACTGCCCCCACACGAACGTGACTTTTGTAAGGGTTGCAAGACGGTTTATTTCCGACAAAGCTCCCAGAGTGGTCATTGAGGAATAGATGCCAGCTTGGGCGTGGACCAGTCGGAGAAATACTTCCATAACGCGATAGTAGGCTCTCCGCTACTCGGTGCGCGATGAATTTCGACCCCCACTTGTATCCGTCGCTTAGCCGCCTGGCCACACTGAAGTACATGGCCTGCCTGCTCGCCGCCCTTCTGTATGTATACGAGTGGCGCGACTAGTCCACCGAGACAGTCCTTGACGACCATGAAGCGCTAAAATACACAGTATACGGCCTTGCGGCTTGGACAAGTTGAAACATTGCGAGCATTTCTTCTGGCTAAAACCGCAAAATACACAGCTTGCCCCAAGCCAGATGCGCGATATCCACCCAGTGTTGTTCGACATTTTATCATATTTTCAACCGAAGAGCATACTTATGCAGTATGCCATATTCATCCAGCCCCCAAGACACCAAGTTGGGATATTATCTGCGTTAACGTGCTTGTCACGTGATCAAATGCATTTCGATCACAAATTCTCAGCGGGTCACACTTTGAATTCGATGCCGGAACCTTCGATATAGCACTTGATCTCGCTTTCCTCCACGTGCGCGTGTTCGCCATAGACGGCGGGCAGTCTGTCTTTCTTGTACGGCACAAAGGCGCAGATGATGCCCTGGCAACCGTTGCAGAGCCTAAGGCGCAAGCTGAGATTGGTGAGCAGCGCCACCAACATGCCTTTTCTAAGCTCCACACATTGTTCGAACTGCCGGTGATAGTGCAGAGTCGAGAGGGGCTGATGGCCATCGGGCCCAACGGCTTTTCGAATGGCCTTACGACTCAAAAGTGTATGCTTCATCTTCTGCCACTTGAACGTATCGCGAGCCCATTAAATATGCTTGAGGGCTTGGAGCTTTTCGCTGCCGCTGGTTCACCTGTGTAACCTCACCACGGGTAGCGAAGAGTTCGGTCACATAATGCACTTTGCAAGGATGATCCATCAAGAGTCGCTTCTCGGTCACAGTAAGCGCTTCACCTATTCGACATTTCCTCAAAATACGGATGAACGTGGGCTCGCTTTGAAGGTGGATGGTTTTGGAATTGACGTGAAAACCGTACTGGTTCCATGCGTCATTACTGAACGCCCACTTGTCCTCATCGCGCAAAACAGGGTGGTGAGAGGTCGGGTATGAGTAGGACGGTTCACCCTTGTGATAATCCTCAACAAGCTCTTTGCCGCATTCCATGCAGTGTTGGAAGGGTCAAACTGGTGGCAGCTGGCAGAAGTCTCCAGTCACAACTATTTGAACGCCTCCGAATGATTTCTGGACAGTCAAATTCGGATCATAGAGTGCGTCCTGCATTACTTTATTCAGCCTTTCGAAATGCAGGTTTTCGGCCATCCTGATCTCGTGAATGACCAGTACATCGGTTTCGTTGACTCTCTTCCACATGAACTTGCCATGCGCACTCTCTGGAGTTCCTTTAGGGATTTCTTATGAGAATTGGGCGTCCACCCTGCATATGTCCATGTGGTAACTCCGTTGACCTGTAGAGCGGCATAGCCAGTTGGGGCGAGAATATGAACCTTCTTTCCCATCTCTTCCAAGCGCTTGGTGAAGGCCTTTAGAACCGTCGATTTTCCGCATCCAGCAGATCCCGTGTAGAAGACATTCCGTCCAGCGCAGATATGGTCTACCAAAGCGGCCTGCTCAGGACAACGGACCAGCTCCGTGTCTACTGACGGCTCAGGTGAAAGAGACCGTATTGCAGGCGGGCTTGGTATTAGTCCGAACACGGCTTTATCCACATTGCAGCTACCAGGTCCGTCCGCTGGAGAAGATAGCGGCGAGTCTTTGTCAAAACTCGGGGTGACGTTTTCTGGCTTAACGAGGCCATCATCACATGTATCGTCAGTTGACTGACGTATGCTTGCTGGTGCACGTAGGAAGTGTCGACTTGTTGACCCGAATGTACGATCAGGCAGGCTTACCGCGGTTTTTGACAATGCTGTCTCTGTAAGTAATCCCTGAAATCGATCGTGGCAATAGTCTAATGGGAAGGAATTTGGAGTAACCTCCAATCGTCTTCCCTTAGAAGTTGGCGTTGACGGTGTGTTTCCTTGAAGTTCGTATGGGATTCTCCTAGAAATGGGCAGCTTGGCTTTCGCCTGCTCAGCAAGACGTTGATATCGAGTCATGTTTTGCTCGATTGGATACTGTGGAGGATACGTTAGTTGAGGGGTAAACCAAGATGCTGTTCGTACCACAGGGCTGAATCTGGTTCAATGCAGCGTTAGGCATCTGGCCTTACATTAGTAATCAATTCGGGGCCCATTGAGGCGGGAGGAGGTGAGGTTAAGTTGGTTTTTGATCAGTCACTAAGTGATGCTGTGTGGAATCCGTGAAACCTGCTGTGAGGTCGGTCGCCATTGGCGTTACCTCAGCGCTAGCTTTGGAATAGTTGAAAACGCACTACCAGCCCTACCAATGGGGGTTAACTAGGGAGACCTATTGGTCATTCTACTGTGGCTTTCAGTTTTTGCTAGCCACAGCTGGATTGCCCCGCTGTGCTTGGTTGACCTACTCAACTACTACATTCCACCTTACGTTTCTTTCCTTGTCCCATTTCATACATCCCTTCGCGAGTTAGCCGCCAAAGTAAGGAATCTCACATTTGACTTGCCAATTATACCATCCCACATCTTCTTTAAGATCTCGCAAGTATGGCTTCTACACCAGCATCGAGCTTCAGCAGCAAGGAAGATCAAGATCATCCGCGACGTGTCACCCAAAAATAAGAGCCGCCTGCGCTGCCACACTCGATATAGCCCTGGCCTCAGCAATCCGATCTGACATTGACACCACCGCCAGTCCCCAAATCGCTGTGGCCGATTCCAACCAAGAGGGATATATCGAGAAGAGGCAGTTGATCAAGCCTTTCAGGCGAGCTAAGGAAGAACGAACATACGATTACGGCCTAGCTGGTTTTGCGATTGATGGCACCCACCTCGTCCATGGCGTGTTCAATGCCTGAGCCTGCTCGACCTCCGCGGCGGCACCGACTGGGTCACAGACCAGTCTTTGGGCAATTGTCGTCAAGTTCCTCCATCCTTGGCAGAGCGATGTTGTGCATCAGCTTAGCGGGCCCGAGGGGTAAAATACAAGATCGTTGCGGTAGAAGACGTATAGCTCAGAAACCATCCTAAGCATTGTTCGGGATACTTTTGTTCCACTAGTAGTGCATTGCCTCCAAAACTCAATAAATACGCCCGTCCTGGTAGCTCTTTTACAGACCTATTGCTCCAATACTGTGACAACAGCTTGTATAAATCTATACAAGAGAAGCATGCTGTTCATCTTTTACCCTCGGGCTGCCATCTGCGTTATGAGGGATGCACGCCGCCGCCATGACAGCTTTTGCCGATTTCTCGTCGTCGAAAACCAAATAACTGGTTATCCGTTGTTGGACTGCAGTCACTTTGAAGAATTAGACTTATATACAGGCATGCACCTGCCATGCTAGATGTTAGACTAACTACCAAAGACGAGCAGTACGCAATGGAGTAGATAGAGTTCACAAGGCCGGCCCGTAAGAAACGACTGCAGCAAGCTAGAGGTGAATGTAAAGTGATGCTACCAGTCCTGCACGGCGCGGTTAACCTTGTCGAAATTCGAGGGAATTCAGAAGCTGTAGTTGTACTTGAGGATGATACAGTCGATGGCGTCGTCCAGGTCGAGCATGTCTCCGCCATTGGACTGGGCCTTGGCCGCGAGCCGCTGAGCATGGGCTGGAACACCACGCTGTCGGTTAGGCCCGTCACAGGGAGCACCCGGTAGGACCCCATGATCTAGGCGGCGTACTCCTTGCTGGGCAGCGAATTGATGTCAATACCGATAATATATGCTGCCACGCAGCACAGCACAGTTCTTTCTCGTGAGGGGTTACGCAAAGCTCTGTTTCGTGACGTTCTTGACGAGTGGCCCGACTTTGGTGAAGTTACTGAAAATGCCAGCGACGGGCTCAGGCACGTTGTAGTAGACGAACATGATTCAGGTGTCGAGCAGGCCGCCCACGGTGATTTTATCCGTCAGGGTAATCCCCGACTTCTCATCCAGATAGTACTCAATGAAGTCGCGACCAGCGGCAAGCAGCTTGTTATTATTTTGCTCAGCCGCGTTGGAGGTGTAGCTGCCGCCCCAGACCTTGCCCTGCGAGTAGGCCTTGGCCACGTATACCACCACGATTCCGCAGGCGTTACTGCTCCCCTGCGGCGTCTTGTGGATATCCAGGTGACTTTCAGCCGTGTCCGTGATTATGGTCAGATTGCTCAGCACCAGCTTCTATGCGGCTATGCTGTTGGTGGCCCAATCGTACTCGTTGCCCATGAAGCCGAGGCCACCTATAATTGCGCAGGCAGTGAGAAACATGGCTCTGTTCGAACTAGTGATTGCACTGCAATTATCAATAATAACTCACCTTTGAGGAGATAACTACCGATGCCGACATTACCGATACGCCCGTCCCGTCGTGGTTCTTGGCGATGTTCTACCAGCGATTACCTGGCCCGGCGCGCACGGTCTCGGGTGCCTTGTCGAAGATGATCTCGTTCAGGTGCTTGGTGGAGATAAGTCGGACCCCGCCGACGCTGGTGAAGTAGTATTTGGGGGTTTGTCCGCCGGGCTTCCAAATCAATTTCCCATTCAACAGGCTGTTCCTGGTCCATATTTTCTAGCGCAATACGAGGTAACATTTCTTTATTTTTTGAAGATTGGGTTTGCATCGAAGAATCAGCGGGTTTCTACCCATGATGATCGCATTGTAGAGTAGGACAAAAGTGCTGACGGGGCACAGCTACGCCCTTTCCGATGGTCATCTTCAATTGGGCTTTTAAGCAAAGTGGTCGGCCAAAGATGTGTAATCAGCGTAGCCTAATTGCTCACCACAGTAGCGCCCGAAGCTAGGACGTCCTGCTTTAATAGGAAACTCTTCACCCAATCGGAATTGCGGAAAAATCGCCTTGGGGAACTCAGTAGTGACGGCGTGTGATTTAAATCGTCTTCAATCTAATTTGGTATAGGGTGCGAATTGGCGCCGTGCACGTCGGACTTGGAGGTGTATGGAAACGATGCTACCATGGTGAGGAGATGCAGAGGAAAAGTGCCGCTTCAATGCTTGACATCCAGTCCCACCATGTGACCTTACAATATTAATTACATTAGGCCAGCCCTATTTCCCTTATGTCACGTCCGTGACTGCCTAACTCGACCGCAAACTTCATAAGAATGGCGAGTTCCGCCGTCGTGCTCAGGTACCGGATCATTATTCTCTTCTAATCCATATATAGTTTGGGTCTTGACATGGATCTTCATGGCTCCGGTTCAGTGGATAATAGGCTAACACTCATCCTGCCTTGAGAAGTACCTCCAATCAGGTCTCCTACCAACGGCCTCGAATACCCATATACTGTGATAGGTAAGCGCAACACTCTGATATCTATGATAGTCTGCCGGCAGCGGCATGTTCGATGAGTAATATCTGAGATACGATTAGGGTATTTTGCTTGCAGCGAGCTCCTACAGATCATGTCAAGGTGTTGAGGCCCATTAGTTATGAATGTCGGCGCGACTGACAAAAGATTGTGTAAAAGTCATGTGGCGCCATAGTAATCCGATATCAGTGGCTTCCCGCGGCGACGGTTTTGTATATGCGACAGGCTTTCTGTCAAGCTCTGGTAGCGGCTTTGTTGATCTCCCAGGCCGCGAAGCCCAAACGGACAAAGCATGTCTCGTCCTCAAACGACAAATTTTATTCACTCTCGCTCATCCTATTGAGTCTGAAAAGAGGGATATTTACTGTAGTTGTGGTTTTGCCCTGTCCACCAGTCTGCTTCTATTTCTAGCTCGATGCAAGATTCACTACAGACAAGACGGGATTCGGCGTGATCTTGACCTCAGTCAGGGAGCTTTGGAGAGTTTTACGCGACTAATAGAATGACTGAGTTGGCGGGTGACGAGGCTTATGTACGAAGCAGCCAAGTTAATGTGGTGGACGAGTTGCGACGGGATTTCAGACCTCCGTGCGAAGCCTGGCCGAAGTATGGTATTGAGAGAATGTGGGGGAGCTTCTTTTCTCCTTCGAGATGACCCCACCGCGGGGTAGCTTACCTTCCTCCGGGTCATTTCCTGGCAGGGGCCGCCGAACAAGAGCATTTCTTTTCTCATCGCGCCCACGCCGATGTTGTTACAATCTCAGCACTGCAGCGGGTACGTGTACAAGTAAGCTGGAATGAGCTTAGGCCTGGTTCGTGGGCACGATGGACGGTACGAATAAATGGGCACGCAAGGTTATCAATACGATCCATAACGACAAGGTCAGGGCGAGTTTGAGCACTGGGGTGCTCTACCTTTCGATATTTGATCTCTGCTGCTGGGTTGCTTGTTGCTGCGTCGTCGATCACCCACCAATTGTATTTCCCGTCGACTACAAAGCCAGTCATTTTATGGGCGTGCTAAGGTGCCCTAACCCTCTAAGGTTGATTCGTTGACCATCTAGCTTCTCTTACGTATGACATACTGGGAGCCGAGGCGTGGAATGACCAGGTCGCCCTTCCCAAAATGAAGGCCCAGTTGGTCGCTCCTGCGGTCAGCTGTGCTCTCGGCAGCACCCGCCGCAAAGGGCCGCTGACATGTTGTAAGTACATCATTATAAAAGATTCATCTCAAATCCACTCAAAACGGACATTTAATTCGGGGCCCAGTATGTTCTCTTGTTTTGTTATTCTATAAGGGCTGTGAGAGCTTGACCCAAGAAAGCTTAGGTGTTATGTTGTTTAAAGACGTTATGTCTTGAGCTTAGAATGCACGCCCCTACTGCGTTAAAGGACCCAGGTTTGCATGTTCACAATAGCTCATTAGCGCGGAGCTGGTTCGCGACCTCGCGTCAATCGGGACAACTGCTGCCCAATGTTGAGAACTTCTCCTCAAGACACCGAAGAGAAGCTGGGCCTGAAACCTTTTTCGAACCCTTTTCGCCAACATGGCAACGAGACCCTCTTCGGCCTTCACACGCCGTTGGCATCTGGCCAAAGGCAATAACACTGCATTTTGGTCGACGCACTAACGGACACGATCACAACCATCAAAGGTTGTTTGGCGACCCACACAACGTAGCACCCGGAACGTGGGGTAAAGCCGTGCTAGGGTGGGGTCCAATGTTTCCAGGCCAGTCGTTCCACCAGATAGGCGCTAATTAAGAATAGGTAACCAATTGTTTTCTCCTAACCGAGTCGCTATTTGAATGGATGTCCTTAAACACCATTGGTAGGGCTGGCAGTGCTAATAGAATACATGACCAACATAACTTTCGACAACACCACGCATCACATCCATTATATTCGCCCATTAACCTTAATACCTTACCATCAAGGAAATTCAACCCCTCGAACCGCTCCAATCCCCCATTCCATCGCACTGTCACTAGGAGCCAATCGCCATTCGCGCAAGTCTCGACGCACAGTTCAGAGCCATACAAGAGGTACTCCCCCATCAACCTGTTCGCTTCCAGGGCCGAACTTCCGCTTGTAGCGCCCATCATCGCCGCCGCAGCCATATCGCCACACGTACTCCAAGCGCCACAACTCGTCACCACATTGGGGCCACACTGGAGTCGCCCTAATGTTCGTAATACCGCGTTGAGAGTAATTCTCCAACATAGACTGCAAGAAGTCCCAGGTGGAGCCGAATCCTGACCTCTGAAGTCGCCTAGGAAATACAGGGTCGAGCTGGTAAAATTTAGTATTTTGATCGTTACTAAAACATCATTAACCAAAACTTGATAATAAGAAGCGTCGTATATATTATTTACCTTCGAAGGAAGGTGCTATCCCTAGCATAGATTCCTTCACCGCATTCCCCGTACACCTGCGTACGAGTGAAGTGAATCGTGCGTGGCGAAAGAAACCCCTCTTGCATGACCCATGCCCTGTTGTTAAGGCTGGCCTCGTTAACATCCTTATCAAAATCTGCCACATTCGTCGAGACGTAGACAACTTTGCCCTGATTATTTGTAACATAGAGACTTTCGTTGTCTTCTCTTCCTGCGAGGAAGCCAGTCGTGGAGTCGCTAGCCGCGGTCGCCGCTGTTGTGCAATATGCGAAAGCATAGACATTTGCCATACGTTTCAACTCCTTTTCCCAGTCACCACCAGGGCCTTGGATAATGCAAATTGAATCGATCCAAATGTATGGCACGCCGATTTCTCGCGTAACGTTAACAGCATCTTGGAGAGTCTGCGGCAGGTCGCTAACTTTGAATCCATTCATACGTCGTCCGAGATTGCTTCGTAGCGTACGCCACCCCGGGTCACCAACCGATTGGCCCCAACAATGAGACAAGGCAAGGTACTGCTGTCCTATGACTTTGCATGTCTCATCAATACGTAAGTCGGTGGGGTCCTCAGAAGGATGGACGTTGAGAAGTCGAGTTGGCAACTTGAAATCCCCAGCATTATCTCGATGCATCTGCGTACAGTCATGGCTCTCGTCGCAACCTTGAAGCCACGCGTACATCTGTTGGAACCACGAATTGTACGCTGGCCGAGAAGGTGAAGTTTCTAACGACCGAGATGAGTCCTCGGAGATTGAAAAGTAGCATATATTTAGTAATCCAAGGAGTAAGGCCCATATAACGTTCATACCACAACCCGGTTGAATGTCCACCATTTGTTATTCATCATGGGTACACCACACCAATCTTTAGTCCTCATCGTACCGGACCCACTGATGCGTGCCATTTACCAATGGAGCTCTTCTAACAACAACCCTGAGAAGATCGATAATGCGTATGCACAGAAAGGCGGTTGGGAAGGCTGGGCACAGCGTGAGATAGCCTTCTGGATAAAGTCCAACCACGGGCAGCATCCGCTCCGCGAAATGCATTGGTACGGCAACAATCTTGCTCTCAGTGTCGATATCCTTGTCGAAGTCGACGCGGCTGGCTGTATCATTAAGGACTCACAAGACATATCGAACCCTTCCAGCCAACGGTCTTGGTATCCACTTATAGAACCCAAGTGTGAGGGCTTCAATAACGCTTGCGGATTCAAGGCTACAGTCAAGAAAGACTTTGAAAAGGTTAAGACGTGTGAGCCGCGCTATCGTCCGTGTTTTATGTATGTTGTCGGCTTGACTCGAAGTGACAATGGAGATACTGCTATGAGACCACTTGGCCTGAAGGAGGAAAGAGTGCCAAATCATATAATACCCAAACATAGACAGAGGATTTCAATATGGTGGTACAAAAAGGAGTTTCCTAGGGTGAATTGAGAATATACTTCTGGAGCATCCGAACTATCACCCTCCATATTAATCTATGCAAGAGAAGTAACGATGTTATTAGGAACCAGACCAATACAAAATAAAACCACGGAATTCCGTATGCCAAGCGGCTTAGCTCAGGTTTGGATACGGCACCTGGTATAGCCGAGTCACCCTATATATGGGTCTCAATGGATGATCACGATATCTATGACACCGAAGGATTCCACGCTCATGGATCTTAAAGTTAAGAGAGCCTTTTAATAGGTAGTTCCAGTAGTGGTATTTATATATGTGTGTGTGTATGTGTGTACATGCCGATGGAGTGAGACCATGATAATAACTAGTTACTTAATGCGGAGGTTGCCTCATATTCCACTAACACCAGTAAGCAACTAGTGTACTGTATTTCCAAGATTATCAAAAAATCCACGTCCCTCCCTGCCAACCAAACCAAAAAACGAAAGATGATTTCAAACGAGACAGCATGTCGGAACACACCCTTGTCCATCCGGTGCTGGGGGGGGGGGGGGGGGGGGGGGGGGCGGGGGGGGGCGGGGGGGGGGGGGGGGGGGGGGGGGGGGGGGGGG